>PYHW01009372.1:6717948-6742158 GCA_013186435.1 Turdus rufiventris
AGGAATTGCTGCCTGGGAGGGTGGGCAGGCCCTGGCACAGGGTGCCCAGAGCAGCTGGGGCTGCCCCTGGATCCCTGGAGTGTCCAAGTGCTGTAGAAGACCTCTTCATTAGGGGTAGAAATGAGCCAAGGCACAGGCTCTCATTTAACAACGTGAAAAGAGTCCCGGTTTATTCTTTTTACAGATTAATTATCCTGACTCCAACTAATCACAGACTTTGACAACAGCAAACTCTTACTATAGCTTTCCTTGGCAGACTCTGAAAGCAGGTAATTTATTGCTGGAATATGACTGCACATACTATCCTTGCCACCTCTGACTGCAAGTTTTCACCCAGCTCAACTCCTGACTGCATGCACCCACTGCAGGGTCTGACTGCAGACCCAGTGTGGCCTTACTGCATTCCTTAAGTACCTTCTCCCTTAGGACTCTTCTATCTCCAGGTTTTCTTTCTCCAAGCTCCCCTCAACCCACCCCTTTTATCGTGCTTATCTTTATAAGTCACAGCTGCAACCCATTAAGTACCAGGCTATTCTTTGGTAATTAGTACAGCTGTGACTTACCAGGGGCAAGGTCACCTCTAATCTTTTCTTCTACACCTACAGCCAAAGCCGGGTTGGACAGGGCTTGGGGCAACCTGGGACAGTGCAAGGTGTCCCTGCCCATGGCAGGGGGTGGAATGAGATGGGCTTGGTTTTTCCTCCACCACCACAATTCCTGAGAAGAAATCTCACAGCACAGAGCTGGACCAAGGGGAACCCACATCCCAACCCTCTCCAAGTCCTGAGTTTCTCCTTGTCTTCTTTCCCCCCAAATGTGCAGTCTCCCTCAGATGTAACTCTGGGAATTCTCTGAGCACTCGCCTCCCCTCATCTGGGCAGTGGAGAGATACAGAAGAGCATTCATGGCAAGCTTTGAAGTACCTGAGGATGAGTTTCTCCTGCCCAGTAGCAGAAACCCCAGGAGCTCACAGTCTCTTTAACACCCAGAGAAGATGAGCAATGACATTGCCTTAGCAAGCTGATAGTGTACCTGCAGCTCCAGGGCTGTGCATCAAAACAGCTGAGATCAGAAAAATTATTTTATATGCTTTTTTGTTAGACAGGGATAGAGGAGAACTTGTTCCAGCCAGGCCACCCAAAGGTCCCTGCTTTTAACCTTTGTGTTCTGGGGATGCTGGAAGAAATGCAGCCGCTGTGCAGAGGCACTCAGAGCTCCATCTCCACCTGCATCCTCTCCTAGGACCTCTCAGGTGAAACACAGCCCCTGGCAGCCCTCCCTCCCCTGTATCTCATAAAGGAAACTCTCTCTGCTGAGCTTCCAGAGAAAGGTGTAAGGCACAGGTGGGCAGGACACACATGCACTGATGTCCCTCTTAGCTGGGTCATGCTGCTGCTCATCCACACTGGTCACCTGTGAATCCAGCACAACAAAAGCCCTTCAGGCAGTGTGGAATTTCCCACCAGGAGTTGTGATAACAGCAGCAGGCATGGTGCACCCCGCCACAGCGGAGGCCACCAGAGGTCTGGGCTGTTTGCCAAGGATCAACCTCCTGTTGCTGGAAGATGCTGCAGGAGCCAAACAACACATTCCAAACCTCAAAGGAATGCACAGGGCTCCCTCCTCAATATCTTCATGGATCCTGGCTTGAGCATCTTGAAGAAGCAGCTACTACTCATGGCAGGATCAACCATTCCTGGGAGGTTGCTGAGTTAGGGATTGCAGTGCTGGCTCCTGTGCTCTGCTGTTATATCAGCAACTTGGAAGGATGTACCTTCCCGACGTACATTCCATGTTCTTCTGAACCACCATCAGCTGGTGACCCTATGACCATATTGAGCCCTTACCTAAATCTGTGGTCTGTTTGGGAATTTAGGTTGAAGGACTGTGTCCTCCCCCAGCTTGGTGGGGATCTGCAGTGGCTGTACAGCAGCAGGGCTGTGGTCTCTGATCACTCCATCAATCTGACTTTTCTTTAAAGCCAGGATGAAGCCACTTGCAGCACCCAATTTACACCAACTCTGGACCTGGCCAGAGAGGTAGAACAGCTGCTCACTGCCAGGGGCAAGTTTGAGCTGATTTATACTTTGGGAGATGGGCATACCAGCAAGCCTTTTTGTTTGTAAACCAGGGATGATTTATTCCTCTTAGTAATTCAGTGTCCTTCGGAAGGCACACGATGTCAGCCCCATTCAGCAGCCCTTTATTATTTTATTCCTGTATAATCCATGCTGCAGACAAAGAGGCACATTGTTCTACTCCGGCTGACAAACAAAAGCTGTTTTTTTATAAATTCCTGCTGTGTTGTTTTGTCCCAATTTTGCTGTATCAGCTTTTAACTTCCATTCAAAAAAAAAAAAAAAAAAAAAAAAAGTATTATTTTAAAAAGAAGGAAAATTTGGTTTTGTAATCCAACTGAGTTACTCCTTATGCAGTTTCAGCAGCATTTTGCTGCTCCAATGGCCAGGAGGCTGTCTGTGCCAGCCTATCCAGACTGCCTTGCCTAAAACACCCCATCCTGTAGTTTTAATGGGATTGGCCTCAAGAAACAAAGCAAAGGACCAATTCCAAGTTTTGGCATGTACTGGATGTAGTTTCTCATCCTCCTTTCAAGGAGAAAAAAATGTAGAACACCAAGATGCCTTAGGTTGGAAGGGACCTTATAAATTATCTCCTTCCACCCCCTGCCATGGGCAGGGACACTTTCCACTGTCCCAGGTTGCTCCAAGTCCCATCCAACCTGGCATTAGACACATTTAAGAATGGAAAGCCACAGCTGCTCTGGACAACTTCAGGGCCTCGCTGCCCTGATAATCAGGAATTCCTTCCCAATGTCCTATCTAACCCTGTCCTCTGGCAGTGGGAATCCTTTCCTCCTTATCTTGTTTGTTCAGACTCTGGTACAAAGCCCTTCTCCAGTGCTTCTGTATTCCTCCCATATACATTTGCTAGGATAGAGCAGTTGGGGCCCACAAGATTGCAGATTCTAGGAGTTGTTATCTTGAATTTTGTGAACTGATCCACTGCCCCACAGTAGAAAGTTCTGGAGAAAGTCAAAAGAGCCAACAAAAATGTCCCAGTTCGTATTTAACTGCAGACGATCTCTGCACCCATTGCAGTGAGAGTTGACCTATTGCAAAATGCACACCAAACATCCTGCTCCTTCCACTAGACTTGCCTCTTCAGGGTCTCTAGAGATGATGCTGAAGCAATCACAGTTCAGTATTATTTTGACTGTCTAGCTGACCACAAGAAGGGTCTCTGGTTATAGCACAGAACTGGAAAATAGATCCAAGGTTGGTCATCAACACTGCTACCCAAGGACAGCCCAGAGGTCACAGACTGGCATGGAGAAACCAAATGCTCTCTAAATCCCTTGGAAGTCTGCTGAAAGCAGACCATGAGGTTGCTGGTCTCTGCAGGATGCTTGAAGCCTACCCAGGTCATGATGTCAGAAATCTCTCAACAACACCCCCATAACTCACTGTGTTCAATGCACCTGCTGCCTACAAGGTGAAACTGCTCCAGGTTTGGACATCAGCTGTCTACTGGTGGGTGAGAGGTGGGAAAGGCCATTACCCGCTACCCAGACTGGGTGAAGGTGGCTTTCAAGGGTGAAATCTATTTAAAGACAAATATTTATGCTGGCTCCATCTTGATCTTGTGGTTTTTCTTTCAAGTGAAAGGCTGATGGGTCTGAGACGATGCTATTGCAGATGCATACCAGACTCAGGACAGTGGCAGAGTGTATGAAAACTCCCAAGGGATGTCTGATGATGTACCGAGAGTGACTCCAGCCACCCATGTGGCAATCCTGCACACAGCCGAGTGCAAGCACAAGGTAGAATAATAAGAAAGGCCCATCAACTCCATGCAAAATGTCAAGGACCAGTGCTGACCAAGGGTGAAAGAAGGGGCCATGCTTATTACGGCAACGTTTTTCAGCAGTACAAGAACATTATCAGAGCTCACACCTCACTGGAATCTGCAGAATAAACAGCTCCTGATGCTGGGTCACCAAGGGCTGGCTTTAAATTCCTTGTTTCTGGGCACAATGCTGTCCCCAGCACGTTCCTTGCACTCTCAAGGGAGCACTCTAGAAAGTTGCTGATGCCCCTCATTAGTCCTGTGAAGCCTCCCACCAGTTGCTGGAGTAAAACCAACTCACTCCACTCATCCATGAGCAGACTCCTTGGGTGACAGCCCAGGGATGTGATCCCTGAGCTCCAGCACCCTGGTGGTGTTCAGGCTGGGGAGCATCAAACTGGAGGAGCTGTTTGCTGTCAGATTGCCAGGGGAAGCCAAAATTAAGTGACAGACTAACTAGGGACAGAGCAACTCTCCACAGACTATTGGTGCTCCTGAGCTGTCCTCAGAGCACTGGCAGCATTGAAAAATGCAAGGAAATTTCCAGCTCAGCCACTTCCTAATCACATAAAAAGTTCAGAGACTACAAAGACGCAAAATAAGAAACTCTAAAAGAAGAGCTTGTGCAGCAAAACCACAGACAAAAAGCTTTTCTCGGCCCATGACACTCTACAGTGGTACTATACTGGTGCAGTTCAGGGTCCTGGAGAACTTCTAAGGTTTTCATGTGCCCAAGAAGAAGGGATCAGACTGGGCTCTTCTGGGCTCTTCAGCGGACACACCCAGCTGTGCAGGGGATGTGTGCCCCCACCCATCCCCTTTGTATTCATCATTTACTGCTATTGTGTCTCTTATTCTTCAAAACCCTGAGGAAACAAGTCTAAGGTGATAATACACCCTGCACAAAGCCCTGTTCTACAACAGAGGAGAGCATACCATACCTAAACCTGAGCCCCCTGACCAGTTCTCCAGCATGTTTGCAAGAGCTTCTGTTAGAACTCAGCATTTTATGGACTTTGTGGAAATTTTCCTTCTCAAGAGACAAGAAACACGGGTTTTGCACAGGGTTTTCTACATATGCAAGAATTTCTGTCTTGGAGCACTCCAGATTTCCAGATCTGCAGATAAATCCTTCTCTCTAGCCTATGCTGACCTGCTGTACAGAGCTTGGACTGAAAATCCCTGATCACCTTCTTGCACCTTCTGGAAAATCTGGACACTAAAGCAGATCTCAAACCACTGTTGGCCCTGCCTTTGGTGTGAAAATCAGTGATTTCAGGTTATTAAATAGGTGTTTTGACTTCCAAGTGCCCCACAAGGCAGGGAGTGCCTCCCACCACATGCTTGTCGTGCACCACAAGGCTCCTGCCCTAGGGTCTCAGCATATGGGACAAAAAGTGAAAGAAGCAGAGCATGGGATGAGTTCTGGAACATGTGCTGGTGTGGTAGAAAGAGGAAGGTCCAAGCACAGACCTTGTCTAAGTTATTAGAATCCTGTGGAGTGTGGGCCAAAGTGTCCAATATACCTTTTTACCCAGTAGTAAAAAAAAAAAACAAAACCAAACACTTAACCTGATAACCCCTCTGCAGTTTCTATGTTGAAGTTTTTCTGTCTTTCAAAAAAAACCCATAAAAAAATAACCTTTACAAAACCTCACCCATCACAATCAACTCTCTGGCTCCTACAAGAGCAAAATTTTAGATCCAGCTTAAATGCCTAAGATGAAATTTTAACCATCAGTTAGATCAAACTTAAACACAGAGGATGTAATAGCCAACTTTTTGGAATTTAACTGAGGCTTGTCCATCTCACCCAAATTGCGCCCCAATTAAAATTATTTGTATGGGTGCTTGGAAGAGCTCCAAAAGCTTTAGCAATTTCCACATAGTACAAAGAGAAATTCCCAAAGCCAGAATCTTACTTAGTCATATTGCCTTTATCTACCAAGGCCATCATTTCCCCAAGACGTTCACAGGGGTGCTTTTGCAAATGTCTCTAATAGGGCAACAGGGAGCTCAGTGTTTAATGGCATCAAATCCTCACTCTGCTTTTTAACACAAGAGAGTTCCCCAGTGGTTTGGTTATGGAACCACAGAATTGTTTAGGATGAAAAAGCTCTTTGAGATCCTCAACCACCACCAGCACTGCCAAACCCACCACTGTCACATGTCCTGAGGGGCCACATCCACAGAATTTGTAAATCCTGCAAGGGATGGGGACTCCATCACCACCACCTTGAGCAGCTGTGCCAGGACTGGACAGCCCTTCCCATGGAGAAATTTTTCTTCATGTTCACCCTGAGCCTCCCCTGGCCCAGCCTGAGGCCATTCCCTCTCCTCCTGTTCCTGTTCCCTGGGATAAGATCCCAAATCCCCCCGGCTGTCCCCTCCTGGCAGGGAGTTGTGCAGAGCCACAAGGTCCCCCCTGAGCCTCCTTTTCTCCAGGCTGAGCCCCTTTCCAGCTCCCTCAGCCCCTCCTGGGGCTCCAGCCCCTTCTCCAGCTCCCTTGACCAAGCCTGCTTCAGCACTGCATGAAAACAACATTTTCCCCTCGACTTTTTACCCACTGCTGGGTATTTGTCACCTGCAGGTAAGACCAGCTCTTCACTAAGATAATGAACCTGCTCTGTCTTGGCAGCAGACCGGGAGTGGGAGGAAAACCCTTTGTTTTCAATTTTTAGAACATGCAAAGACCAAACAAGGAATTAGCTAATAAAATCCTCTATGTTACGAGGTAAAAAATGAGAAGAAATCTTGAATAAATTGTGGCAGACACTGTAGCATCTGAACCCTATTTGCTACCAGAGATAACAAGATAACATACTTTTCTTTGTATCTCAAACCAGTCTCCGTTTGTTTCAAACCAGATTTTGAGTCTGGCTATGCAACATGATATTTTCCTTGACCAAGTTGAAGGATAAGCCATTTTTCCCTCATCTGGAAGCAGCTGACAAAAACATACTCAGCATTTATGGAGTACTTTTAATCTTGGGTGAAGTGTTTATGGACCATGGGCCTTGTTCCACTTTCAGCTGCATCTGTGCAAGCCCGTGCTTGGCTGGGAGGGAGATAAATTAAAGGAGGGCAGAAATCACTGCAGTGTGTGCAACAACAAAACAAGAATTAACTCCATATGAAGCCCATTTGGCTCTGGCAGGGCTTCTTTGTTTTCTCTGTGTTTTTCTTTACTCCTGCTGCTCAACATGAAGGGAAGATAAAGAGATGGCTGTAGATTACCTTGCATAATAGAACAGAATTTATTCCAGAGGATTTAACTGATATGGGAAAGAGAGTAGATCTTGGAGGCCTTAAAATATATCAAAATCCCATCCTTTCAGGTGCTGTACAGGTAGTCACTAAGTAAAGAGACAGGGATCTGGGAGAGATCACCCTGCATAAACAAGCAGTAAGGAGTGTGGGGAGGGAAACAAAGGTCCAGAGCAAGCAAAATGAATTAGCCAGGTCACAATACCCATCAGTGGCTCCCAGATCTCTGTAGTACTCACTAAATACCTCTGAAGGGATGCTCTGGATAAATTATCACCCCTAGGAAGCTCAGCTTCCCTCCAGGCAGTCTCAAGAGCTTGAGGTCTGAACCAAAACCCCATAAAATACTTATATACCACACAGTATTCCCGAACCACCAAAGTTCTCAAAAGTGATTAGGAAAAGCTCCCTCCAGGTCCAAGCTCAGGGTCATTTCCCTGCTGGGACTCAGAGCTTGTTGTGGAGCTGGAGTGATGAACCCTGTGTGTGAGGCACCTGCTTCTCCACACTGCCCTGCTGACAGCCAGGTCTCCAGGGCTGTTCCCTTGGGGTCTGCAGAGGCTGAACATCTGCCAACATCTGCACTCACCTGGAGGGGCTCTGTTCCTTTCAGAAATCTCCTGCTGTGTTCACTGGTGGATAACAGGAAGAACGCCTTTGCCACACTTCTTTCCCCAGATCTATGTTTTTAGACTAAATAGAATCATACAATCATAGAATCATCGAAGGAACTTTAAGATCATTAAGCCCAGCTTCCACCCAGCAGTGATGCTGTAATCCCTAAACCACATCTAGTGCCAGATTCTAGCTCCTCTCAAACATCTTTCAGGGATGGTGACTCCACCAGCCCCATGTGCAAACTGATCCAATGCCTTACCGCTCCAACACTGTAAAAATATTTTCTAATATCTAATCCGAATCTCCCCTGTCTCAACTTAAGGCCATTTCGTCTGGTCCTCTCACTTAACCCACAGCAGAAGGGACCAGGCCACACCTTGCTGCACCCTCCTGTCAGGGTGTTGTGGGTGATGAGGTCCCCTCTGAGCCTCCTTTTCTTGAGGATAAACAACCCCAGCTCCCTCAGGTGATCTCACAGAAGTTAGGTACACCTAGGGATTCTTAACCTTAAAAAAAAACAAACAAAAAAGACCAAACAAATTAACGCACAACCCAACACTGGAACCTTCTCTAACCCAATTTTTTACTCTGCCTATATGTCAAGACATTTCACTTACAAAACATCCCCTGTGGGATTCACTAAAACCTCAAACAATTTTTTTTCTCATTATGAGGACTGTGAATGGGCAGAGAACTTGAATGAAATTGTAGAAATTGTTGGAAGGAACCTTTAAAGCCCACCTCATTCCATCCCCTGCCATGGGTAGGGACACCTTCCACTATCCCAGGTTGCTCCAAGACCCCTCCAACCTTGCCTTGGACACTTCCAGGGATGGGGTCCCACCACCCTCACAGATAATAATTCCTTCCCATCCAACCCTGTCCTCTAGCAGTGGGAAGCCATTGCCCCTTGTCCTAAAGGTAATACACAGACACTATTACAATAATTACATTGATAGATGGAGATGTGGATATTGCAGTCACCATTTACCAAACACCTAAAACTGTACAGCAACTATTTTTCATTATGGGCCAGTTCCAAGGAAAACTGGAGAGTGATACAGGGAGTGAGGCTGTCTTCCCGCTGTTTTGCAGGTTCATGACATTTGGAGCACTCAGGCTCCTGGATGCTGATCCAGCCTTTATGACACAGTCACTCTGGGGTGTGTTCAGGCAGCATTTTTCACATGCTGAGGAGATACAATGAAGGTCAGACTCAGAAAAAAGCTCATTATGCATTTAAGCAGTTGGATTAATCTAAGCAGCTCTTTTTAGGGCTGATGCAGTGTTGGGTGCTCCACTATATGAGATGTGGGTTGCTTTTGCCAGGGTTTGAGCTAGTGCAGGGTTAAGGCTCTTGAGATCTTGTCCCAAGCAGTGCTGTCCTGGAAGAGGCAGCAAGATGTGAGAAACCTCTGTCTCTATGCCAGAAAGAACAGATGGCTATTAAACAACCAGACTCCCTCAAACATGTGTAACTGATAATATTCCAAATTAGTGTTCCAGGTAGAAATTCCACAAGCAAACAGAGCACTTTGTAATTTTTTAAGCTCAGGAAACTGGTCTCTCTGCATCAGGAAGATGTGCTCAGTCCTGGAGCCTGTGCTACTGGCTGGGCTCCAAGACTGAGTGTATCAGGTTTCTGCCTCTGTATTTGCGCATGGTTTTAGATTTGGGAGGAGAAGCCCTTCCTCCTATGACAGCCTGTCCTGGATTTCTGGATTTTCAGCTGCCCATGTACTACAAGTTGGAATGGATTTTAAAAAGTGTAGGTCCTGTTTAGACTGCTAAGGCAAGGCAACTGCAGTTTTCATCATTGTAGAGAGTTTTTATAGTCCCCTTGGTATTGTTTTATTCCCTCCATGATTCAGAGCCTTACTTTGGTATCTAAGTAACTTTCTTTGCAGCTGTATTTGGTATCAAGGGCCACTTTTCCATGTGCCTGGGCATCTGATGAATCAATTATTATTTTCCCCCTGGTATCTCTTTCTTAATTCAGGCATTTCAGTCATCTAAAACAACAGCTTTGTATTTGCAGGTATTGAAACTTCACCTTGCTGAACTCACCTTCTCAACTCTTTGGCTGTGCTTGATTTGTTTCCATCACATGGGAGACTGGTGAGAACACAGATCTGACTCTGCAGAAACATACTCAGGAAGCCAATAAACCTATCTCTTTAAGCTCTCTCACTCCCCCCCTTGTTATGTTCCCTGTTACTGTTGAGGTTTTTCATGCATTGACCACATCCAGCTTCCACCCTTGTCCTCAATCAACCTCTTGTTACTGCTAAGCTCTGAGCTACATCTCCTGGGACTGTTTGATTGATGTGTTTTATCACTTTCTCTCTCCTCAGCTACTATTGACTGAGACTGGTAGTATTTCCCATTCCTGGGAGTATTTAAGACAGTTTGGACAGGACTGGGACAGCAGAAGATGTTCCTGCCCATGGCAGGGGTGGAACTGGGTGAAGTTTAAGGTCCTTCCCAACCCAAACCATTCTGGGATCTCGTCTGCTCAGAATGGCAGAACTTCTCAGGAAAGTCCTCAGTTGCTCAGAGTGGCAGATATAGAGGGGATGATGATGTTTTGGGGCTGGAAAATCCTAATGGTTAACACTCCTGTGCAGACCGACTTTCTAGGCGGTGTTTGGAAACGAGAAGTGACTCATAAGGCCGATGCCCTCAGAGCTGCTGGTGAATGTGGAGCATGTGCCAAGTCCCTGCCATAAATAAAACCAAACTGCCCCTCTGCTAAGCCATGCATCAAGCAAAGCCCCTGGGAATGGGATCAGTGACTCACTTCAAATGCAAATCACTGTTGGTGCCGGCGCAGCCTGGGCTCACGTGCGCACACCGCCATTCTTCCAGCCCTGAGAGCAGACAAGGCCTCAGCGAGTAATAAAGTACCAAATGGAACTCTGACCTCCAGCTGGGCTGGGCCCGTGTGTGAGTGTGGATGTGTCCGTGTGTGTGAGGGTTTTTTTTTTCCTTGGCCTGGTCCTTCCCCTGTGTGTGAGGGGTTTTTTGGCCCTGGACTGGTCCTTCCCCTGGGTACTGCTGCTGTCTAAATGGTGTGGGCCTGTCCGTCACGGTCTGCTGCCTCTTGGCCGGGCTCCACCTGGCAGCCTCTCTGCTAAACCCTTCAAACAAAACAGTTCCTTTGTAGGGTCTGTCTCACTTTCTGTGGGGTGGGGAGCTGCCAGAGGGGGCCCTGGATGCCATGGTACAGCAGCAGTGGGCAAGGGAGAGGCGTCCACCATCACCCACCACGTGTCATGAGCAGTGGTCTGTCCCTTACAATTTTTTTAGCAGGGCTTGTTGTGACAGGGAGGGGGAATATCTTTAAATTGAAAGACAGGAGGTGCATATGGGATATTGGGAAGGAATTCCCAGCTGTGAAGATGGGAGGTCCTGGCGCAGGGTGCCCAGAGAAGCTGGAACCCTGGAAGTGTCCAAGGCCAGGGTGGCCACTGGGGCTTGGGGCAGCCTGGCATGGTAGAAGGTGTCCCTGCCCACGGCAGGGATGGAACAAGAGCATCTTTAAAATCATTTCCAACCCAAACTATCCTAGGATTGCTAATAGGTCAGCTAAAGGACTTGCTATGCTGACCCAGGTTCTGCACATATCTAACAGCATCACCTTAAAAAGTTTGTTATCCAGAATCTGTGCTGGAGACTCAGATCACAACAGACTCTGCAGAAATAGTGCTGGGAGATGTCCATTTTTTGTGGACATCTCTGTAAGCTGTTGGAATCTGGATCCTCAAAGTCTTGGAAAAAAACCCAGAAATCTGGGGTGTGGAGATAAGAGGAAATAATCAAAATACTAAGGACAAAACAGCAGACAAAATTCAGCAAAACTGAGGGAAAAGAAAGATAAAATCACAATGATTGCATTAGAGGAAGGCAGGGAATAATTCGGATTGAAAGAAACATTTCAGATACAGCTGCTGAGTAGAAACTTTTGCCAAGGGGAGTTTAGCAGTTGGCAGATGTGGATTGCTTGCTATTGCTGTCTCCAGAGGTGTATCTTCACTTTTTCTTGGCACGCCCAATGTGTCTGCTTTCCTTGTCTTGTATTCAGGATGTAAATTGTTTAGGACAGAGACTCTCCTTTCAGTGCATGGTGGACTTTGCCTAGTGGGTCTCTGAGCATTGAGAATTCTACAGGCAATTATCCTGAAGACAGCTTAACCCTGAGGAAAGGATTTTTGACAACCTAGAAACAGTCAAGATACTCCTCTTTTCCTGCCAAGAAGTTAACTTGTGCTGAGTTGAGGGTTTGAAGCATACACAAGGAGTAAATACATAAACAAGCGAAGTTCTGTATACAAGAAACCTGCAGGAACGCAAAAGCAACAAGTCTGTCTCCACCCAGCCTTCATCCCACTGTTCTACCAAAACCCTCTTTCCAGGGGGCACTCCCAAGTTTTTCCTTGGCTGTCTGGGAATGCTTCAGGTAATTTTGAGCCATTAAAACCAGGCACCTCTGCTTTGCCCCGCTTCACCACCTTTGGTTCCTCAGAGTGTTTCAATGATTGCATCAATGATCAGACAGATGTAGAGAGCCCTAGTGAATATTTAGTTGTTAAGGAGCATATGTGTTTATGTCACCACGGGCCTTCCCTGCTAGGATCCTATTTATCTTGCCATGGATCTCATCTGTATATTCTATCCACCTACTTCAGCCCCCAACTGAGAATCCCTGTCAAATCTTCCCAACACTCCTGGAAAGTTTAAAATTAGATCAAATCTCTGTGGGTGGCTCCTACTTCTAAAGTGGATGAAATCCAAACATAAGCCTGAGCTGCACACAGTCTGCAGGCTGCTCTGGGAGGCTGAATCCATCCAGTCACCCTTGTACAGGGGCCAAACCCTTACACTGCCCAAAGCACGCCCCCAGAAATGCATTAAGGCTGGAATCAAAGATCAGAGAGAATAGAGAATTGCCTCTGTACTGCTAATCCCCCTCATCCCCAGCACGGTGAGAGTTTCGTGCCAACAGAAACACAGCAACTATTTATTGTTTTTAATCACTTAGAGCTCGAACCTTTCCTTAGAAATGCTTCTTCAAACTTCAGGCTCTGAATCAGCCACGTGCCTTGGGCAGGTGTCCTACAGGAGGACACGGCGGCCATGCAAAGCCACAGGGTCACATTTCCAGGTGGTCGTTTGAGCAAGTGGAACACAACAGATGTCTGATGAACATCTCTGTCCATTCTCTGTACACAGGCATTTCCCCGAGTATATAGGCCATTTTCATTACCTCTGGGACACTTTTTGTGCCAAATATGAATCTCTGAATTGGTTCCTCATCATCCAGTGCAATAAATTTCCAATTCTGAAATGGTTTCCAGAGCAATAGTACTAAAGTTAAGTATTCACAATGTAAAAGTACAGTCATTTCCTTGTTCAATACGAGATAAAACCTAGGCAAAATATCCAGAAACATTTTAGATTAGAAGTGCCAAGGTAGTCAGACAAGAAATAACTCAGTGCTTTTCTTTTTTTCAATTTCAAAATTGAGATAATGGACATTCACAATTCATAATATGGAGATTGACTTCCCATTTATCCAGGATGAAAGGCTCTCTGTAGGAGGTGAGCTCAGCTGAAGAAGGAATTTGGTGAAATACTTCTTAGAGTCCATGAGGTTGGAACGACTCTCCTCATTTTGGAGTGTGGAACTAAGTCAGGGTTGTAATGCATTTTTAAAATGAAAACAGGACAAGACAGGGTCCGTCTCCCATTTAGTACTCCAGTGGAGAGACCACTCATCATATCAAAGAGCACTGATTTGCAGTCACTTCTTCAAGCTACACACAATTATTTACATAAATGAGAGCTGTTCCTACAAGAGGCACTGGTTGAGGGCAGAGGACAAACCTCAAACCTGGACAGGGTGGATTTGAGCCTGGTAGTTCCTCACCCCACTTGAAATGTTCCAGGATTGGAGTCAAAAGGGATAACTCTTTCCTGGTTGGGCTGGGATGTGCTCTGGTGTCCTGGAGGCACATCCTGCAGCAGCATGGCTGGGGATTTGGGAGTGTCATCAATACCACCATGGAATCCTTTAGTTTGGCAAAGCCCTCTAAGCTCATCCAGTCAACCATTCCCCAAAGCACTGCCAGGCCCACCAGTCACCCAGTGTCCCCAGAGACTCCATCACTGCCCCAGGCAGCCTGTTCCAGGGTTTGACAACCCTTTCCACGGAGAAATTCCCTCTAATATCCAAACCAAACCTCCTCTGCTGTAACCCAAGGAGGTTTCCTCCCATCACTGGTTACTTGGGTGTCCTGAGCACTCATGCCTGTGAGTTTAAACCCTGCTGAGCCCAGCCCTGGACAACAGGTGCCCAGCTGGGCTCAGGCTGTTCCTGCTGCCCTTGGGAACATGGTGTGAATTATGCTCTTTATAAACATCCAAATTATGTTTGGGGTCATGTTAACTTGGCTAGGGGGAGAGGGGAAAAACAGAAGGGAGACACGGGTATCTTTTGGGGGTAGGGTGGGGGGACACAGACATGGTGAAGATTTTGAAGGCTCTTTCTTTGTCTTTCCTTGAGTTCTTTGAGCCCAGAGAATTTATTTTTCCTCAGAGTCTCTCTTCTTTCTCTTTAAAACGAATGTTTACTTCTATTAAAATCTCTCACAGACTACAAATGCCAGTCTTTCTTTTTCTGCTGCACTCACCATCAAAACAGAATGAAAAGCTAGTCCTCCCGAATTCTGGGGAAAGAGGGGTTTTCTTGTGGTTAAGCAGATGGCTCTCTGAGTTGTTGTGTACAACAGGAATGCCACAGAATTATCTTTGTGCATTAAATTCCCTTGAAAAAGTGAAAGTCTCTTGAAGTAAGAAGAGTTGTTTTAATTTCACCAGACAAAGAAACTTTGGACTTAGACAAAACAACTTGGTGTGAGATATCAGCTGGGCAGTTTATCATCACCAGGCTCTTCAGGGGTGATTATGGGAACAGATCCAAAGCCAATTTAATTGACATAGTGAATATTCAGATATCTGTAATGAAAAAAGCAGCTTCTAGCACTGATTTTTTTCAGTGCTGAAGGGAGCAGTGCCACTAAGATAAAACTGAAAATGTCATTTCCCCCTGGGGCCCAGCTCCGTTCTCTGGTAGGCAAAAGAGCGATTACCATATTTTATTGTTTCTATTTCCCTGCTTTGCATTGGTCTTCCCAGCCCACATCAGGGAGAGGGTTAGAAAGGAGACGTGTTCCTGCTGAAAAGGCCTTTTTAAGTCTCCAATTTGGCACTTTTACGTAGGGTTTCGACCCCCATAAACAGGGAGGCAGCAGCTGTGAGCAGCAGGGAAGGCGGCTGGGAGGGCAGTGGGTGCAGCAAACAGCTGGTATTTGTGCTGTCAGCCTCCAGCTTGCAAATGCTGCACTTGATCAGCGGTGTGGTTGTGTTTACTGGTGCAAATCGACGTGCTCAGACACAACAGATCTCCAGGAAAGTCCAAACAAAAAGGCATTTCTGCAGCCATGCCCTGCTGCAAGCTGCAGAAGACTTCCTGAGCCCAAGATGTCATCTGCAGCTTGGGTAAACTTTCCTGCCTTAAAAACCTCTCTTCCTGCCCTAAAAACCTCTAATCCTGACCAGCTTGTCCCCATAGAGGCCAATGTCATCATGTCCATGGTTTTTACAGCTTCATGAGGCAGCCAGTGAGGAAAGATTGGGCCTTTAAAGCTCACTTCCAACTCAAACCATTCTGTGATAAAAAAGACTTTCTTGACATGTTTTTGAAACTTCTACCTGATGGTTCAATTTTTGCACTCTTGCAGCCGGGCTGCAAGAGTGTGGATGCAAAATATGCAGCCTGGGCATCAAAATGGAGACTGGAACATTCTTTTTAAATACTGTACAAAACCTGAGTATTTAGAGATGACCCTCTAATTAGCCATGGAGACAATTACTATAAGCCTCTGCTCCCAGGCATAATTACAACACCTTTCATTCTTTTAAGGCAGTTTCCTTGCCACTTTTTCTTAAGCAGAAGTGTAGAGTGCAGAGATCATGGTGGGAACTCAAATCCAGCACAAGCAGGTGCCTCACTTCCAAATATTTGTAGCTGTTGATACCAGTGGTGAAGTTTGGCAAAAGCCATGTGATGTTAACAGGCAGAATGAGTTCAATTCAGCTAATTCTCATGAAAATGGGAACCAAAGTCACAAGTGCCAACAAGAGCTTCTCAAAAGTGTTTGCTGCCTGTTGACTCATGCTGCTTTGGGCAAGCAAGGCACAGCCAGGATTTGGGTTACTCTCCTCGTGTATTTTGTCATTTCTTTCTTGTGAACAGGACAAATACCCGGTAGGAAAAATTAATTATATGGAGGTTCAAGATGTATTTTTATGGGGTGATGTGAAAGCCAAAAAAGATGGTATGTAAGAGGTTTGCTGCACAAAATATTTGGGTTTTCATTGGATTAAAGCTGGTTCTAAAGGACAGTGTTTCTTAATGTATGTGCTTTCCAAAGTCCTAATTTCTCAAATCCAACAACTCCTGTATATAACTCTAGTGTTATATAGTGTCATGGGGTATCTTTGATAATTCTTGCAGTTTCTGTGATGCTCTTCTAGATCCCAATTTTTTGTGTTTGTAAGAAATTTAGCTTTTGTTCACTAAATAAATAATTGTAAGGTAAAAAAAAAAAAAGGGACCTGGAAATAATAAATTGTGTTTCTACATTGACTGGAGGTGTAACAGCTCCCAGAGGAGAGATGGTTTGTCAGGTTCCCTCCAAGAGGTCTCTTCCATAGCCTCCCTGGCAAAGCTATCCATAGAGATTGAGGGAGGTGTGTCTCAGCTGTCAGCCAAGGAAAGTGCAGGATGTACAGGAAAGCTCCATGCCCATGGACAGGAATGCTGCTGGCTTGGGAAAGTATTTCCTGGTGTGTCTGGCTCCTGGTCTCATAATCACAGAATCAAGGAAGAGAATCATGGAGATGGAAGGGACCTTAAAGCTCATCCCATTCCCACCCCATAGACAGGGACACCTCCACTGTCCCAGGTTACTCCAAGCCCTGCCCAGCCTGGCCTTGGACACTCCAGGGATCCAGGGGCAGCCACAGCTGCTCTGGGCACCCTGTGCCAGGGCCTACCCACCCTCCCAGCCAGCATTTCCTTCCCAGTATCCCATCCAGCCCTGCCCTCTGGCAGTGGAAAGGCATTCCCATGGCTGTCACGACATGCTCTTGTGGAAAGTCCCTCTCCATGTTTCCTGTTTGCTGCTTCAGGCACTGGACAGACACAATTAGGTTTCCCTGAAACCTTCTCGTCTCCAGGCTGAACAATCCCAATTCTCTCAGCCTTTCCTGCTCTCATAGGAAGGTCTAAGAAAGTGGATTGAATATTTCCTGCTAGGTAGGAGACATTCAATGCATTGAAGTAAAGACACCTTAGAGCAAAAACTGCACTTTTTAACCTGCCTTGGTAGCTGCAAAGATGCAACTGAGATGTAGGAAGAGCAGGAACCTCAGCAGTGTCCTAAGCTCCCTGATCCCCCAAGGATCCAGATGTTCTAGCTGAAGCAAGAGACCAAACTCACGAGGCGTTTCATGGCAGTGTTGGTGCTTTAGGGAAAACTCGTTTCATGTGAGCACTGGAAGCTCCTGAGGAACTGAGAGCAGCCAGGAGCACCTCCTTACCCAACCCTTCCAGCTGTGAGTATCGGTGTCACTCAGAAGAGATGGGAAATCTGCTGTTGCTCATCACCAGAACGTGGTGGGAGGTGAAGCCCTGCCAAACGTGGGTGTGTGCAACCTGGCAAGGCATCCATGGTGCAAAAAAAAAAAAGGGAATGTGCAGGATTTTCCAGGGGCAGGGCAATCCTGCAGCAGGGTTCTTTGAGGGAGGCTGCAGGCTGTAGGGAGATCCTACAGCATTTGCTTGATGTGCAGAAGGGCCATATTTCCATCTGGAAGGATGCTCTGATAGCTCCAGAGCTCTCCCATGCCAAGATCTCTTCTGGGTCCAATCCTTCCTGCATCTGGAGGTTCCCTGGCCCTCCCCAAGCCCCTCAGGGCCTTTAGCCCCTTATTTTCCCTGAATGTCCCTACCAAGCACCCACAGAACAATGCCTCCATTACACTGTGAGACACTCTTCACAAATTCATCCCTACAGGCATTGCAGCAACAGCATAAAATATCCTTAGCTAAAAAAAATTTTCCTTGAGCAGGAAAAATCTGGAGTGGTCAAAATAATTGAAAGCATGTTGGTAAGTAGAGGTTTACTTATCAAATACTTGAGCTCATTTGGTTAAATGTTCCCCTCATCAGCATTTAGGCAAGAAAACTACTGGAATTTGAAAATGTATGAATGCCTCCATAAAATTTTTATTGCAGTTTTTGGATTGTTGCACAAAATGCAATACAACTGACATCAGCTTTTAAAACATAATACAGCTGGGAGAAAGGAAAATCTCAGCAGCTGAGAGAGGAAGAGAGAATTCCCTAGTTCCATTTGTTTTGTGTTCGTGCCCAGTTTCTGTATTCCCTGGTGATCTTTTAAAGACCACGATTACAAAACGCAGGAAGGTGTGTTTGGGAAGCTGAAGCACCAGACAGTAGCACCCAAAAAAGGCCGTCAGATTGATTTACCAAAAAATTTACTACCTTCAGAGTTAATGAAATCCTTTGAACGCGCTGGTGTGATGCACAGGAGATGAAGGATTTGTTGCAGCTGTTGCGTGATGTTGGGAGATGTGCCACGAGCCCACGTAATGCTGGCAGTGACACCCTTCCCTCTCTCTGCATCACCCAACATGCTCCTCGAGGCTCCAGGGGACACTGACACAGCCACGACAAGGCAAAGGAGCAGAAATAACCAGGGCTAGATGGAGGCATTAAGTGTCTTGTCATTTCAGATTCTTTTTCCTGGCACCAACGACAATACTCATTCTGTAAGAAATTACCTTTACCCCTTTCACTTTTCTTTCTCTTTTTCACCCAAAAAAACCCCCCAGAAGTGGGGTGAGAGAAAGAGAAGGTGAGCACACCATACCTCTTACTTTTCTAGGAATCAGGATCCTATTTTACTGTGTATCAGGACAATGCTGAAAAAAAAGATAGATGTCAGTTTGTGAACATTTTGCAGGTGGAGTTATAAGTCAATTAAAAAATGAAACAAAAATATTTCTTGGCGTCCCTCTTTCCCAGACACAGCCAAGATTCCTGCTTTGACTTGATCCAGGAGGGAGTGCAGCCTGTTCCTCCAACGCACTGAGATGCAAGGGGTGTTTGTTTTCTGTTATCAGCAAAGGGTGGTGATGAACTTACTGTCCGTGAGATAATCTATTTTTTATCACTGTGGTTTAGATCAAGTGCACCATGATTTGGAACAACAATAAAAGACAAAAAATTCCCCCCCAAAACTGGAAAAAATCCCCACCCTTCTCTTTTGCATTGGTGATAAAGCGGTATTTTTTGTCAGAGTGCCCACCCTGAAGCACACTTTAATAATATTAGTGGTTATTACATGCAGAGCGGCTTTTCGCGTCACATGAGCCAGGCTTGAAAGCAAATCCCAGCCTCTCTGTGAAATCCACTTGATCCTCGTGTTGAAACACAGCTATTTCCAGATGATACAAAGCACCTGTTTAACAGGGAGCTGGGGCGGGAAAATCCCATATTCCAGTCAAAGCGGCAGCAGGAACTTCTTGGCTATTCAACAGAATTACTCACTGGCCATATAGGGCAGGTTACAGGTTGCTGTCGTACTTCCACAAAAATTGTTCCAACATGGAAATATTTCAACAGCTTCCTGATCAGGGCTGAGTCAGAAAGAATTGTCCTCTGCTCCCACCCCAAACACGCAACCATCTTTTTCCAGGGCCGGAGGGGACCTGCCTTCATCTACCATGGCTACAGGATGACGTGTCATTAACATAGCAGTGCTGCTGGGAAGAGAAAAGGATGATCCAAAGATCACCAGCAAGTCAAGGCCCTTTTTTATGAAGAACAGATTTGAAAGCAGTTCAGAGGAAATACCAGAAAGGTTTGGGCTGGAAGGACCTTAAAGATCGTCTCATTCCATCCCTGCCATGGGCAGGGACACCTTCCACTGTCCCAGGCTGCTCCAAGCCCCTCCAGCTGGACCTTGGACACTCCAGGGATCCAGGGGCAGCCCCAGCTGCTCTGGGCACCCTGTGCCAGGGCCTGCCCACGCTTACAGGGAAGGATTTCCTCCCAGAATCTACACTAAATTCCCCATCTAAGTTTAAAACTGTTGCTCCTTGTCCTATGTCCCTATCTGTCCCCTCTGAAAAGCCACTTTCCAAGAAAGAGGAGATGCTTCTCAATGAAATAAGGCATCAAATGCAACAGAAACTTCTTGAGAGAGCAGCTGGAGACTACTCAAAATAAATTGCTGGAGGGTACTCAGGGACCTGTTCTCCTTATGCTTGCAAAAGCTGAATGAATAGGCTTTATCCAGGCTATTCCAGAGAGGAAGGTTACAAAACCACTCATATTCTGCAGTGTAATTGAGCTGACCCTCCCTGTCTTCACAGCACCACATGGTAATTCAGGGACGTAATTTGTGGGTCTGACACCATTCCTCACTCATCCATGGAGCACAGGGACCCCAACCCACCCTGCTCCCAAGGGGAAAAAAATCCCGCCAGCACTGCACCCCAGCACTTAAAACTGCACCAAAAAACACCAGCAAAGTCACGGTGCCCACCAGATGCGCTGCCAAACCTGATGAGGATGTCTCTTACAAGCAGCAGTGCATGGATAAGAGAACAATGTGATTTGGGGCAGACAAAAGGGCTTGAAATCTGAGCCTGCCGAAGCAGCAGCTGCAGCAGACACTTTCCGGGTAGTGCCTATTAAAGGAGAAGGATCTGCATTCACCCAGCTCTCCCAGGTGCCATCACAGCAAGGAGAATGAAGATCTTTTTCTCTCCACAGCTCCCTGACAGGACTGGACAGCCAGGTGGGGGTCAGTGTCTTCTGCCAGGTAACAAGTGACAGGACGAGGGGAAACGGCATCAAGGTGTGCCAGGGGAGGTTCAGGTTGGATATTGGGGAATTTTTTTCCATGAAAAGGGTTGTCCAGCCCTGGCACAGATTGCCCAGGGCAGTGTAGGAGTCCCCATTTCTGGAGGGGTTTAAAAGCTGTGTGGATGTGGCATTTAGAGACATGGTGGCCTGGGCAGTGCTGGGAATGGTTGGAATTTGATCGTCTGAGGGCTTTTCCAACCTAAACCTCTCAGTGACTTTGAGATTTGCATGGACTTGGAGCAGCACAGAGAGAGAAGGGCTAGCTGGGCCATCCAGCCTGGACGCAGAAGGCTCTTCAGTGCCCTAAGGCTGCTAAAACAGTTTTGGTCCATGGTCAGTGGAGATAATGGGCACCTTAGAAGATGATTTATCTCATATTTATCCTTTTTCTTAGGGAGGAATGGGCACTCCTGAAGAATCCCCCTGCCTGCAGAGATCTGCATGACCAGATGAAGGAAGTACACCATGAAGCTGCTCTGTTTCCAGATCTGTCCTCTCCAAGGAGTCATTTCTATCTACATTAATATTTGCATTTTTTCATAGCCAGTTTTGTTTCCCCTGCTCAATATCAGGGTTGTTGGAACAACCTATTCTTTATCAGAGCATTTAATTCCTGAGATGTTTCCAAAACAATTTTCAGTGTAGCTTCTGTGCTGGTCCCAAAACCAGTGTGTTCTTGAGCATCATGTAACCACAATTTCAGTGGCAAGTGAAGCATCATCACTTTTGCTCAACACAAGGTGCAGGTGCTTTGGAGGATTTTGTTGTTTTTTTAAAGGAAGCCGTGGATTTGGAGTTCTCCCTGTGTTTTCCATCAGGGCATATCTGCAGCAATGCAGCACTGAGGCTGCAGAACAGGCACACTTCCAGATTTCACCAGCTTCAGTCCCAGTATCAACTGTTTTCAGACATCTGTCCCTGTAATCTGCAGGCTGCAGCTCCTACACGAGGGAAGACAAAATTATGTATGTTACTGGAAGGCTGATGGGCAGACATGGCCAGAAATATTCTCCCTCTCACTGGTGAAGATGTGTAGCGGTTTTTTGGTTCAAAACCACATTTTGGATGTAAAGGGAGAATATTAACTCTTCAGAACAGGCTTATTTTATTTGGAGTTTTTAATTTTTGGTTTAATTTTTGTCGTTTTTCTTCTATTTCTTGGAATTTGAACTTCTGTGAAAGGAAAACCACATTTCCTTTCTCCTTCCTACCATTCAGGTGTTCCTGTTGTCATTTGCTGACAGTGACAAACAGCTTTCTAAGTTTTAGTCACTTAGAAAAGCTGAAAATACCTACAGAGCTTCTGCCTGTAGACTTGCAGCCACATGCAGGGGCCTGTGCACAGCTGGGAAGTGACACTGACTCATTATTGAGGATCTCAGCCAGGTGGACATCTTAATCCAGATAATCCATGTGCTGATATACATAGAAAGAGGGGAAACAGATCCAGGAGGAAACCACAGGGCAGGACAGCACTGAAAAGCTCTGTTAAAGTGGTCCAATGTAGGCAAAGTTGAGCTGTTGCATTTTTTTTCCTGATTTTTTCAGGGGTGAGAGGATCTCCTGTAAGGTAGTAATGGGCAGCAAAACTCTTTTCCCCCCTCAAAGTTTGTCCCTGTCCCAGCTACTGCAATCCCCCATCAAGCTGCAGGTGTAAATGCTCATGGCAGGTCCTGTGCATGAGGTGAAACTCCACTAAACTCCCTCTATTAAACACCCAATTTCATGGCTGGAATTTGGTGTCAAAATGACAGGGATAACCTGAATAAATGGGACACTTGCAGCTTGCAAAAAGCAAACCCATAGACAGCTCTCTTTGCTTCACCCAGAGGTTGATGCTTGCAAGGAAGGTCAGATCAACTCCCCAAAGAAGTTTCCCCAAACCCTTTTCATCCAGTTGTGGCATTTCAAGAAGATGAAATTTCAAAGGAACGTTTGGAAGTGGACATGTTGTTATGAATATAAACAGGGATGAGCCATTTTTCCTGAAGGGCAGACAGTGTTTACTGTTGCTGAGCTGTAGAGCAGATAAATAAAAGCATTCTCAAGTGCATTCAGCTGTGCTGTGCTACAGGGAGCTGCTCTGGCTGTTCATAAAAACCTCCACAGCACAAACACCAGTGGCATTTCCCACCCAGCGCTGCTTGCACACCTCTACTCTCATAAAAGTAACTTTTTGTCAAGTGAAAAATATTTGTTTAAAGATCTCAGCTTTTCAGTTGTTCTTTGGTGAAGTGTTCCTGTGGTGATGGCCCTGTGCTCAGTAGGAACCAGGAGGGAGCCACCCTGTCCCCATCAGCATCTTCATTCAGCCACAACCTGGGGACTGACAACATGACTTTGAACCAATTCTATAAAATTAATTCTCTCATTTTGGAGATGTCTTTTTTTAAAAAAAAATTAAAAAAATCTTTCTTGCAGGATACAAGTGACAGACACTCAATCTCAGCCTTGCTCAGGAAATTGCCTTGCCTCTAGAAGGGGAAAAAAGCCTCACCAGCTTGCCACCTCCATAAATCAGCCATCTGCAGAATGTAAACTGGTGCAGCGTGGCTCTATCAGCACTTACAGCTCCGAGTGGTTTGCAGAGGTTTACACAACGTGAACTATTCCATTTCTCCTAAAAGAAATCTCATGCTATAAATTACCAAGCTTTCCAGGAAACATGACAAAAACCCACCCGTCGGTGCCGACCTTGGGGACTCAGCTATAGAACTGAGGAAAAGGAAGAAAAAAGGAGAAGTTTCCCTGATAAGAGGAGCTGGAGGGTTGAGTTTATCTGTGGGTGTTTTGGGGAAGAAGGTCACCCACGGCACATCGCAATGCCGCTGCAATGCGAGAAGGTGTTTGGGGAAGGGTTTGACAGATAATGTGGGGAGTAGGACAGGAGGAGACCAAAGCACTCCTCTCCTTCCTGGCCTTCACAGGCTCCAAGGACACAACCCAGAATCAGTATGGGTTCAGCAGAACTCCTGCTGAACCCAACAGGGCATGGGAAGATATTGCACTGCTTGCATGACTTCATTAACCACCTGTGTTTTCAGCTCCGTGGCACTGATGCAGGAGCAGGGGCTCCTTTCCATATGCTGAAACACTTTTGCCTTATGTTTTCCCATTCTCAGATTTCTCTTAACTTGTGGACATAGATTATGCTGCTGCTGAATCAACCCTGGGGCCAAGAATGTCCCATTACACTGTGCTTTTCTCTCAGTTTCATCAAAGTTTGTACATCAGGGACAACATCCTCTACCTGGTGGCATGGACTCAAAAAACCCACTAACTCACTAATTCTCAAAAATTTCAGGAATCTAGAAGACAAGCAAGAGGGGAGGCAAGTGGGGAATAACTTCCCATTGCCAGAGGGCAGGGCTGGATGGGATCTTGGCAAGGAATTGCTGCCTGGGAGGGTGGGCAGGCCCTGGCACAGGGTGCCC
>PYHW01009372.1:6760927-6775691 GCA_013186435.1 Turdus rufiventris
CACCTGATTATAAGCCGCACTTTGGGTTCAGACCAAAATTTTAGTCAAAATGGTGCGGCTTATAATCGTGAAATTACTGTACTCTTTTACCTGTCTTGTCTAGTTACAACTGTGTAAGTGTGAGCTGAGACGCAACAAGGTGCTCTCCTGCCCTGGGGTTGGAAGCTCTTCAAACTGGGCTATGGGGGCTTGAAATCACTCTGCTACTTTCCCAAAATACTGCTGTGATGGGCATTGAGGTTGGCTTCAACAAGGTTTACAACAGGTCCCTGAGGAACAGCTGGGTATGGGAGTGAAAAAGTTCCCTCCAGTGACCAAAAATCTCAGGAAAGGTCTCTGACCTGCCAAGGCAGCTGAATGCGCTCATGAGCCTCAGAAAGGTGCAATGCTTCACCTCGCTCAGCAAGAGCATCACCCTTGCCCACCCATGCCCCCACACACTCCTGGGCTCAAGTGCCCCCTGAAATAGTGCAAAGAACAGCTGATGTTGTGCGTGGCACCAGCTGGTACTGTTCAGAGCTGGGTTTCATCTTTTAAATGCTATTTCTGTTTCAGTTCACTCCCTGCCATCTGTCTTGGTGTGAAACACCTATCCCACAAAAGGCCTTTCAGCTCCACCAAACCCCAACAGATAATTTTATGCAGAAATACCTAATTCATCACACAGTCCAAAGAACATTGCATTTTCACGTGCACCTCCAGGAAGCAGCATGCTCTTAGGATGTCACCTGTTGGGTCTATTCCTCATTTCCTGCCCAGAAAAATCCATTCGTTTTCAACTCAACAGCTACATTTTAGGGCTGTAACCTACCCCTCACCTTTTCTGTTTACTAGTTGGGTCAAGAGGCCAGAATGGGACTGGGCAATGCAGAGATGTCACTGGTCCATTTCCAAATTGCTCCATGTTCTCCAGAGATTCATATCCAATAAAACCTCCTCTCTGATACCTTCATCCCTTGCTATCTCCTTTTACAACAGTTGGGTTCAAGCCACACGAATCAGTGAGTTTTAAGAGAATAACAATATTCCTTGAGTTTTAACAGGGTAAAAAGTGATTTTACATGTTAACATTTTCAATATGTTCTGGAAGTCAAACTGTGGCTAAAAAATAACTTGGGGCACTTTATCATAGAATTCTAAAACAGTTTAGGCCAGAAGGAAGTTTAAAGTCTATTTTGTTTTAACACTCCTGCCATGGCAGGGACACCTTCCACTGTCCCAGGGTGCTCCAAGACTCCTCGGAGACCACTGAATTTCTGGTCTCTGAGGGGCTGGGCAGGATGTCAGCAAAGCTCCCATTCCACACAGAAACCAAACATTTCAGCTTCATGTGCTAGAAATCACCATCACCATCATACCCCGCAGAGATGGAAGCCCAAGGAGCTTCACAATCACTAAGCAGGCACCAAACAGCAGAGAAGACATCTTTGTTTCCCTTGTGCAACAGCTTTCTGTGCTGGGAAAAGAGATAGGGAAGTGACTAACTTCTATTTAATTTAATGAAAGAGAAAGCCAGGGCTGAAGCTGGCACATAATTGAAATGCCTCTAAAAGATAGAGGGAGGAGGGACCACTCCAGGTGGCACTTTCATTTCTGGAACTGGGTCCTGGCCAACTTCAAGACCTCCAAGGACTACTGTAATCAATTGTCTTCTCCACAGCTCCTGTAGCCCTCATTCTAGTGTATTTTTCCATAATATAATCACAAAAAAACCCCAAAAATGATTCTGCATCTTCAAAGTATCAAAATTAATCAATTTTCTAGCTTTTGGGGCAACAAAATAATTGCAAAGTATTTATTTGAACAAACGTTTTAGCTGCTGGTGCCACGTGAATTGGAGATTAGGCTACAGAGTTTCTAATCAGACAATGGAATAATTCTAAGGTAGATCATTAAGATGGACAGTTTTGTATTGTCAGGCCATGAATATCAGCTACAGCTGAAAAGCAAAAGCCATCTACCCAGAAACATGGTCCATCTACAGAGACTTGTACAAAGAGAGGGAAAAAAAAATTTAAAAATTAAAAATTAAAAAAAAAGAAAAAGGAAAAAGAAACATAGAAAAAATATGATTGAGGATGTGGCTTTCTGCATAATGGCAAAAATAAAGTTGGGTTTTAATTGGGTTTGATCAGCGAAACAAAATTGCAGTAGGTTTTTAAAAATGAGTTTTCTAAACATGCATGTGAAAAGTCAGTTCTTCAGGCCACACAGCCCACACAGCCCACAGCAAACTGTCCAGGCATGGGACTAGGGCCCAGAAGAGATTTTTTTAAAAAATGTTGTACTGATATGGTGTTGGACTGGGGATTTCCTTTAAAGAGCAGCAGCTGAAGGCAGCAAAGCAAATTCCCCATCTAACATTTCAAGGAAATGAGAAGTGTCTCAGCCCTTTTTGAAAGCCTCTTCTGTCACTGCATAGCATGACCATATCTGCTGAATTCACTCTGCAAAAATCCCCCTCTCGAATGAGGGCTCTGAAACCTTCTCAGAAGATGAAACCCTGAAAATTTCTCTGTAGTGAGAAACTTCTCACAGTCTGTCAGTAAATTCATCAGTAATAAAAAATTATGTAGTTTAGCAGAATTCACTCTGGGAAAGCTTTTGTAGTAGGGTTTTCTTTTAAATACTTGTGCAGTGATGAAGTCAAAGATCTGGAGATAAACTCCAGGTAAAGATCTGGAGAGGCAGTGGGGACCTCAGCAGCCTTTCCCAGCTTGCAGGGCAGGATGCTTTAATGGCACCTGGTACATTCCCATAACACCCACCTTATGCAAACAGCCACAACCTGTTGGGTGAAACACGCTTGTTCTGGCTTGGGGCAGGCAGGCTCTGTCTCCCAAATGGCATTGGGAACCCAAATTTGGTTCATGGTCTCCCTGGGACCCTCCCCACCCTGTGCAGCTTGGTGGGGAGCCTCAACCGCATTTATAGGCTCACAGGATGGTTTGGGCTAAGAAGGGACCTAAAATCTCATCTCATTCCACCCCTTGCCACAGGCAGGGACACCTTCCACTATCCCAGGCTGCTCCAAGCTCAGTTCAACCTGGACTTGAGTGTTTCACAGTCTCAAACTGCACCAGGGGAGGATCAGGTTGAGCATTCAGAGGAATTTCTCTACAGAAAGGGTGATTTTGCACTGGAAGGAGCTGCCCAGGGAGGTGTTGGAGTCCTCATCCCCAGAGGTGTCCAAGCAATGACTGGATGTGGCACAGAGTGCTCTGGGCTGGGTGGCAAGGTGAGGATTGTCAACCTGTGGCAATCCCAGGTTGAACTCGATGGTCTTGGAGGGTTTTTTCATTCCAGGTGATTCAGGGATTCTGTTTCCAAGGATGGGGCATCCACCACCCCTCTGGGCAATCCTTTTCTTCCCTTGGACACTGCAGCACAGGATCATGCTATTTTCAGCCATGGGGAGTGTTTTGTCCATGGGCCACAGGAGGAGATGCTCCCCAGTGGGGTCCTGGAGTACCTGGTGGTCATTTCCAACCCCTGGGACAAACAGCCTCACCTGTGAAGAGGGGTAAACAATGGGGGATTGGCTAACCCTGCTGGCTGATCCATGCCTGGATAAGCCCTCCCAGCTGCCCCAGCACACAGGAAAGCTGCCATGAGCTGTTGTGATCTCCCTTTTCCTCTCTCCTCAGCACAGCAGGAGTGGCTACAGCCGTAGCGATGCCTTCAGAGCAGAGCATGCTCAGCACAAATATTGCTGTTATTACTCACAAGCAGTAATTAGAAAGGGCTTTATCCACCCAGAAGCTTTGCAGCAGAGATGGATGCATCATTTACTTTGATGATGAGCTGCATCAACCCATCTGGCCCCATCCAAGCAGCCCTTTATGCAGGAGACCCCCAGTCCAGGAAGAGATCGCGTACCTTGAAGGATACCAGCACAGAGCTCCACTTGGATGTGGGATGAGCTGGATTGCTCCATTCTTTGGAGCACAACCTTGGAGCAGTTGTTGGTACCAGCTCTCCCTCCAAGGAAGTTCTGGGAAAATTTTTTCCTAGGTCCTTTCCATATGAAAAGTCCTAAAAATGTGAAGAAGCCAGCAGGTATGGCTGAAACCAGCTGAACTTTGATTCTTCAGCAGGAAGCTAAAGAGCTGAAAAGAGCCTTTTCAAGACATAAATGCGATGGGAAATTACTTAGTTCAGCATTGGTAAAGCTCAGGATAACATCCAGCCTGGCACAGCCGCAGAGGAGAGGTGGATGTGATCCTGAGGAACAGCAAATTTGTTTATTTATTAAGTCTCATGCCAAAAATACTAGAGCACTATTTGCTGTTAGAAATATTTAGTTCAGTCTGGGACTGCCCTTCCTGAAGCTGGTGTGGGATTATTTATCTAGGCAGAAATTGCAGGGTGTACGCAGGTAGGAATAATGAGGCCTGAGCTGGGATCTGCTCCTGTCACTGGCAGAGCAGCTCGTGATGAAAGAGCCCTTTCCCTCCAGCCCCAGGGGATGAAATGTGAAAGCAAAGCTACTGCATCTCCTTGAGGAGCCCCTGAGCAGGGTGAGCAGCTGAAGAGGACACATTTCCCCATCGTGTCCCCTGGCATCCCCCTGTGCTCCTCAGCTGGGTGGGATGGCTGGGACTGGGGGAAAAACACTGATTTCAGGCAAAGGCAGGAATTGTTAGTAGATCAAAGACTGTGGTAGAGAAAGGTTGTCCTACTCACAGCTCTGACAGGAGTGTGTGAGGGACACAGACATCTCTGCCTTCTGGAGACCCACCTCAGGCAGAGCAGAGCCCACCTGAAAGACCTAAAAAGGCAGTGTTGAGAAAATCTGCTTTACAGCCCCTTAAAAACACACAGGGACGCGACAAACCTTGCTAAATGCTTTCGCTCCCTGACGAAGTTTCCATCAGATTCTGTTGGGAAATTGTCTCAAGCAGTTTTGAGGGAGGCAGCTCCCACCCCAAAAGTCCTCAGGTTCAGTCAAAGACTGTGTGGGTCTCTCTCTCCTTTACCACAAACCCACTTCTGCTCTGATCAAACCACTTCTGATCTGATGTCCAGAGGCTGCAATTCTGTAATCTGCCCCATTTCCCCCCTCCCCATCATTGCTCCTGCACTTTCCCTGTCAGCTGCTGCTGCAGTACCAAAGGTGTGTCAGAACCAGACCCATTTTTCTTTCTGCAGGTCAGGAGGGTGGCAGAACATGGACTGCAGAGACAGGCACCCCAGGCCTCCCTGTGCTGGATGCCCAAGGGGAGAGAAGGTCTAATGACAGACTACACAATTCTGGATGGGGCTGCAGCCTCCCTGTGCTCAATAACATCTTGTTCCTACAGATAAAACAGGGATCTCATAATCTTTGGTTCTGGGATGTCTCATGTACAACAGGACAGTAATATAAACCAGAAATATTTCCCAGACCTGGCAATCTCTCAGCTGATAATGAGAAACATTTTCCTTAACAGAAGGCTTCCAGGCATAGAAACGTTTAGAAGAAATCATATCAATGTTAAAAATGAAGACAAATTATTCCAAACCCAGGACAAGGATTCTATGAATCTGTGAATTGGTCCCAGTGGTGGGAAGAGAGAGCCAAAAAGTATCTTGTCAGGAGTCCATGCAGAGGTGGGTACCTCTGCAGGAAATCCCTGCATAAGCTGTTGGGGCTGACCTGCCCCTCTGTTTTATCCCAGCTCTGCTGGGGCAGTGGGTACCAGGTAGAAAACTGCTTCAAAGCAATCCAGGGTGAACACTGCAGGTAAAATTCCTGTGGGACAAAGCTTCTGTCTGTGTCCCAGATAGGAATTTTGAGATAAGAGGGCATGCAGAGCCCGAAGAGCATTAGGATTGTTTCACCCAGCATGGCAGGACTCAGGCTGCCAGTACAGGTAAATAATTCCCCCCCTTCATCCCTCTTCCCTTGCTCCATCTGCTCTGGGATTGGTGCAGAACTGTAGAAACTGTATTAATAAAGGTCTTTTATGTGGGTTTAATAATCTCCCACGATCTGCCAGACCACAAACTTGAAACTCTTTATGAATGTGACTCACTCCCAGAGCACACGTTCATTGGTCGACAGACTCTCCTGATTTTGCCCTACGAAATTCTTTTTCCTATTGGAAGAGAGGGCCTGAGGTGTTACCTATGCTGCAATTGAAGTTCACTGACTGCCAGTAACCCCAGATGCTTTCATTACATGATTTGATACTCATTCATTCATCCCAGAGCAGCTTCACAATAAACACTGACACCCCTCTTCAGCAGAAATTACCATGCATGCAGATAGACTTCCTACTTTTGCAACACGTTTTACAGGGTAGGACTGTCTGCAAGACCAAAAGAAAAAGAAGGGGGAAAAAAAAAAGATATTTTTCTCCTCAAATGTATTAAACATCCAGATTTGCCACGCTGCGCTTAAAGAAAAGGATTTGGATGAAACACCTCAATGTGTTTTGAATCAGTATCAGATCCCACTAAGGAGTTGGTGTCTGACCTGCAGAGAAATGCAGTACAGCCAGGGATGAGTGAATTTTTGTAGCATTTTTAGAGTCAAATATGAGCTTGGCAAGTGATTCATAAAGAAGAAAGTTGATAAATACGGACGCAGAGTTCAGCTCTGGCAATTTAAGCTGAGCTGGGGTTCCTGCAATATTAAAGCCATTGAATGTCTGTATTTCACAAAGATGTCTCAGGTTCCTGTTCCCCCGAGCTGCAGATGGATGGGGGATCCTGGGTCAGGCCCACGGGCTCAGTGCTGCACACATAATCCAGGGAGCCAATTAGAGGCTCATGCACATCATCACACATCTCTGCTAGTGCAGAAAAACGGAAAGGAGAGATTTCCTGCTTACAAAGAGCCAGGAAATGTCCAGCTTGGCAGAGGTGTGAAACTCAAACCCTGAACACAGGTGATGGGCTCAGCTGCTAAAGAGGAAACTGTTCACAGGGGGGGCACTGCAGGGATCTACAGATTTGACCCCCTTAGCAAGCATCTGTTTGTCAAGTTCACCAATTCACATGAATCTGGGGGCACCTCCTTTGTGCAGGTTTGTACATCTGCACTCACAGCACTGTACAGACCACCTCCCACCCAGGGCTGCCCCTCCACTGGAACAAAAATCAAAAAAATCAGCCCCCAAGTCTGCCCTTGCACATTTGCACCAGTTAAAGTGCCTCGCTGGAGAAATTCAGAGCAAAGCAGGCAAGCAAGAGGTAAATGCATTCCTAAATATCTTCTCCAAGGCGCTGGATTCTCTGCAGAGCAGGACATAATGAAAAGCTAATATGGCCACAGCTTGTCCTCCCCAAACTGAGCACTGGCTCACACACTGAAGAAAATGCCTTGGATGTCTGTCTGGAACACAGCCACTTGCTGACAGCCTACCATAACATTAAATACAGGGCTATCTTACCTTCTAATTACACATCCCCAGGGTGTTCCCTAAATATGACCACGCTGATTATATTCAGCAATCCTCCTTTTATTGAAAGGCACTTATTTCCCCTCTCCCTCCCAATTTATTCCAGACACACTAGAAGGCTGAATAAAAACCACCGAACTCTGTAGCCCATTTTAATTTCAAATTCAATTTTAATTTTAAATTTTAATTTTCAAGCACAGTTTTTGCTTTACATGTTTCTCAAATGCCTTCGGTGTCCTGGTGTTTCCTGCTGGTTACTCCAGTCATTAGTACATTTTTTTCCCAGAGCAAACATCTGCATGGAGTATTTTCCTCCGTTTAGCACAAGGAAATTGGAACTAGAGGTGAGAGAAGAAAGTGCTGAGGATGGATGAATGGATGGATGGAGGTCCCTTCTCCATCCATCTCGGATGTGGCAGCATGGAATTCCTATCACACAGGAAAGGCCACTGATATCACCACTTTTTCTGTGTTTGCACAGCACATTTGGCTTCCCTGTGAGCTGTGACCACGTCAGCATTGGCAAACTCCACTCCAGTGTTGACATCTTTTGCAAACACCCGCTTCATTCAACAAACAGCACTGAAATGCACATTAAAATATTTGAGGTGTCAGCAGAGCAAAATAATACGCACATGGATATTTTACCAACATACTCACGGACTGGGGAAAATCCTTATTTGCTACAGATTAGCAGGCTAAAAAAAGGCTGAAAAAAGTGCAGCAGCCTGAAATAGAAACAAACACTTGTTTGTCAGTGCTGCTCTCTTGTCAGGAGTTTTGTCATCCATGTCACAGGAGTGCTCACGTACTGCTGTGGTTGCAGCCACCCGTGTGTGGCCAGCACTGGGGGATGCAGGGGACCATCCCTGTGCCTCACCCATCACCCTCCCGGAGCCTGGGTCCCCAGCCAGCATCCCCCACTCCTGCCAGGCAGCTCTGTGCCCTCTCTGACTGCCCTCCTAGGAGCTGATACAAGAAGCAAAGAGGTGAAAAGCCAACCTGACAATGGGACCAGGATCCAGATGCTGTGAAAGCCTCAAAAAACCCCAACTCCAGCCAGCGGCTGCCAGCGCCAACATCTGGATTCACTGAACCCAGGTCATGGCTTTGATTTCCTGCGATTCACCTGTGAGATAAAGTGTTCAATCAGCTGAATCAGATGTGGGGCAGAAGAACAGACCACTACACCCTCTTCAGCAAACCTGGCACACACAGATATCTTGGCTGAGGTCTGGCTTCCCAGTACTCAAGGCTGCTTGCCCCGTAAGGCTGTGGGGCTCCCCAAGGCACCGTGCACTGCAGGCTTTCCTAGAAGCCCACTCCAGCAATTCTGTTGTCAGAGCACTTCTTTTTAAAGGTGTTTGTAGAAGGCAGAGAGGGATGATCGTGGCTGAGCAGGAAAGCACAGGCTGGATGCAATCCAGGGTGAGTGTGGTGCTGCGGCTGCTCCCGTGAACTGCAGGGACATGGTTATGGATGTGCTGCAATACAGCCACTGGGGTTTGCCTTTTTTCTTTTTTATTTTCCCTTTTTTTTTTTTTTTTTTTCCTTTTCCATAAAGAGCTAATATCTTGGGAAGCCTTCCAAGGCAGCTCGAAAGAGAGGTGGACATGCCAAAACATGATGCACGCTGGACACTGCTCCCCGCTGCAGGCTGCCAACCAGCTTCTCCAGCCAGCTGCTTTAGGAGTTGACAAGTTTTTCCATAGTCCAGGATCAAATTTAGAAGCAGCCATCCAGCTAGCAGCAAGCAGCACAGATGGTTTCTTTGTCAGGAGAGCAGCAGGTAGAGATCTTCCAGCTCAGAGGACTGATCTGTCTGGCCTCAGGTCTCCCTGTGTTGACTCAGAGCAGGAAAATCCTTAGCAAGCTCTGGTGGGATTCAGGCTGGAAGACCCAAACCCACCCCAGGCAGGAGATGCCAGATCGGTCCTTTCACCCTCCTTTAACTTCCCCCACCACCTGCACTCTGTGATCCATATGTTTATTTGCTCTGCAAGGTGGGGCTTGATTCCTGGACTCTTTGGAAAGCCACCACCTGCTCCAAGAGACCTTGGTGGCTGCCCTTTTGTAGTCATTATGTTTGCAATAAAATTCAAGCAAGCCCATAAAAACAGGGGAAAAATCCATCTTGGGTGTGGGTCTAGCCCCGGAAGAAGTGAGAGTTTCACTGGATTTAGCTCAGAGGTGCTCAGATCTCAGCCTGGGCTTCCTGCCAGGCACAAAAGCTCCCTGCAAACCCAGACTGGAGACATGGCAAATGGGTTGGGAATATCTCTGACGGGGCTCCACAAACCCCTCTGCACTGCAGCAAGGGCCCTGACAGGAGACAGCACTCAGCAGCTACTGGGAGGGGTCTCAGATCCAAACACCAAAATCTCACCCCAAGCACCTGAGCTTTGTGCTGGGTCATGCTGCAGAGTGGGACAACTCCTCTGGCTGTCCCAGTGCCTGGGCTGCTCTCTGGGGCTGACAAAGGCAGAAAATCTGTCTCCATCCCTAGCACAGAGCTGTTTCCTCACCTCCAGCGAGGACCAAACCCGTGTGCCTCAGTTTCCCCACCTGCTACAGGAGCCCAGCAGCGCTTTGAAGTCTCTCACAGTGAAACTCATACCACACGTAAGACCTAAGTACCATTGCAATGTAATTATAATAATTTCCTTTATTAAACGTGGCTTTTTCTTCTGCACTGAGAGCCTTCCCTGCTGGCTTGCAGGAGGAAGAGCCAGAGGAGCCCTGCTCACACCGCTGCTGTTCCAGGTCCCTGGACTCACGCCACCCTCCTGCACCATATTTCTTTCGGGAATGGAACACAAAGAGCGTGGGAAGCACAGAGGGACCGGGCCCTTGATGTGCAGCACTCAGACAAATCCCGTGGAGCTCGCTCCTTCTCCCTTGCCTCTGCCCCTTTGTAGTCGTGACCTCTCCCTGGCGAGGCCAATCTTCTCGATGGCATTTCGGGGCTGACCAGGGCACTGAATGGGGAATTAGCCAGAACACAGCCTCCTTTGTTGCAATACTCCTTCTAATGTATGTAAATGGGGCAGGTGGCTGTTCCAGCCCATCAGCAGGTATGGACCTTCCCATGGCCAAGCCCACGTTCCTGGGGGAAACACAAGCTGCATTCCTCCATCCCAGCCTTCCCAGCAGGGAAACATGAACGCCTCAGATAAAACCATCCAACATATGATATTTCACAGGGCAAGACTGCACTCCATCCTCTCCAGAATAGGGTTTTCTTGCCAACTTCTCTTGCTGATGGGGTCTGAAACAACATCCTACAGTGCAAGTTGGCAGTACCTTCAGACCCCAGCTGGTCCTGCTCCTTGTCCATGCTTTCTTGAGATTCTTTTGTCCTCTACCTCACAGTTGTCCTGCATGACAGTGGGTTGGCAACCTTCACAGGAAGGTGACAGGTCATTCTCTCGCCACGCCCTGGGGCACTAAACTGGTGTTTGGACACCTCCTGGTGTCTGGGGTGGGATAAAATATACAGACTGCTACTATCAGGAGCTTCATGGGCCCAGGAGTGGGGGATTCAGCCACAGAGCTGTCACTTGAAGCCCAGGACTTGCCTCATGTTTTGGTCCATGTAGTCAAAAAACAAAAAAAAAATAATCAAGGTTTGATTGAGGGATGCACAAATCTTTCAAGTACATCTAAGGACAGACACCAGATCTTTCTGCCTGGTGTTCTAGTGACTAAGAGTCCATCCTGCGGCAGACTGCAGCTGAGGGGAGCCACCAGAGGAAAGGTAAGGTGGGATTTTGCTCTACACATCCCCATTTCAATGCACAACACTGTAGTTTTGCTTTTGGTGGAAAACACCAGAGCTACCAGGCAACAAAGAGAGCAAAGAGAAGAAGAAAGGAAGAGGAGGAGACAGAGGGGGAGTGGGATCAGAGGTTAAATGGCACCCAGAGCCTCACACAAAACATTTTGCTTTTGATCTTGTCCTTGATCATGAAGGTCCATCCCACTTTTGCACAGTCACAGGTCATATTATGGGTTGTTTTCTCAACAGAAAGAAATACAATGCCAGAAGCTGACAGATACTGGTTCTCACGCGCAAACCTGAGCAAGGGTCACCTTTTCAAAGAGGTCAGTGTCTATCCTGTCTTCAGCCAAGGACACAGGAGAGCCTAGAAGGTCTGGGGTTTGTCTGCAGCTCTGCTTTCTGCGTAAATGTAGATGAGCAGTTTAGGATCCAGCTCCTTCCAGCGCGCCCCAGGCCAGAAAGTTTTTAACAAAGAAGGAGAGATCTCAAGGAACCAGTTTTTCTACAAGGCTTCTGAAAGTTTATGTTGGGAAGAACAGAGTGAGAAAAAAAAAGACCCTGTAAGTCTATCCATTCACAGTAAGAATCAATCTGTGGGTTCACATCCCATTAAATATTGGAGAAATACACACCAGAGACCTCTTAAAAGGCGTTGGCCATCAGGGATCTTTTCATCAAAGCTCGTATTTTCTTCAGCACCAAAGTCAATCAACATCAAGACACAAACTCATGGTAAATCAGGCATCCTAGCTGCAATGCTCACAGGGTTTTTCCCTTTCCTTTCTTTCGGACAAGGTACAAGAAATAAAAAGCTTGTTCCCAAGCTGTACAAATTTGAAGTGAGCATCTGCTCACCAGGGAAAGACCCAGAGCTAATTACCAAGCTCACCTAACTACCTCCTTGTGAGGCTTGCAGGATGATTCAGGTTGCGATGGTCCTTGGGCGAGCTCTGCAGCCTGAGCCCCTGCTCCAAGCAAGGTCAGCTCTGAATCCACACCAGCCTTCTCAGGGCTTGATCCAGCTGAGCCACTGAAGCCTCCTGGGATGAAGACTTTGCAACCTCTCTGGGCAGAGCTTCTCCTGATGTCAGGGGCAAGAAGAACCACAGAAACGTCACAAAAGAGCATCAGCTGATGTCTCTCTTGGGTTTCCCATCTTAGCAACACCTACTGATACCAGGAGGGCAAAATTCAGAGTAAAACCCACATTAACTCAAAAACACCTCTGCAAAACAAAGTTCTCCAGGGAAAGCACAGAGCACAACCTCTTCCCCTGCAGCTGCATTAGGAAAAATCCACCCATTGCCTGCTCACGGTGATCTCAAGCCCTAAATTTAAACTAGGAAATCAGCTGTCATTGGGAAAGTAACCTGGGTATTTTCAGCCACCGAAGAGGAAGATTCCTGGCATAGCCCGGGGCTGCTCCGTGGCAATCACAGCTCAGTTGCCTTTTGTGGGAATAAAGCTGGGGACTGGCCCTGGGGAGGAGGGGAGCACAGGCAGGTTCAGCTGCTGTGAGGTGTGATGGGTGCAGGTCGCAGCCTGTGCTGAGGCCAAATTCACATCCCCTGACACAACCAAGATCTTTGGCAAAGCCCAAATGTACCTAAGCCGTGGTTATTAGGCCCGGAAAGAGTTAGTCCTGGACTACAGTAATTTCACGACTATAAGGCGCACCCTTTTGACTAAATTTTTCCCCCAAACCCGGAAGTGCACCTTATAGTCCACTGCGCCTTATATGATGGACAAAGTTCAGAAAATTGCGAACCTGGAAGTGCGATCTGCAAACTGAACCAAGACCCGCAGGAACTGCGGCCGTGCGGGGGGAGTCAGGAACCGCGGCCGCTGGGCGGGGAAAACCGGGAACCAGCGCGGCCACCAACCAGGGAGAAGCGGGAGGAAGCGGCACGGCCATGGGAAAGCGCCGCGGGAAAGCGCCGCGTAAAAGCAGTGAAAAAGCAGCAAAAAATCGCCACAAAAAGTGGTGAAAAAGCAGTGAAAAAGTGGTGAAAAATCACAGCAAAAAATGGCGGTGAAAAGCAACCAAAAAGCGTCAAAAAATCGCCGTGAAAAGGCACTGAAAAAGTGGCGAAAAATCGCCACGAAAAAGCGGTGAAAAAGCACGGCGAAAAATGGCCGCGAAAAAGCGGTGAAAAAGGGGGCAAAAAGCGTCGAAAAATCGCCCCAAAAAGTGGCTGAAAAGCGCCGAAAAATTGCAGCGAAATGTTTGCAAATTGAGAACCTGCCAGTAATTCGTTACTTTGTTGTGCGCCGCGCGTTCTCCTCTCTGCAAAAAAAAAAGTGCGCCTTATAGTCCGGTGTGCCTTATCTGAGCTACAAAGTTGTGAAAGCTGCCGACTCTCGGGGGATGCGCCTTATAGTCCAGTGCGCCTTATGGTCGTGAAATTACTGTACTGCTGGCACAAGCAGGATGAGTCCATAAATGCAGGTGTGTGAGGTTACAGCACAGAGTGGGGCTGGTCTGATAGCTCAGCTGAGGTATTTTTATATAATATTTCCTACCTTACAGATGCATTTACATTCTCATCCCCTACTTTCCTACATGGCCAGAGCTCATTTCCAGCAACTTGATGCACATCTTGTGCAGACAGCAGGAATTGAGCAGTTTAGATCCTGACCCAGTGCAGAAAATGCTGTGACCACACTGTAATTGTGTCCTTGGCTGTCTAAAAGCACTTTCTGAAACTAATGGTGAGGTTCAGCTCTGCCTCAACATGGGAGCAAGCCCAGGTGCTAAAATTTTGTTAAGATCAGGAAAAGAAAGTGATTTGTTGTTACAAGCAGCAATTTCTTCCTGCAAAGATACAAGTGCAACACATAACTGTCCTGGTGGGAAAGAACCAGTGCTAATCTTCACTTTATTCTTGGCCTCATTTCCCTCCATCAGAGGCAGTCAGGAAGACCCATCCATGGGATTATTCTTGTTAATGAGTGAACAGAAAGACTCAGTTTCTGGACCAAGATTTGGGGATCAACGCTCAAAATACCAACTCATTTATCTGTGACCTGAGTCTGTGACAGCTGGGACATCTTGCTTAGACTTTGATGCCAGTTCCTGAGCAGTCACTGTCAGAGCACAGGTGAGACCATAGCAGGTCACAACACTGCTGTATGTCATTGTGCCATCTCCCCGTGGCTGTAACTCTCCAAACTCAAAAACGTGGCTCTGGTGACAGCTACCTCAGCACAAGGCATCCGGAGCAGCATTTGGCACTTGCTCTAGGCTGTGTTGCAAGACCCTTCTACCCACCAGTACCTTGGCAATACATAACAGAATGGTTACCAATCCCATCTTTGGGTCCAGCATCTCCCAGCTCCTCCCTCCCTCATTGCCTGGGCTGGTGGAGATTCTCCCTCTGGAATAAGAACTGAGATGCTCCATGGAAGGAGCAATACTGAAATCATAGACACACAGAATCACAGAAGAATTTGGGTTGGAAGGGACTTCAATGTCCATGTGCAGGGACACCTTCCGCTGTCCCAGGTTGCTCCAAACCCCATCCAACCTGGCCTTGGACACTCCAGGGATCCAGGGGCAGCCCCAGCTGCTCTGGGCACCCTGTGCCAGGGCCTG
>PYHW01009372.1:6779299-6797763 GCA_013186435.1 Turdus rufiventris
ACGCAAAACTCTGCCCCTGATGAAATGTGGAAAGCGCCCGGGCCTGGCTGCTGGTGAGTGCTGCTATTCATCTGACTAAGCAGCATTTGACATTTGGGCTTGGTGGGTCTCAAGTTTCCCTCTAGTAAGATATGGGCTGACTCCGCCGCAGCCAATCTCGGTCGGAGGCTGCGGATGGTGCCGGAGGGAGGGAAGGAGGGAGGGAGGCATGAGCACATCCCAGCACCCACGGGCTGCGAGCCTGACCTCAGCTGCACCGGAGCTGTGGCACCGCTGCCCGGTCCTCCTGGACCTGCTGGGGATGCTGCAAATTCATCCTTTTTTTTTTTTGTTTGTTTTTGTTTTGTTTTTTTTTAACATTTCTTATCGACTTCCACTTGCTTTTGCTTCTCTCCCCCCATTACCGGAGTTTTGCGTTTGCTGCTGCCCGTGTGGTTTATCTCCTGCTGTAATCGTTTCCCAACTTGAGCTTGGTGCAACACAACAGCAGCACAAAGGGAAATCCTTTCTGTCAGCCAGTGTTTCAGAATAAACCCAGTCAAATTGAAATCCTACCAAAACTGACGGGTTTGCAGAGTGCTGGCTGCGTGTTGCAAGGAGGCTGTGAGCTGAATCCACAACTCAGACATGTCTTCCTAGATGGAGAGAGTCCAAGCCAGACAACAATACCACAGTGCACTCTTCTGAGAGGTGTAATCCACAAAAAATCCCACTCTGGGTGGATGTGTCACTGCCCAGGCATAGCAAACCAGCTGGAAAGAGCTGATATGTTTGCATTTGATGAGTAAAGCATTAAGTATGATTTGGTAGGGACACTTTGTGGTAGTGGGATGATCTATAGCATCCTTTAATCTTTACATTTTTCTTGTCTTTTGTCCTCCTCCTCCCCACCCCAAGATCTTGCTTTAACTACAAGCAAAGACAAAAAGAAGGGAGCTGCAGCACAAATGGCATGAATACTAAAATAAGTATAATTTGTAAGTAAGGGTTTTTTAAGTATTACCACTCCCTGATGCAAGTACTAAACTCCTTCTCTACCAAATTTAAAACAGGCTTGTAAAACACAGTTTTCTGATGAGTAAAAATCCCTTATTATCTTATTTTGCACCAGACCTCCCAGGACTGTTACTTGCAACATTGTCACAGAGTCTCCCAGCTCCTAACAACACTGTCCCTGAAGACCCACTCGTCATCCTCATTTCCACTTCTTGAGTCTTTCTATTAGTGGAAATGAAATTTGCAGAATTCATTGCATAACTGGTTCAAAAGGAGTTAGGGACAAACATAAACACATCTCGTGGATGACAGTGATTCTCTGTGAACCTTGAACTCCCAGCTCCCTACTCACTCCAAAAGCTATCTAAGGACCTGACCCCAATCTCACTGAGTGCAGAAAACAAAAAAAAAAAAAATTAACTCCAGTGCTGCAGAACACTGTAAAGCCATGGCTTATAGGCTTTATTGTCCAGGTATCCCCATCCCTTGCCTTCAGGAGATGGATGACCTCATCCAAGGATGGGTTTCTGCATGGTCCTAGGCTGCTCAAGACCCCGGGCAAAGCTCAGCCTAACTTCGAGCCACCTCTTTATTAGAGGGTCTCAGGCCATCATGTGGTGTGACTGCAGGCATGCACAGGTCTCATGTCTGCAGTCCATGCAAGATGTGGCACGTTCCTCAGCTCAAAGTGCACCGAAGATACTCATCTGTTCTGCAAATAAAGCTGGGCCTTTTCAGAGGCAGCCTGCAGAGTGCTCATGTGGACAGACTTGGGTATGAACAGCCTCAAACACAAATATGGGTATGAACAGCCTCGCCTCAGCTGCACGCAGGAACAACCCTGCCAGAGCAGCTATACAGGAAATTCGGGGCATCTCGAGGGATAAAGCTGAGGAGTCACCTCTCCAGGTCACTCCAGAGAAGCTCTGCCGCTGTGACAGCAGCGCAGTGCACTCCTGCTGCCCTGCTTGGGTGAGGGCAGCATCCCCAGGGCACTGAGCCTGGAGGAGCACGCTCCACCCCATCCCTCCAGCCTGCAGACCTCGGGTGAGGCAAGCAGAAGAGCTGTGGGAGGAACAGAGCAGGTAGAACCAGTGCTTCCCACCTGCCAGGGAAGCTTGCTGCTGAGCAAGACCAGGGGCACAGTCCAAAACAAACAGCAGGAGAAACCTCTTCTCCAAGGAACAGCTTGTCCACGCTGCAGAAACCTCGAGGGCATTACAGCCCTGTCCCAGCAGGCACCTCTGCTGTGCACACTCAAGGGCTTGATGCACACCTGGAACATGGAATGAAGAGGTCAAACCCAGGAGAAGGGCCTGCCCTATGCCACAGGCTGATCCTGAGCTCCAAATGTTTGCTCTGGATGTCTTTAGTATGCACACATGGGGAGGAGGGACTGACACAAATCCAGCTCCGAGCACTGACAGCGATGTAACTCTGCACCTCACTAGGAAAAGGAATGCAGGATTTTCTCTCCCTGCTCCTCAGGAAGGGCACAAGTCTCACTACCAATGGTTTCTTGTCTGGAAGATGAGCAGGCTGAACCCTGTCCCATAGGGAAGCAGTAGGCTGGAAGGGGTTTCTTCTGGCAGTACAACACGATCTCTGACACCTCCCTGGAGGGCAGGAAGAACAGGGTGCTGAGTTTGAACTGCCCTTTAAAATCACATCTAATTTTCCTTATTCTAGTACCAAGCTGCATAGCTACCACATAACCTTAGGGTTGAGACTGGAGGAGTCCTACAACACTCAACAGCTACATTCACTCAGGTACACAATGGTGCAAAAGTGGTTGCAAAAAACTCCTATCATTCAGGCATCAAGACCTGAAATGGAAGGAGAGAGACCTCTTTTACTTCTCAGCACATGGTGATCTTGGAGAACACCAGCAACCTGCAGAAGCCAGTGATGCCTCAGCTCACACTGCATGGCCAAGCTATCAGCACTGCACACACACCTGCAACAGGCAGCTAAGTCACATAAAACATTTTTAGAAATACAGTTGCCATCACTGGGATGTTATATTCCCCGTGAAGAGTTCTTCCTGTGTTTTCATAACTCAAACTCTCATGGCTGAAAGGGGCACAGGCAGCTCCAGTTGCAAGTTTCCTAGCAGATTAACAAAAACCTTGACAAACTTCAGCATATTTCTGGTGGCTGATGTCCTAAAGGACTTTATTTATACGAAATCCATGCTTTAAGCAGCTGATAGTCACTTCAAAACATGTCAAACTGACCCTAGTTCTGGCCTCAAAGGAGCTCACAAATCATAAATTTACGTAATAAATAACACTTCCCCTGGGACAAACAACATTGTAAAATGCACTTGTTCAGCAACTGGTGAGAACACTCATTTCCTAATCGGGCCCTGTGGATGCAGCACACACCAACTTAACCTTATCTCCCCTCACCTGGGACTCTGACTAAGTGCTCACACAGCAGTTGTGCTCCTCCAGAAACACTGTGGTGCTCATGTGCCAGGTTTTTCAGAGGTGAATCAAACACTGAACAGTGAAGAGCTACAGGAGCTACTCATAACCCTAAACCTGCCTGGCATAGCACCAGCCCCATCCCCATTCCTGGGGGATGAGGAACCTGGGCACTGAAAACCCCTTTTGGCACCTGGAACCCTCTGTCAGATGCAGATCAGGAGCTGTTTCAGCTGTGGATGCTGCAGGTGACTGGTTGGAATGTCAGGGGTTGAGTCACACCAGGGAGCTCCCCACCTGCAGCCTGGCAGTGGCCAAGGCCAGCAGGAGAGCTCAGCTGCTCGGAGGCACTTTGGGAAAGGGCCATGGAGCCAGGCTGGTGCTGGAATAAGCACAGGGGTTGGGGTGGAACATGAGATCAAGGCCATGAACTTGAAAGTGAGGGTTTGGCTAATTGTCTAGAGCCTACCAGATTTTGACATCTCACACTGCACAGTGTGCTACAGCTCTGTACCAGGCATTTGGTGCACCCCTGACACCCCACCCCTGGAAACATCCAAGGCCGGGCTGGATGGGGCTCTGACCAACCTGATCTAGTGGAAGGTGTCCCAGCCTTTGCAGGGGGTTAGATGACGTGTCCTCCAGAAGTCCCTGACAACCCAAACCATTCCATGATTCCATGATCAATTCCAGTAGTAAATAATGGTTTGATGAGGTTTCTCACACAGGAGAGGCCTCTCAGAATTTTAATGTACTCTGTTGCACAGAAAAAACCATTTTTTTAAAGTTCAGATTTTACCCATTCTAATAGCTCTGTTCCCAGATTCTGTCCAGGACTTGAGGCAAAAACAACCTACTGACTTGAGCTCAAATTTTGTAAGGCGAATTGTTCAGGAGAGCATGAGGAGGTGGAATAGTGGGGAGAGTGGGAACTCAGCCTCTGGGTGCCTGTGCTGCACCTCAATTCCAAATGTCTAGTTCTTGTGCTGTAAATTCCTCAGGCCCATGGATGGGAGACAGCAACGTGGTCTAATGGAAGGTGGAAGAAGGTGGGCTTCAAGGTCCCTTCCAAACCCACACATTCCCTGATTTTATGACAGGGGACCACCTGCAGTGTCAAACCAAATCAAAGAATCTCCTGATACACAAAAATCTGGCTCCTGCTCTCTGAGAAGCAGGCTGAGGGATGGCAGTGAGCTCACTGCACCTTCAGCAATCTTAGAGGCCCATTTCCTGTCTGCCTCCAAACCTTGTGCCAAACAACTGTGCCAGTGCCCAAACCACACCGAAAGCTGGAAAGCAGGGAAGGAAAGGTGCAAAGAAAGGAAAAGGAGAACATCTCTACATGGTTAGAGGCCCAAGCTGCTTATCCTCCACCACAGGGGCAGGGATGGCAATCACTGACACTCCCCCTTCCTACCCAGGGGAGTCACAGTGAAATCATCCTCCTCCAGTGATTTAGACGGGAATTACACGTTTGGTTGGTTCTCAAGTAATTCTCAAGAAATCTATTTTTAGGCCTGTAACTGCATTTTTCTATGACCCTTCCTCCCACCTCAGTGGTGGGCAGAGCAGGAAGAGGCTAAAGACAGACACCAGCCCTCAAGCAAACGAGACCTGAGCAAGGGACACACCTTCGCTTTGCGGTACCAGTCATGGATCTCCACTGTGGTATCTGGAAGCTGTTCTGAGAGAAAACAGCAGCACAGAGCCCTGGAGCACACACCTCTGCCCAGAGCACCAGGACTCGGGGTTCCCAGTCTCCAGGACAAAATGCTACAGCTGGTGACAGAGGCAGGACACCCCTGGTGAAAGCACATAGCACGTGAACCTCACCCTTCCTTTAGCATCAGCACTAATGGATAAATACTGGTGTTTGTGTAGCTGCATCCAATACCTGACACAGCGAGTTCTTGGTTCGTATCCATTCTTGCCCCTTCCCTCAACTTCAAACTACTCCATACTCAATATATACTCCATACCCTACTCCATACTCAGCCTACTCCATATTCTAGTTCCTTACAATCTCTCCTGGGTTTTATTTGCAAACTGACATTTGCCACTGTTGTAGAAGTAGTCATAAATGTTCTACTTTTCGCTCACCACAACCTCACAATGCTTTTCTCCAGGTTAGTAATCTTACCGTTCTAGCAACTGTAGATTTCCTGACTCTTACAGTTTCATAATTACTTTTAAGGTGATTTACAAGTTTCTGGAGTTTGGTGAAAGTACTTTTATTAAAAGAGGACATCTTTAGTTTGTACAAGTGAGGAACTTTAGCCTGGTGAGTGAAGAGCTCCTGAAATTTTTTTTCATGCTCAATCCAACAATTAATATTCCAGTAAATACAACTTCTCAATGCTCTGACAAGAATCTCTTAAGTTCTTCCTACTGTGTAAAATTATGTTGTCTTGTTTCACACTCCAGATTTTGCAAATCCCTTTTCAAGACCTGAAAAATCTCTTTTTATAAATAACCACAGCAGAGGGGAAAAACATTGTTGTGTAAAATACTCTTACAAGTGAAACAGAAAGCCCAGTGCTTTTGATTATATCATGTGTATATTTGATTATATAATGTGTATCTCATACTAGAGCTAAATGTTTATAAAGAGGGATTAATTTTTTTCCTCTCTGGCAACAGCTATAATAAATACACTTCTAGAGAAAATATGTGAAGTAGAAGACATGCACTCAACACTGAAGAAACATGTTTGGATATAGTGCAGTGAGGAACTTGCAGAAGAATCTAACACCACAAAAATTTGAGCTTCCAGCTTGCTGTCAGTCCTCAAATCTCTCTAAGTAAAACTTGGGTGAGTCTTCTTTTGAGATGTGGTCCGATGGTGCCTACAAGTTCCATGAACTGATTAGTTAGTGACAGAATGAAAAACATTTCATAGGTTGACAGAGGTTATCAGGCAGCAGCACAGAAATGAGGATGCAAAGCCTTTCCCCTCCTCCTGCTTCTTGCAACCCCATAGTTCAGGTTTTGGTTCCTAGATGCTTATTTTTGTTTTTTGGGGGGTTATTTTGGGTTTTTTTTGTTTGTGGGGTTTTTGTGTGGGTTTTTTTTTTTGTTTTTTGGGGTTTTTTTTGGGGGGGGGGTTGTTTGGTTGTTGTTGTTGTGTTTGTTTTTATGGGGGGTTTTGTTTGTTTGTTTGGGTTTTGGTTGTTCTTGGGGGTTTATTTGTTTGTTTGTTTTGTTTTGTTATTGTTATTCTAAGTCCCCTGCTGCTAATGCAGAGGATCTGGTGTGATGTCTGTGTTTGGGGCAGCAAGGAATTTGGTGTGCCTGGCTTCTGACGTCCTGTCTGGGCATCACAACCTCTCCAGACTGGCAGGTTCACTCCCAGAGCTTGCTGCCTTCAGCTCCTGTGCAACAGCTCCCTGTCTCACTGATTTTCACAGAGATTAAAGCTCTGCTTTCACAATCACTAATGCCACATTTGGGCAATTCCTGATCTCACAGAAAACACATCCAGCCCAGGCAGGGTGTGAACACACAGCCCTGCTTTTGCTGAATCAGAACAAGAATATGACCACCAGAGGGAAAACAACAGCTGCTCTGGTTTCATACCTGCTAGGAGGAGTCTGTCATGCTGACAATTTCAAATAGCTGTGGATTAGCAGCCTGAGATTACACCTGATCTGCCCTGCAATTCCTATGGCTCCAGCGTTTTGACCAAGCATCAGTGGCTCTTACAGCTGGATTTGCTCTCAAAGAGCTCCCTCAAGTAAATCCAAAAAGGTTACCTTTTGATCTTAACTCACTTCCATGAGAAATACTTATCCAGTATAAAACTAAAACCAACAACCATGTGTGTAATTCAAATTTAACTCATGCTCCAACCCACCTGTTGAATTTACTTGTTCATGTAAATGTACCAAAGTCAGTAGACGTGACCAGCACTAGGCTCCTTGTAGCTGTTTCCAGAATTGGGGAAGTGCATCTCTGTTACTAAACCCTTAGCTCTGAGCTCTCTGAAGGATTAATTTCCCTTCTGATCCCCCTCAGCATCCCCCTGCAGCATCCCAGTCGGACAGCACAGACTTTGGCAGGTGGAGAGGCCAGACAGAGCCCTGCCCAGCTTAACAGCATCACACCAGATGGAAAACGTCTGGATTTGCAGATGGAGGAAGAGCTTAATAGAAATACTCTCACAATGAAGTGAGACTTCCCTGAAAATGCACACTTTAGGAGCTTCAAGATGTAATTTTTTTATACATAGAATGCTACACAACATCCCATCTTCATTACTGGAGCTCCACTAGCAGTGCAACAGAACTGCTCGATATCTAATCCAGAAAGGAATGCAACAGGTAAATCTACCTCGGGGAAGTCAGGCCTCTGTGCCTTCTCCCTCTCTCTCACATACAGTTGCTTAGGATTGAGGTTTAATAGCTTTTTTTCTGGACCAAGGAACCACAGAATCTCTTCATCTCCTGCCAGATGTAGCACTCCAACCATCATCCCCTCAAAATGCAGTGGGGATGCACTCTGTAAAACACCAAATGCTTTCAAATGCCCTTGGAAATCCAGCAGCACCACACACTCGTTGGTGTCGTGGTAGCTGCCTGTTTAAAAACCACAAAAGGAGAAATGGGGCCTGAATTTTCAAGTGTTTCAGTTTTAAGGTTTATCCTATCAAGCACTAAGGAGAAAGGCTGTGCTACTGCAAGAAGTGCTTTTGCAAGCATGGAACAGCTGCAGGGTGTCTAAAACGCTCCACCCAGTGGTAGAAAGCTACACCTGCCCGAAAAAGTAAATCCTGCAGAGTTCTACACAGGCAATAAATCCCACATATGCTTCTTTCCTTGCATGGCTCAAAAAAAGAAATAAATCAACATTTTCATTATACTGCATAATAGAGACTATTCGTGTAAAGAATAAAACCGAGCCTAAAAACGTTAAAAAATATATATAAGAAAGAAGAAGTATGCACTCAGTACACTCAAAGTATGTGATTATCCCTCTAAAATCTAACACATTTCTTATCTCTCGTTCCTTCCAGGACACTTAAATTCCCCTAATCCCAACTGCTCTCAGCAGAGATGCCTTAATTTCCCAAAGGCAGAAACACAGTTCTACCATTGTTACATCCAGGAAATCAGAGAACTTAGTTGGGAATTAGTACAAGGATCAGGTATTTCTGTTGTTATTCTGTAATAAACGATAGGGCTTACTTGCAAAGACAAGCTCAGACCAAAGCCTCAAGGCTCAGCACCCCTAAGTATTGTGGAAGATCAGCTCCGGAATCCAATATCAGTGCTTGTTCTCTTCTTTAGTGATAACTCAGCAAGAGAAAGCCAGTATTTGAATCCCTGCCCATGGCACTGGGGGGTTGGAAGTAGATGATCTTTAATGCCCCTTCCAACCCAAACCATTCTGTGATTCTGTATTCTGGAGCAGAGCAAACTGTGTTTATGCAGGGCCTAGCACAGGACCTGGTTTTGGCCACCTGGGAATGCCATGCTCTAGGCTAAGAAGTGAAACCAGGACCTACAGAAGAGGAATGTAGAGGGATTGGCACTGTTCTCAACCATTCAACAGTTCAACTGGCACAAAGCAGATTTAGATGGGATCTTGGGAAGGAATTGCTGCCTGGGAGGGTGGGCAGGCCCTGGCACAGGGTGCCCAGAGCAGCTGTGGCTGCCCCTGGATCCCTGGCAGTGTGCAAGGCCAGGGTGGAACAATCTCTCCTGATAGAGAAAGGGCGGAATGGGACAGTCTCCAAGGTCCCTTCCAACCCAAACCATTCCAGGATTCCACAAACACATCACTCTGACCTGGCTGACCTCAGCTGGGTGCTGTGTGAGAAGCTGCAAGTGTTAGAGCTGCACTACCCAGAGTCCCGCGACTTCATGGGAAAGGATTTTTCACTGCTTCACTTGGGTGTGGCAAAGCACCTCATCAGAGCTTCTTACAGGAAATGAACAGGATAAAAATGGAAGGATATGGGAATAAGCAGTTGGATGACACTGCAAAGAAAGGATACTGGCAGGAGGACACACATCATCCGCATTGATAACACATTTTTAAAGCTATCTGGAAGTTGCAGCTTATGCATAAAACGTTCTCTGGAAAATAAGGTGGACATCATGATACATTTTGGAGAAAATACACCATTATTCAGAATGATCAAATGCAGTTCTCATGGCTAGAATTATACATGAATCTCAAAAATTTGAGTGATAAAAAGGGGAAATGAAACATTTCTCCTTCATGTTAAGCATCTATAATAAAGTATAATAAAGCATGAAGGGGATTTACTGTAAACACACAAAAGAAGTTATTCTTCTGAGAATATCATAACACAGGGATGAGTTTCTGGAGAAACTTTATCAAGTTCTCTGAAAACAAGAATTCAATGATCATCCACAGTCAAGAACTGTCCATGAATTCCTTCATGAGGGCAAGAAGAGGGGCAGCACCCATCCATGATCTCTGTGACCAGTGACTGGACCTGAGAGAATGACATGAAGTTCTGTAAGGGCAGGGTTAGAGCAGATATCAGAAAAGGTTCTTCCCCCAGAGGGTGCTGGCACTGCCCAGGCTCCCCAGGGAATGGGCACAGCCTCGAGGCTGCCAGAGCTCCAGGAGAGTTTGGGCACTGCTCCAGGGATGCACAGGGGGGATTGTTGGGGTGAATGTGCAGGGACAGGGGCTGGGATGGATGATCCTGCTGAGTCCCACCCAATTCAGATTATTCCATGTTTCTATGATTCTAAGAAGGAAGAGGGAATTAGTTACTGGTTATTGCAGAAGCACTATTAGTTATGAAATAAAAATCCTCCTGCAAAAGATGTGGCAAAATCCATGCGGCAAATGTATCCTGAGCAGTGAAATCCCACTAATCCTAATTGACTGATAAGAGTAGAAAGAGGAAAACAGATACTGTATCAGATAAACATCTGGTTTGCTGCCCTAAGGCAGCTGGGTTGCCTGGAGTTTCTTTAATCCATATAAACAGTGCTAAATATCTCTACAGTTGTTAAAGTCACTGCACCCATGAAAACGCCTGGGAAAGTGATAAGCATATTTCAATTGTTATCCATCAGCTGTAGCAACGCTTGCCTTGACCTGAATTTCCTGCTAGGCTAGGCAGACAGGTTTGAGAAACTGCCTGGCTTTCACAATCCTCACATGCCAGCTGAGTGGCAAGAAGCTGCTGCAGATAAGGAATATTTGTCACTGGACAGAGGATGAGGAAGAGTAAAGGCAAGTCTCTGCTCCTGTTCCAGAGAGGTGTGTGCTGTCTCTGACAGGGCTCTCTCCAGTGAGCACCTGATGCAGACAAGCTGCAAGCTGCTCAGAGCAGGCTGAAAGACTCCAGTGAGCACTAAGACCTCATTTCACCCTAATGTCTTGTTGGTTCTGACAAATGATTCATAACTTGAACTCCACTGCCTCTGAGAGGCCAGGCAGCTTCCTCAGAACTGCACCTCTCAGACTGGCCAAGAAAAGCCCCACACCAACAGACCCAAGAAACATGAGTGTACTATCAGAGGAAGTTTAAGAATGAGATGCTGAATGCACACAGTTACTATGTGACAAGAGGCCACAACACATCCCTTCCCAGAGAGCTGGCAGATTTGCTGGAGTTCTCTAGAAACTACGTAATAAAGTTATTCCTCAGCCAAGAAAAACACTCCGTCCAAATCCCAACACTGATTTCCCAAAAGTAACAAGTCTCACAGTGATTTGCTTCTAAAATAAACTAACAAACAGAACACCAAGCCCTTTTTCTTTTTGTGTTATATTTATTATTCTTTTGGGAGGCACAATGAAAATTCCACCTTTTGTTCTTTTCCCTTGCAGAATAGCAGGGTACAGGTTAATAGCCATCCATCTACAATCAGTATATACTTCAGAAAGTCTCTGATTACATTTTCACATTTCCTGATAATAAAGAGGCACATGTGCCAGACAGTGTCGTAGCTGAAATAAGTTTAAGCAAGTGCAGTTTAAGCACTGACTGCTATTTTAAGGCAGGTTGGGTGAAAGTTTGACAGGCAATTTCCTCAGGAAATGAAAATAATTTTGCCTACAGAAACACATTGATTGAAAACAGGCTTTTAGAAAATACTTCATCAGTGTGAAATTATATTGATGCTGCACTTCCTTTAGTTAGAAAGACATCAATGAATCTTTTTTGTTCAGAATCCTGACTTCTCAGTTGTTCCTTTACCTTGCAGGAAAGGCACGTAGTGATGCTCTGCTGTCACAGGAGGCAGGTTTCTCAGGGAATCAGCAGTTCAGGCCAGGCTGCAGTGCCCAGGATCCATCAGGCTGTGTTCTCAATGAGCACAGCAATGCCTTGCCCCCCGCCGATGCAAGCCGACCCGACTGCGTACTTCCCACCACGGCGCCTGCTCAGAAACAGCAAAGGGGAAGACTGGTTACCTGCAGGAAACCACAGCAGCTCCTGTCCTGATTTCATGAGAGGAAACCAGCTATCAACTGGGCGTTACTGAAGATGATGTTTTAGAATGTATATGCTGTTATTGTTCTAGTAAAATATTAAGTCTCAACTGATGTTGAAATATTTCTGAACAATGACTTTAGACAGCATCTGGTACCACCCCCTGCCACAGGCAGGAACTTCTTCCACTAGACCCCACCTGAACATTTCTAGAGTGGTTTTTGAGCTACCTGAACACTGCTGAGGTAGTTTTTATATGCTAGGTTTTCTACAGCCACACTCCAAGAAAAAGTTTTCTGCAAGGTGTAAATCATCAGAAGTTTCATGGCTGAGCACTAAGACAGTGATCCAAGTACAAGCTAAAAGACACCGTAATCTCTACACTGAGAAAAAAGGAAAATTCAGATTAAAATGGTGCTAAGCACACCAAGCAAGCCAAAAGAGCCAAGAGAATTTCTGAAAATGGACCAAACGAGAAAAGAAGGTGACAATAAAGTCTTTCAAAGTATTTCCTTTCAGTAGCTAAAGGGGACTGGAGAAGGACTTTGCACAAGTGACTGGAGGGACAGGACACAGGCAATGGTTTCCGCTGCCAGAGGACATGGTTAGATGGGATACTGGGAAGGAATTCCAGGCTGGGAGGGTGGGCAGGCCCTGGCACAGGGTGCCCAGAGCAGCTGGGGCTGCCCCTGGATCCCTGGAAGTGTCCAAGGCCAGGCTGGACAGGGCTTGGAGCAGCCTGGGACAGTGGAAGGTGTCCCCCCATGGCAGGGGTGCAATGAGATGGTCTTTAGAAGTCCCTTCCAACACAGACCATTCTAGGACTCCATGATTTTATGAAGCGCACCATGTTAAGAAGAGAACAGACTTTGCTCAAAGGCCATTTCAAAAAAAGGAAACCTTCCAACAGACTCCTGTGGGCTTGGATCAGACCTAGGAGAACTAAAGAATGCTGTCATGACAACAGGATGGAATGTGAAGCAAGTGCAGGACCTGCACTGCACCACAGAGGTGGCAAATTCATACAGAAAGCGACACATTTCAGCAAGGAGAGCATACCACATGCTATCTGTGCTCAAAATATCTGCAGGCATAACTCCACCAGCACTGCACACACCCTGAGCAGCTCCTGTCTGTGTGCATACCTTAATTCATGCACCAGGTGAGCTGTGATCCGTGACCCTGAGGCCCCCAAAGGGTGGCCGATGGCGATGGCACCTCCGTTGACGTTGGTTTTCTCAGGGTCAAGGCCCAACACTTTTTCCACAGCCAGGTACTGAGGTGCAAATGCCTCATTTACCTAAAGCACCAGAGAAAGGACAGAACTCTTACACCAGCTTTCAGCAGTATGTATGCAAACAAGATTAAATGAGGTGAACTGGTCCTCCAGGTCCTTTTGAGAAAAACCGTAACACCAGGCTCAGCCAACACACATCTGTCAATCCAACCCAACTAAACTCAAATACTAAATGAGGTGTATTTTATAAAAAAAGCTACAATATATTCTGAGGCAGTGGGTCCTTCAACAGCCTGCTGCTCTGACAGAAAAAGGCCCTGTTCACACGCATGACTAATTAAAAACATGAGCAGTCCAGCCAGTGGAGTAAAACGTCATGTCTTATGAGGATATTTTTGTTCCATGGAATGTGATCACACTATTTCCAGTTCCACGTGCTGGGATTTTTGTAGTGACTGTGCAGCAGGAACTGGATGGACAGAGGTCAGGCAGGCTCCTGACAGGCAAAAACACCTACATGGCATGAGTGGAATCTTCCTGCTAAAAAGATCGGGGTAAAATCACTGCTCCTGTAAAAACATCTCACCTCTACCAAATCCATATCCTTCAGGGTCAGTCCTGCCTTCTTCAAAACTTCTGTAATTGCAGGTACAGGGCCTGTTTGGAAATTATATGCAGTTAGTTAAATTTAAAAATTATTATTTAAAGTATTAGAAACTTGTTTTATATAGGAAAGTTCATAAAACCTCATGAGAATCCCTCCCATGAGCCTCTGTGCAGCCAAAGAATTCTGGATGTGGTACTCATTTGCTTTATTAAGTAGTAAGAGAATTCCTAAATCTCAAAACTACTTTGTCTCCTTGCCAACATACAGCCAGGGAAAGCTGAGTGTCACTACTGCTGCACACAGAGCTTTCAAATCAAGAGAAGTGACAGTCCCCAGGCAAATAAAACAACTTCACAATGGTTGCAAGGTATTCTCCTCCCCAGTACCCTTGGTTCCATTTATTCTTTTCTCACAGCTTACAGCCTCCAGGTAAACAATAAAGGAAAAATACAGGCTGCTCTAGAGTTTGCTGGTCATGTGGTCAGTAATAGGTATTGCTGTTTTAACATTCTTAATATAACTGAGAATCTTCTAACAAAACGCCAAACTTTTAATTAGTTTATTCCAAACAATTTAATTGGTTTATTCCATACAATTAAATGTTCCCTCAGACCCAGGTCTTGGACAACTGAAGAAAGTAAGATTTTGGTTTACAGACTATTAAGAGTTTGGCAACAGTACTGTTCTCTGGAAGAAAGCTGATTTATATAACCTAATATAATCTACTTAGGGAAATTAATCCCAAGCACAGCCACCTAAAGAAACACACTCAAAGAAAATTTGGAAGGGTTAATCAGGCACGTGCTTGTAGGAGAAACATACTGAGATGTTGGGTGGTGGCTGATTATTCAATTCTAAAACACCAACAATCCTAAATGATGTTGAAACCACATAGCTCAAAGAATAAAAACATAACAATAAGTAAATTACCAAAGAGAAAGATAAATTAAAAGAAGAAAGGGTCTAGTCCAGAGCTCAGTGGAGTATCAGGGAGCCCCAGGCAGCTTAACACTAGACTCTAAGTGCATCTTATTAGGAAAGGATTTTAGTATGCTTGTTACGCATGAGAGTAAAGAGAGGTCTCATGTGGACAATACAAAGACCCCTGGTGACAGCCAAGTAAACTTTTCCCCCCTCTCTCTTTTTAAAAATAATGAATTCTCTCACTGAACACTGTGAGACAGGACTTGCTATCACTTTGTGAAAGGACAGCGGCTCAGACTGAGTTCCAGTTTGTCAGATCTGCTGCAGTCATGTCGATGAATCTCATCTGGTCTCTTTGAGCTGCTGGGGACAAGCTGTGGTGTGAAGGAGCTGGGATACTAAGTGATGCTCCATATGATTTATGAAGTTTTCAAGCAAGCTAGAAAAGTTGTCTGACCTAGACAGAATGGGCTGGTTTAGGAAGTACAATGCCAACACAAAGTCCAGCAAAAAAACCCTCTCTCCACGTTTGCTTTGAAGGCTGTGTCAGTCAGACAGCGTGACCAGGAAAACAAATCCGACAATGCCTCATTTGCATTTCTACTGACACACAGAACCAGCCAACAACAGCTCCTCTGAACAGAACGACAAGAGAGGAAAAGCAATGCTGGGATACAATGCTGTCTGCAAATTAAAGCGAAGGGAAAAATCCTGTGGTGACTGGATTGGCTTTGAGAGATTGTTTGCATTAAGAGACACTTGATGAGGAAACAGAAAATATGGGACTAAAGCAACCAAGAAAAGATTTGGTTTGCCAAGTAATACCTGAACAGATGGTAATATCCTGGGATCCAAGATGAATATCCTGGGATCCAAGCAGCTTGAGCCACTGAGCCACTGCTGAAAGGTGTTCACACAGGCACTACTCCATCAGCAAGAGGTGTGGCAGGCAACCCTTAGTTACACATTTTATCATGGGAGTTACACCTTACAGGAAGCTAAAGTGAATTTTAGGAGAAGATTGTTTTTTAAAAAAATGCTTGAGTGTTTGTTTTCTTGACCAAAAGAGACAGTAAAAAGGGGGAAGAAAGAAAAGCCTGGGGACTATGCTTGTGCTGTTACTGTGGGTCAAACACCTCCAGCCAAACTGAGGAGCAAATCTGTCCCTCTGCACAACAGGGATGGACTGACACAGAGGGATGGACAGCAGGACACACAAACACCTTCAGAGACACCAGCCTGAGCACAGTGAAGCATCCTCTCCTTTCCTTTAGAATGCCCATGGCAAGAACATTTTACTGCTGCTTGATGCTATAAAATGATGTGCTTTAGTGTAACTTACCAATTCCCATGATGGAAGGGTCACAGCCAGCTGAGTGATAAGCTACTACTCTTGCCAGAGGAGTAAGACTGTGCTTTTTAAGTGCTGATTCACTGGCAAGGATAACTGCACCAGCTCCATCACACACACCCTTGCAGTAAGAGAGAAGCATTCTTAGTGAGAAAATACAAAGAAACCAAAACAACCTCATGCTCTTTAAACTAAACCCCCAAAAGGGGTTTGAGTCTAAGGTACTATAGTTAACATTTAACAATGTTTATTCAAAACAACAAAAAACAATCTTTCACTATTCTGAGGATAGGGAAAGAAGGTTAAATATGGAAAAATGTTTAATGAATTCCAATATGTTAGAAAAGAAAAATGTCTTCCCTGCATTGGAAATATGATTCTGCTGAGTTGCAAGAACACAATTAATAATGGATAATGTATGTGCTATTAATTATAAAAGATATTTTGCAGACACCCACCCTTACTGTGGCTGTGATCTATTTCAGGCATGAATTCAGACTGTATGATCACAGCACTCTATCTGGCCCAAAGAACTTTAATCAATTAATTAAGGTAATGACTGTGAGAGGAACAGTCCATAATGACACGCTGCTAAGGACTGAGTATATTCTGGGTAGGAGCAAAATCTGGTTTGGGGTAGACAGGACATAACTGTGGTACAAAGATGAGCAGCAGCAGTGTGCCCACTAACAAAATGTAGGTTTAAAGCAAATAAGTTCAGTAACCAATGCTCCCCAGAAAGAAAGCAGAGTGGCTACACAGCCACTGCATCCACCAACTTGCCCAACTCAAGTCTGATGAAGAAATGTGCCTCACTGCAAGATCAGTGGCAATCCACAGAATCAAATTTTAGGACTTAGGAGCTGGCTGAAGGATCCCCTGGCAGCTTGGAAGAGTCAGCTGGGGCATTTAGCTGCAGAATTAGAAGTCATTTTCGTCAGGAGACACCACGGAGAGCCAACTCGGTGAGAGATAAAAACGGTGGCAATAAATTTGGAGAACCATAGCGGGGACACGTGCCCAACCCAAGTGTCTGATGTACTCACTGAGGCATTCCCAGCCGTGACTGTTCCATCCTTTTTAAAGACACATGGCAGTTTTGTCAGCTGTTCCATAGTGGTCTGGGGTTTGGGGTGCTCATCCTTTTGCATGCTTTCTTTACCCTTTTTTGTCTTCACTTCAATTGGTGCCATCTCAGCATTAAAGTAGCCAGCATCATTAGCTGCAACCACAAAAAGAAAAATAAAAGGACCTGATAAAAACATCAGGACGATTGTCCAGCATGACCAACAATCATATTTTCATGTGCACACAGCTTCTGCTCTATTTGAACCAAAGTTCAGAGACAGCAATATCTATGCTTTATGTTTCTTACACATTGTTGGGATTTTTTGTGGTTTTTTGTTATTTTAAGAAATTGGACAAAAATGATACAAATACATTCTCAAACTTCTCCAAAGAAAAAGTCTCAAATACTGAAACTTTCAGGTTTAAACAGCTGAACTCTTTTTGGTTTGGTTTTCTTGTGTAAACCACTAGGTTTATTTTTAGTATATATTTCTCTCTACTGCTGCTTTATTTCACAGCTTTGTAATTTCTCAGATGGCTGAGATGTAAATCTCACTCAGAGAGCAATGTGCAAAACACGTCTTGAGCCACATTGTTTCTGTTGATAAGATACTGTATATCAATCAAAATCCTGTTCAAGGTGCTCCTCCAAAGGCTCTCACTGTCAAGCCAGGATCTCAGAACAGGATTCAGCTGCCTAAACAACCTATTACAATTCAGGATGCCCAAAGAAGCATCTGGCCATATCACCTAATACAACATGAGACAGAGATTTAAAACCAAGACACTGAAATTGTCAAATCCAATGTTGTTTAGCTACCTCTGGGCTTCTCAATAAATTCCTCAAAACCTTTTTCTTTCCTGATTACACACAGGACTCTCTCCTTACTCTGAGATAAGACGATCTGGTCCTACAGGCAGAAATAAAAACAGCAAGGTAAAATCCTAAAAAACAAGAAGCACAGTTTCTAGCAAAGGCTCCAGGAATTACAGGAGTTAGGCAACAAGAAAAACAAACACTAAAGATTAATAAAGATGAAGAAAAGCTCTTCTACATCCATTGGAAAAAAAATATATAATCTTCCTTCAAGAGTGCAGCTGTAAAAATTCACCATCATTAGAAACTAAAACCATTTCTAGATCTTTCCTTCTTGTGTTCACCTTTGCCATGCAATGCATGTTGAGTCCTAGGATGGCCGCTGCACATTCTACTTCTTGTTTGCCCAAACTTCACAGTGACTGAAACACAGAAACCTGCAATGGTTTGGGTTGGAAGGGACCTTAAAGCCACTTCCATCCCCTGCCATGAGCAAGGACACCTTCCACTATTCCAGACTCATCCAAGCCCCATCCAACCTGGCCTTGGACACTCCAGGGATCCAGGGGCAGCCCCAGCTGCTCTGGGCACCCTGTGCCAGGGCCTGCCC
>PYHW01009372.1:6810715-6830821 GCA_013186435.1 Turdus rufiventris
CCTGGGAGGGTGGGCAGGCCCTGGCACAGGGTGCCCAGAGCAGCTGGGGCTGCCCCTGGATCCCTGGCAGTGTCCAAGGCCAGGCTGGGCAGGGCTTGGAGCCGCCTGGGACAGTGGAAGGTGTCCCTGCCATGGCAGGGGGTGGAAGTGCATGGATTTTAAGGCACCTTCCAACCCAAACCATTCTGGGTTTCTATGATTTATGCATATGCACAAGGGGTGTCATTTCCTCCCCTTTTCTCCTCTCATTTCCAATGGTTCTCAGGGCCACTCTCACTGAGTTTGTAGTTAGCTGCCATTATTTCAGCACCTCTGAAATCAAGTTATAACTTCTAAATCTTCCAGTGTCATAAGTGATTCTCCTAATTTCTGTTTATAAACAACTTAGAAATGTTTCTACTGGACAGAAGTATATATTAAAAGGGATTATTTTTTGCATTCCCATTTTTGACCAAGAGCCACAGTTTATTCAAAAGTGTTTATTTCACAAATTTTTTTATCCCCAGCTGAATATTACAGTGACTATTACAAGCATTTTCTTATAAACAAAGGTGTAGTTTACAGATTTGTTCAAAATGGAAAAATATTTTATAAGCAGTAGTATTTCATCGACAGTATTCACTCATGTATATCATTCAGCTTTGACAGCAGCTATAACTTCTGCTTGTTAAGGTAATGACACTTCACACCACAAAAAAAAATATCCCCAAAGATTTCAATATAGTAGCACTTTTTTAATATATTTTTTTTTCTTCTAATTTCAAATTAATCTCAAAGTCTTTATCCACAGGCATTCACACCTTGAAATAAACTGGATGCTCATCAGGGTTATGTCTTCTGCATTGTTTTACTTAATATCTACGTTGCTAAAATTTCTTTCAGAAAAAAAAAACAATTTATGACTCTAATATATATGTGAATCAATAAAGTTTGAGGAAAGAGCTTCATGGAAGTTCATGCAATTCATTTTAATTAGATTCTATTTATATGCAATAATAAAATGCTAACTTTTCAGTTAATGGTCTGAAAGAATAAATTTGCACAAATTTATTCAATTACTATTGAAAATGGAGGAAAACAACCATTGTTTCAAGTGCAGCTTTTTCATTTGCACCTTTTGCAAATCACACAAATGAGGAGTCATGTCCTGCAAAGACTTCAGTGTTCAATTTGCAGGGTGATGAAAAGCAGCCACTAAGCTTAAAACATGCCCACATTTCACAAATATGAAGAATTTCTTTTAGATCCAGTGGAATAAACTGCATCACCAAAAAAATCTTTGTAGTGTAGGATTGCAAAAAATTAAGTCTTGAGGTGTAATGTTCTTTTTCTCCAGTCTACAGCAGCTTCATCAGATGAGACAAGCAACCTCAGCTACAAAATGCCAANAAAAAAGAAAAGAAAAGAAGAAGGAAATTTGTCCTGGATGCTTCTTGTCGGTCAGCCAGCATATGCCTGAATTCATGTTTGAAATGTTGGTTCTGTAATGCTGGTAATTTGAGCATTTTGATGGTTTAATTTATTTAATTTTATTCCCAATAGTGCTTTTCTGAGATATAAGCCATCATATTTGCAAAAATAACCATTAGTCACTATTGTTTTGGTTGGGTTTTTTTCCCCCAAGAACTCCAAAGAGTTTTTGCAGACCTCCTCAATGTAAGACTTTATAAGTAGTCTTTTATATCCATAGACAACTTTTTCTATGACAGAATAATAAAAATATTCCACTCTTTTAATGCTTATTTCAGAGAAATAGTGATTGAGCTAAACAGCTAAAGGCACAGATTGGGAAAACGCTAAACTTAATAATCAATATTTAAAAATAAAGACAGATCTGGAGAAGAACCGGTATTCTCTAAGCTATGCTTTGTATTCATTTTGCTTTTTAAATAAAGAAGTGTAAATGTAAGGAAAGAAGGCATGCTTGAGCATAGCAATTTAACTAAATTAACATTTAAATACAAATTTTAAAAATTGCTAACAGAAAAGATAACATATATTAAAGGTATTTCATACAGAGTTCTCTTCCAGATGGATCTCACTGGATAAACTTTGTGATCACAGATCAAGACATTAAATCTCAGTTCCCATCTAACATACAAGGAGTTTTTAAAGAAAGAACATATAAATTACAATCTTGAAAGTGCCAGTGAAGGACCATTATCCCCTAAAAGACCATTAAGCACATTTTACAATGGTAATCAGCAACAAAGTCACTGCAGAAGAGGATTCTGCAGCAACCTGTCACTTTGAGTGATAAGCATAGGTTTAATCAATGCATTGGGAATTGTACTCCAAATAATTTACATCAGAAAGAGGTAGAGACCTGAACTGCCTGAAACTGCTGACCTAACATGAATCCTGAGCAACAGCTCTCTGTTTAAACCACCTTACAGAAAGGCTGAATCCTGCTTTGAATTATTTATTTTTAAACCATGAGGACTATTGGAGCATAGAAAGAAGGGAGAGGTGACAACTCCAAAAAAAAAAAAAAAGGAAAAAAAAAAAAAAAAAAAAAAAAAAAAGGAAAAAAAAAAAGAAAAAAGAACAAAAAAAGAAAATTAGAGCACTGCAAAGACATTCATTGTGAAAAGAGGTAGGTAAAAATAAATAAAGATATTGTGGGTAGCAGGGCTTGGTGGGCACAGACAGCAGACTGGTGCATTACCCACGTTGTATAGCAAGGGGGGATGAAGGCACTACTGAAAACACAGCAGAGGTGAATGCTCAAGGACTGCAGTTTGAAGGTAGTCCTGCCTCTATGCGAGCAAAATGTCTATAATTTGATGGGTGACGGTTAAGGGTGGAAAAAATTACTTTTTAGCCTGAAGTCTGTCCTTCAGTGGTAACAGTTGCTCTAAACTATAGACTCAATTTGAAACAAGGTATTTACCCACTGGCATAGACTCACATAATTCTGCAGAGCACTCAACAGTTTCTTTTAAAATGTGCTTTTTTTTTGGATAGTAATATACATATGTATATATGTATATGTATATGGTACATACAGGATGACTGCAGTTTGTATATACACTGATTATATACATGATGCCTAAATCACAACACAGTCCTTGCCTAGAAAGGAAACTGCAGCAGACACGAGTTCGTGTATCTTCAAGAAACTTCACATTCTACTTTCAATCTCTGAGCAGACTGCATACCTGGTCATAAATTTTCTGTCTGGATTTACACCAGCTAAAAAGAGTCAGATGGAGAAAGTGGATTTTTCTCTGAAAGCTCTTAGCCATGATGGTGCTGCGGACCACAGAAGCAACCACAAAAGTAGATGAGTTAAGACTGATTTAAACAAGACTCTTGTGGAAGTGGGAAGGGTAGATTTCAACACCTGTATGGTGAGGTCAGAGGGTTCAGGGGTTTTTTTTTTGTTTTGTTTTTTGGGTTTTTTTTTAATGTGTATGTTAGAACATCTCACGTCTTTTAGAACTTTTTAAATTTTTAAATATTCTTCATTTATCCAAGTTGTGTATTTGCATGATTCTTAACATTTGGCTACTGAACTGAATGGAGTTTTTCCATAGACAGCTACAGCTAGGGCTAACCCACTGAACACAGGTAGGGCTGGATAATTAAACTGGATTGCCTTAGCATGATCTATGCATGGGATTCAGATACTGGCCATGTAAGAGGTCCAAGAATTGACACTTGAAAGCACAAGGAAAGCCAACAGTAGGGATCAGGATAGTGCCATACTAGAAACAGAAGGCTTAAGGCAGTCCTTTGCATCATGATTATCTCACTAGGGACAAAACCTTTGCTAATGTAAATTTGGTAATGTAAGAAAGTCCAATGGCACAAAGTCCTGCCAATTTATTTAAATTTCCACATAGCAGATGCACTGAATGCATTTAGGAAGAGCAACCGCATTTCTCAAACCTACAGTTTGTGGAAACAAGCAGCATTCCAGCCCTATTACCTTTATGGTGGGATAAATACATACCTGCTGCAATTTACCTTTTCAATTCACAGAACTGCATTTTTTGTTATTCATACACACAAGACCATCTGCTACTAGACAAATGACACATCCTTCAAGGCAGCACAAGTGTCTCAGATTTTGTTTTTGTCATAGACACCTATGAAGATCAAAATAAGCTGTCTCCCACTTCCATCCTCTTTTGTTAGTGACTTTTGGAGATGATTATGGGCTTTGAGCTATGTCAACATAAAATCAAGCAGTAAAAAATAAATCTGTTTTTCAAGTATCCTTATTTCTGAGCTGCAAATTACAAAAAAAAATCACATACAGACCAGTGTCTTTTTTAGTGTACATTTTAGCATCCATTTGTTACTGTGTACTGGTTCTTCCATAAGCCTGTTTGGTCCATATTTAAAGAGCTCTTGAATTCTTTTTATGATTTTTTTCTTTTGTTGCTGGAAGTCTCTGGGTGTGAGAGGTCAGCTTAATTCTACTTTCTTCAGACTTTATTGAGAAAATCCAGGTTGAGAGAAGCAGGGAGATGAATGGAGTCCATGGTGATGGCAGATGGGTTGAATGGGAACAGAACTGGGAATATGTGCTTGAAGTCTAACAGCAGCTGTGGAGGGTCATTCCGCTCTTCCAACTGCTTCTGTTGGGTGTGGGACAAGAAAACAAATTTAGCATAAGTTGTTTCCTTTTGTTGTTGTGTTTTACACCATCAAAGGTTTGAGAATGTGCATCATTTTACAGATAGTGCAGGAAACAGTGAGAACTATTTTGTTCTCTTCTGCAGCAGCTTTCCTTCTGACCAAGTATTTACAGGAACTTCGATACAGACTGTAGGAAACACTGCTTTAGGAGAACATTTTCTACATGACCACAAAGAAAGACACAGGAAACAAGATGACCCCGTTGGCACAGTAAAACCAGGACTACATGGTTGAGATGCTCAACAACAGTGATATGTTCTGGAGGTAGTTTAACACATGCCCTTCTTTTTCCTCCGTGCTCCTTGTGAGCATTACAAGGTGTTTGGCTTTAATTTGTTTATTTTTCCTTTAGTTGCCAGTTTCTACCTGCTGTCTCAGAAGTAACTCCATTTCACCAACACTTGGTTGCCTCCTGCAACCTTAATCCTCAGTCATGTTGCTACTGAAGAGCTGAATTAGCTGAGCTGGGGATTTGGGTGCTTATTGCCCTCTGTGATTAACAGCCTGGTTATCCCTGCAGCTGTAATGTGTGCGCAGACAAAGAGCACTGAATTCAGGACAACCTGCAGCAGCATGACTTTTATAAAATACCTGAGTTAGCAGTGATTTAATACAGATGTCACTAGAACTACAGAGATGTCATTTGTGCCCTCCAACTCACAGCCCTTTAAATTTACCTGTATGTTTCGTATGAAAGCTACTGTCACACGTTCTTCAAACTCATTCACAGGAGTGTAGAGATTAAGTATCTTTACAATCTGTTGGAAACAAAACACGGTTACAGTCTTGAGAAGCCAAATTTTTCCAGAACACAAAAGCAGTTTGTCATAATATGGCCACAACAAATCTGCCATGACAAAGGAGAGAAAATAAGCAGGAGGAATATCACCCTGGTGTTTTTCTTTGCCTGCTGTAAGGTATTGCAAGATCTATGGACCTGTCAAAAACTTCTTATGCAAACATCTGCAAACTGGCAACAGCTTTGGACAACAGATTTGTACAGGGAGTCCACTTGGTTGGTACATGGTGACATGGATGACTTCTGATGTCACCTCCACAATACTTCTCTTAATTCTCCCTCACTCCCACTCCTCCCCTCAGCTTTTCTCAAAAACACCTGTTCAGGACACGGTGATGCAGATACATTAGAAAGGCTCTCCAAGAACCACTGGAAATCAGCTCACATCTCTCACTTCTCCCTTCTTACAATATTATCAAATTAAGGACAGTCAATCCAGCAGTAAAAAACCATGAGTTTCTATCCTCCTGGAATGGAGTCTCAAAGTTCAAGGTCATATCCAGCCAGCCTAGGTTGGCATTTCTCAACCTCCTGCCTCAAACAGGAATACTTGGTGGGCATCCTGCAGCCAGTTTAAGACCTGACTAAAGACAATAGGTGGGTTTAAAACGCCAAAAAATCTTACTTATAAAAGAAACTCCTCAGGGCTGGGTTTCATCTTTGCACATTTCTGGAGCTCCAGTGCCATCAGTGGCACTGTAAGAGAGGAGCCACCACTGTGACCACCTCTGAGAGGGGCCAAGATGTAACATCAGTCCTGAAAAGCACACTGAAGGAATGGTGCTGAGGCTGGGCACTGAAGAGCTGGCAGCAGGAGACCACCCTTTCCCACTCCTTAATTACCCTGTGCTGTAAACCCCTGCCCTGCTCACTTACCTGCTTCATCGTGAGTGACGTGCACAAGGAGCAGATGGCCTCAGCATCCTCTGAGGTTTTCTTTTTCAGCTGCAGGAGCTGTGCTGCCTGAATCAAGGGCTCCAAAGTTTGTGCTGCTCCACTCTGCTGCAGGTTCTTCCCACGCAGCCATTCCTCCAGCTGGCTTATGTTAAACCTGGATAAGCAACCGAGACAATATGTGAGCTGAGAGATAAGAAGTAGCACCTTCAAAATTCCTCTTTGGGGCTCAAGGTATGTTGCAGTGCTGGTGTATGTGGCTTTCTTGATGCATATTTGTGATACACGTAGCAAGAGACAACCAGACCAAACCTTAAAACTCAACATCTTGGAGTAAAATACATACTTCAAGTACCTTACGAATAGATTAACCACATAACAGCCAAACAACACAGGGGAGGTGCTTTTCTAGAGCATTCAGGTTCCTCCAAGTTTCAATGATTAAAATGAAGCTCTTAAACAGCTTTTAAATGCTAACAAGATCCTGCAAGGTACCCAGAGAGTTTTGAGAACAGATACACAGAAAATGCTTTTGCTGTGCCCACTGTCCAGCTCAAGGGGAACACAGAAGGATCCAGCATTGGAAGGGGAGAGGGTAGCAAAAGGAAGATTTAACTTATATTTCCCGCCAACTTATAACATTAACAAAACCTCCCTAAGCAGGCACAGCCCAGCCCCACCTCAGCTGCATGCCCGTGCTCCATGAGCAGACATCCTTCCTCAGCAGGAGGTTGTTCAGGGCCACGGCATTGATCATGTAGAAGAGCTGCTTGAACACCTGCTGGATGATCTCTGGGTCCAGACCCTGGTCACACATGATGCTGTGGAATGTGTTCAGCTGGCGAATAATTTCATCCAAGCTGTAGGAGCTGCCACCTTCTCCTGAGTTGGAGGAGTATTTCCTGTAGCCCACCGGTTTGACACTGGAAAGCCCTTGGATACTCTCATTTTCCAACACAGCAGACACTGAAAAGAAAAGGGGAAATGGCCTGAAAAGCCTGCATCCATCTGTTTGTCACTAGAGGGAAGAACTGATCCCTCCATGGGCTGCAATGAACAAGTATCAGTCTCGATGATGCAACGCCATGGATGCTGCGAGAACTGACACCAGGGCAGATCCATGAACGTCTGGTTTACTCTGGTAATACAAAATAGTTTAAAAACACACAAATATCCTAGAATTATACAGGAGGTTGGTTTCGAAGAGACCTTAAAGGTCATTTAGATCCAACACGCCTGCCATGGGCAGGGATGCTTTCCACTATCCCAGGTTGCTCCAAGCCCTGTCCAGCCTGGCCTGGGGCACTCCCAGGGGTGGAACATTCCTCACATCAATCCTCAGGGATTCAGCTGAAGAGATAACCCATCTCATATTTTCTCTCACCCTTAAAAAAACAGGTCTTTGTGAGTCTTTTCCTCTTCTGAGTCCTCTCCTCCCTTACAAAGTACATTTCCACCCATAAAAAGATTAACCACAAACCTGGTCTGGAGGGGAAGGCACACCTCACCTCTCCCACTGCCTCCCCAACAGAAACCAAACAGATATCTTCTGGAGTGGGAGGAAAAACCCTCATCCCTATTAGCTTCTACCATGGGGGAAGATAAAAACTCTCCTGGTTCATGATGGCATGGTGCAAAGGTCTGAAAAACAGGCGGAGCAGACAATCCGGACCAAGAAACACCCTGCTAAAGGGCAGCTGTGAGCTCACCGATCATGGGCTGCAGGATGCCCTCAGCAATCTTGATGAGTTGCTGGTAGTTCTGGATGGAGAGGTGGCCCAGCACCTGGCGGTACTCAGTCAGGTCAAAGTTCTTCAGGCAGTGCTCATTCTGCTTCGCCGTGTTTTGGGTCATGAAACCCTGAACAGGAAATTAAAACACCCAGGCTCGTTATCCCACCCACTGACAGTCCATCAAAACTGCTTCATTAAAACCCCTTTGCACCTTACAGAACAATATGCCAAAATAAGTTACCAAAGTACGCTACAGAAACGATCAAAACTCATAAATCACCTTTCATTTACCCAGGCATTTGTCCATAAATTATTACTAGAGGACTACTTTTTGAAGAAAATCATTAAGCTACCAGTTTTTCACTTTATCCTTATCAAGGATCTGCACATCTGTATTAACTGCAACATATAGGATTAGAAAATGACATTTCAGGCCCTGTGAAACTACTTTTAGTTACATGCTTATTCCTTTAAATTTCAACTGTTCATGGGAAACAAAAAATATTTTGATATTAAGATTCTAGAAAATTGGAAAAAAAATTATGGCTGCATGCTATGTGATTTGACAACATTTTATATTGTTCTGAAATTCATAAATATCCCCAAATAACTGAAATTGTTGCCTGCCTTTTGCGGATACAGCTGATCTCTGATCCTGCATTTGGCTGCTCTAAGCCTCACAGTCTTCTGGGCTCAGATATTAATACCAGTTTTAGTGGCAGAAGCCAATGAGATGTTTTAATTAACATAGATCCTTTAATTGCCTGTTACTTGGTGGGAAAATGAGAACTATGAAACTGTTTTTGTTGGTTATTGACAAGCAAAATGAAAAAATATAACATATCACAATTTGAGTTGATTTCACAATTTCTCCATTTTTCTGAGTAATTGAAGAGCATCACGCTCTTCACGTGACAGGACTGTGAAGTGGGTTGGGATTTTCTTTTAAACCTTTTCTTAAAAAAGGGCTGGATTTAAAATTAAAGATAACAGTATCCTGCAAACTGGTCAGAAGCATTTCTCTCCTCTATATTTTGCATTAAATTGCCAATGGAATTAGCAAACAGCTGGTTCATTTAACCAGTAATTAATGGCAAAAAATGCAAAATTGTGTTTTAACCCAGCTGGTTCTCTGGGGAGAATTTTCTTTAAATGCAGTATAATTATCCAGACAGAAGAGGGCAAACAAGAGCACAACTGCTAGTAAGTATTCTCAAAAATAGTCTGACTTTTAATTTTAAACCTTTAAAATCCAGTGCTGAGGTTTTACACACAAATAATTATCTTTTGAATTTGAACTATCAACCTGAATAGTTACTTTTACGATTTTTTTTCTTACAGTTTGAATGCTCAATATATCTAATAAAAACCAAGACTAAAATAAAAAATAAAAGTATTTGGGTCTGTTGAAAATTTTAGTATGTAGTATGCATAGCTATAAGGATGGCAGTGTGTAATGTTATAGGAGAACTGTGATAAGCTCATTTTTTTTTAATGGGATCAGCTTTAATAAAACTTACTCCAAGCTGTGAAATACTGTTTAGTGAAAAGCTGTGGGACCAACTAAAACCAGGAGAACAACCTTCAAAACGGTCCACCATAGAGAGGCTGACAGAGCTGGGGCTTCTCACCTGCACAAGGGGCTCCAGGAGAGCTGCACAGGGACTGGGGACAAGGCATGCAGGGACAGGACACAGGCAATGGCTTCCACTGCCAGAGGGCAGGGCTGGATGGGATCTTGGCAAGGAATTGCTGCCTGGGAGGGTGGGCAGGCCCTGGCACAGGGTGCCCAGAGCAGCTGGGGCTGCCCCTGGATCCCTGGAGTGTCCAAGGTTGGGTAGGGCTTGGGAGCAGCCTGGGACAGTGGAAGGTGTCCCTGCCCATGGTGGGGGAATGAGATGGGCTTTAATGCCCCTTTCTAACCCAAACCACTCGGTCCTTTAAGGAGATTTTTCAGGAGAAGCTAGCCGTGCTATATCCAGATTGACCAAGGAGGGAAGCCTGAGTGGCCCCATCTCACAGCCAGAAGGATGCCCCTGGTGCCAGGAGGATGCAGGACCCTCCCTCCTGCAGGGATGCCACCCCCAGGCCAGGCTCTCACCTCTTCCCCGCTGTACTGCTTCAGACAGTGCAGGAGCCTGCAGGTGTTTGCCAGCCAGAACGATGTCATCTCAAAGTCATTATTGTGCTTCTGAAGAGGCAAAGTGAAAATGTGTGAGACTCCCCACGTCCCTTTCAGTGGAGGGCGATGGCATCACAAAACTAACCAATTTTGAGTTTCCCCACCCAGAATTAGGCAGTTTTCCCTCTGCAGCTGAGCAATATTAGCTGCTCTTCCCTGAATCTCTAAATTCAATTTTATTTCTGAGATCACAATTCTCCTTTTTCTTCTAAAAAGGGATGCTCTAAGAGCAATTTGGCTTGAAAAATCACTGTGAGAGCTGAGCGTCACGCACTTGGACATGGTTATTACCACCTGACAGCCTCTCAACCCCAACACAAAAGCAAATGGACACCTGCCTTCAGCACTTTCTTAATGCCGTTGATGGTGGAGGTGAGCAAGGAGTGCACCTTCTGGTCATCATTGATGTAATCTGCGTGTCTGATGCACATGAAGAGGATGTAAGCAGGAAGGCAGGGAACAGTAGCTGACACTGCCTGGGGCTTGAGATCTAGAAGATTCAACAATTAAAAAATAAAAAAATTCACAAAAGTTAAAAAATAAAATGGAATTTAAAACATAAATAATAAAATTTTAAAAATTCACAAAAAAAGTAAACTTAAATTTCCTCAACTGACAAGTGAAGCAGAGAACACCACAGCTGGAGTGTACCCAGGCAAGACCCTCTCTCCTCTCAGCCCTGGGGAAAAAGGTATTTTGGTTCTGCAACTTGTATCCCTCTCTGCAGAGTGGACACAGAGCCAGAGGTTCAGCTGCAGGACAGAAGGACCTGCCCCAGACCGTCAGCACTAGGGCTTGGGAGGGCAGCCCTGTCTGCACCTGAGTTTTGTGACACCACCCCATTTCTCCTTATGGAGGCACAGTAGAGCCAGAGCTTCTTTACCATGTAAAACCCTGCCCCAGCAGCACACAAAGCACTTTAGAACAGCTCCCTTAAGCTTTCAGGAATAAATCCTCTCTGTGAATTGATGACACCTTAAATTGCTCTTTCCCTCAAGATACAGACTCCTAATGGCAGCTGTGGGCATGTGGAACCCCTGAAGAACAAGCCTGTCTGATTAGGGGAACTTCAGCGCCCACAGCAATGGGCTAGCACTGCTCAATGAAGACTTTTTGGACCCTCACAGGTTCTGCTGGAGTCAGAGTTGCAGTAAATACCAGAGAAACCTGACTCCTGAAACAGCACTGAGTGAGAAGATGCTGAAGCAACTCTGACCAGACTGTGAAGTGCAGAGCTACAAATTCATTAGCTGCTGTCTGTTATTACCTCATAAACCAAACTACCTTTGTTCCACTGCTGTGCCAGATCCCAGGGGTCTATCTTTCTGCCACCCCCTCCCCATCTATCACATCGTATGAAGCTCAGCAAGTTACTGCCTGCTCTAAAAACTGTAGCCTTGCTTTGTGTATCCCGTTTTTTGCTATCCCTAAGTGATTGTGTCCATCCTGGTCTAAATGCTTAGTGCAGCACTACTTTACCTACCCAAACCATCACCACAAACACGAAGCCGCAGGAGGGATTAATTGAGAAGATCTATTTGTCTATCTTAATTTTTTTAATCTCAAGTTTACAAACTCCCACAGGCATGAGAAGGAGCAGCCAGGCAGTGAAGCAGAGCAAGCTCCCCACCTGTAACGAGGTTTCGGATGAGGAGTGGCTCATCCTCTTTGTAATATTCCAGCATGCCCTGAAAATCCTTCTCCTTTCTCTGGACAGCAACCTGCATGTTCCGCTTGTGCGATCTCCTCTCCACTGGCACCGCTGTCTGGGATGCTGTGAAAAGAAAAGATGATCAACGCCTGGCTGGCATCTAGAAATCAGCAACTATTCAGGCCCTCCACTGGCCTTAGTGCAGACACTAAGCCAAAAAGTTATAAATTAAATTCCCAGCAATGTCATCAGTTTTGACAGATTTATAAAAATAGAAACAATCAGGTCCTGGATGAAAGAAAAAGTGCAAAACTTGAACTTAAAAGAGTTAATAATGAAGCCCTTTTTATATTTTCCAAGAGATTACGAGCTAGAAAGTAACAACCATCTAGTATGACTTTCACCAAGAGGGGGAAAAAGCAGGCAGGCAATGCAAAATCCTCTGGCATGGCATCTTCTGTCTGCCTGTAAAGCTGCAAGCCATGGTGGCACACCACTGAAGTGCAATAAAGCAGCAGAGACCAGCATGCAAATACTGCAGCAAGCAGCATGCAAATCACACTGACAGAGAGAAGCTGGGCGAGCTGTGGAAACCCTCCAGTTATCCAGCTTAATTTCACTTAATTCCTGGTTTCCAGAAATTAACTTCTGAGAATGGGGCTCTCTGATTAATCACGGCTTCTCCAGAGAACACCAGTGCCACATTTAAGGTGCTTCCTCATTAAGCAGAGTGAATATACACATTTTGATACTAAAGGGTTGTAATCCCCCCTTCAAAATCGACAGATAGAGCATTTTCCTGCTGGCCACTGGGCTCCTTTCTGTATCTCTGCCTGAGTCACTGCATTGACCGCAATGACAGCAAGAAATTCCTTAAATATCCTCCAAATGTTGGTACCGGGTCAGTGTCAGTGCAGTGCCTGCTGCTAGTTCAGCACCAGAACAAGCAAAAATCTTACTTTCATAGGAAGAAAAAGAGAACAAAACACCCCAAATCCTGCAGCTCTTCAAGGCTGGCCAAAGGAGTAAAATCCAAGTGCAGTTCCCCCAACCCAGTATCTCCCAACACACAAGTCACCTTCAAAATCTTGGACCTTCTTCATGTAAATCTTCAGCTGCTTCTTCAGCTTATTTTCTTTATTTTCCAATTTTTCCAGCAATTCCTTAAGATCCTGAAAAACAGAAGATACATTTAAAAGAACTCCTAACATTAAACCCAAGAACAATTCCTTTGGGGTGAGTTAGAGAATGAGTCTGGTCTATGCATCACCAAGCATCTCAGTAGAAGAGGATTTAATCCTGGCATTTAATCCTGGCTGATAATCACATTTAAACAGTTTTATTTAGATACTGGAGTTGCTGAAAAAAGGCAAAAACTCAGGAGGGGCCAACATTCCCTCCAGACCTTGCACACTGATACAGAAGGAGAGAAAGGGAAAATTTATGATCATCCAGGCCAGCTTTTTGGAGTGGCAACTGCCTTTCCACACTTCCAGTAAAAGCAAGTAAAATGGAAGGCCTGTGCTACCTCTGTGCCTAACAGAATAGAGGGGTCCCCAGTGATCTGATTTGGAAGGCAGTGCCACAAAGTAGACAAGCTTTAAAAAAGCATTTAAAAAAAATCAAAATAAAGCATCTATGTAGTCACAAAAGTCATGGAATTATAGATTTCCTTCCTTTTTTAATCATAGGCATTGAGATAAATGAGGACAGCAGCTCAAGAAAGTGCCATTATAAGACAAGATATAAAAATGCTATTTTAAGGTAAACCCGGGAAATAAGCTTTCAGTCCATCTCCATCAACAGAACACTGAACGCAGAAATGTGTTTGCCCTTCTCCCAGAAGTTCATGCTGACCAAAACATAAAATGGGGTCTTTTCAACACAATTAGAGTAATTGGCATTTGAAATATAATTTCCTAAAATGCTGCTCAAGGCCAAGTACCAACACTCCCAAACGCACCAGTGGGAAATGCTGATGGATTCTGCAGAGTTTAGGAGGAGTGAAAGTGCCCTTCCCTCCCACCTGTTATGCTTCCTATCTCTTTTCTCTCACATTGTTTTTTCCCCTCTCTCTGTGTTTTCAGCACAGCCTCTTACCAGGTTTTCATTGGTCAGACGTGTGATTTCTTGCTGAAGTCCTAATTCCACCTGGACTTCTGGAGAGAGCTGCAGAGTCTGCAGGAGTGCCTGCTGCTGCTTCTCCAGCTCCTCTTGCATTAAATCCACCTGGTTTTTCAGAGCTTCCATCTCCTCCTCATGCACTCTTCTCTGTTCCTGAAGCTGTTCTTCCAGCAGCCTGCGAACAGACCCACACTGATCAGTCTGTGATGTCAGCATGATGGTAGTAATCACCATTTGAGTTTATATCCTTAAAAATCAAACTTGGGAGATACTCTCAGTCAACCATCCTATACACTCATGACCAATAAGCTATTATTGCCACATTAGTCTGTCATTTGCTATACTGCAGAGGAGATACTTTTGAAATTAAAATACATCAAATCACATGTTGGGATTTAAAAAAAATAAATCCCAAAGCAAGCTTTTTTTTAAATTTAACTGCATCAAACATCCAGGTTTCCTTTACTTACAAAAGGAAATACATGGCAAGAAAGCAACACAGATCAACAGCTGTTATGGTTTTTTTTCAAAAGCTCAGCTTGAAGGACATTTGTTCCTGTGCTCCTTTCCTGTCAAACATAAATTCTCACTCTTTAAAACTGCCATTTGCTAAGACAGAATGCCTTTTTAAATTCAGTAGAAGAATGTTTCATCACTGAGATGTTAACTGTAGACACCAGTGCTGATGGTGATGGTGACAAACCTGGCAGGTGACACGGTAATTGATTTTTTTAAGTGTCCCCTACCCTCTGCTATAGGGAAATCTGCCTTCAGCCCACCATCTCTTGCCAGAAGACTGAAGTGACTCCAGAAGATATGAAGACTGAGAGAGGGCCACCAAGCCAGAAACTACAAAGTGTAGTACCAGATTATACAGGGCATTGTGGCCAAGAGAAGGAGTGACCCAAGGGGATAAACAAGCCCCTGCCCTGCTGCAGCTCAGGGTTGTGCCTGATCAGAGCTATGGGTCACCTCACATCCAGCAATCCTCAAAGATGAGGAAGATTCTGCTGCTGACAGCCTCACTCTGACCCAGGACATGCACAGACACAGAGCTGGGCCAGTGGGGGAAAAAGCTGCAACTCTCTCTGGTCCACAGGGAAATTGTGATCCACCCCTGAGAACTGTTTTCCCTACAGGAACAACTATGAGGTATTTCTTTGTTGCTTTAGCTTTTTTTTTTTAATAACTGTTATAAAAGAGTGCTTGCTTTCAGGGAAGATTCCTGGGTGAAAAGTACTAATCAGTCCTCAGGTTGTTTGGTGTGGTCGTTCTTTCTGTTGTCTTCAGAAAATTTAACAATGCAATCTCTACTCCCACCTTCCAGTACAAGACAGAAAAACATGTTTCCCACCTATAGAAACACAGGTGATAATACAGTCAGCCTCATAATCCTGTCAAGAGTTCTATTCCTAATAAGCTAGGAAAATACAGACCCACCATGAAATAAGTATTAAGTACTTAATTTTCATTTTATTTCTTCATACCGGGATTAGTTTGGATAATCCCTGAGACTTCAATGAACCTAGGTTCCTACTTTACTTGGAGAAACACATGAAATAATGCCTTATTTCTTCCTGCTACTGTCTGGTTTCATTCTGATACCTCTAGATGTGACCACTTTAGACTTCTCTATACACAATATTAAAATTTTTAATCTCTTTAATGTCCTTAAAACTTTAATAAAAATCACATATATTGGTGCCCCATAACGACCAAGCATAGGGGTGATGCAGGACAAGAATCCAAGAGGGATTCACATGCCTTCCTTACTCACAGACAATGCATAGATGGGAGCACAAAATCCCCAGGATCATGCAAAAGTGGCAGCACTGGGATACAAGGACAGGCACTCCCTTTCCAACAGTTCAAGGATTGGGAGAAAACACTTCTGAGAGGTTCCATGTCTTAGTGCAATTTGGGGAAAAAAATAAAATGGGAGGGATTTTTGGTCTTCTTGGAGATCCCAGCTTCTGAGCCTTCATCACCCTTCACCACCCAATCTCCCATTAATGTCACATAATCCTTACTGGATCACAGCTCAGGCATTAGTGAACAGCCACCATCAGCAATGGCCAACTGGAACCATGACTCCTCTGAAAATCAGAGGAGGGTCTCAATTCCTGCAGTTTGGAAATCCTACCTCCAGCTGCTCCCAGAGAGGACAGTGGGCCCCATCCAGGACCACATGGCAACAGCAGAGCAAGACAAAGAAACAGGAGGGCAAGGAAAAGGGAGGAGAAAGGAGAAACAGCAGTGAGGAAAAAAAGAAAGTATTTGACCTGGCAACTTGCTTTAAACCTTGATAAGCCAAGCCGAGCTCTCCATCTTCATTGAGATACCCCCAGTCCTCAGTCTTGCTAGAAACAAAGGACAGAAAGAAGAAACAAGAGGACAGAGAAAGACAAAAGGTCAGTTGAAAAAGAAGGGGAAAAGGTGCAGAACCCTTATTTATTTCATTCAGTATTTTTTTTTTTGGAGCACACTTGCACTGCATTTCTTTTTCCACCACAGGGAAGGAGAGCCTTGTCTTGGTTGTGCCCTGTACAACATTTTAAAACAAGTTTCTCCATCTCTTTCCCACTGCAGCAACTCCCACTGGTCTAAAATAAATTCTACTCCTACTTCAGCCAAGGGTTTCCTCAGCATTTGAGTCAAACATATCAGTCTTTCCTCAGATCAACCTTTGGTCCAAAGACCACAGGCAAAAAAAAGTCTCCTCTCACTTTAATACTTTTAGCAGATTGGCATTTTTAGTCTCCTTTTAGCAGATTGTTTGGGGGTATATGAGGCAAGAAGCTGATTTATCTTCCATCATGAAGTGCTGAACACATTATAAATGAGTGATATAAGGTGGTCAACTTGACCAGAAACACTTGTTACAAAACGATCTTACGTGGCTTTGATGTCAGTTAGAAAACAGTGCTTGTTTTAAGCATTAACTATTAAAAAAAGGCAAGGAAGCCATCAAACTTAATATATCATTAAATTAAAAAAACCCACAAAGCAACAAAAAAAAAAAAAACCACAAGAAGAAAGCCAACACACTTTTTGAAAAGAGCTGTAGCAGATGCCATTCCCTGGCAATGGAGTCTCTGCATATTTCAGTGGAAAGGTACAACACACAAACATTCATGAGCAAATTTTCACACGGGGAAAGCAGTGAGAAATGTGGTGTTGCAGCACTGCTTTGAAAGGGCTCTAGAGGAGCCTCACCACCACAGATAGCTCGTGCATCCCTCCCATGCCAGTGCTCGAGCACTTCTCAAAACTAGCAAACATTTCAGGCACTGACATTTGCAAAGTTCATCTGTTAGAGTCACATATATGAATTTAAATTAAACCCTTGTTGCTATCCCATACATAGCAGGTTTCCAAAAGGGTCTTGCAGGCTGACAGATAAAGGGAGGTTTATTGGTCTCACTTGCATGAATTTGTTAGTAAAGTCTTTTTTTGGTTCTATAATCGTAGCAGGACATGTCCTCAGGCACTGAAAACCAAAGGAATAAGCAGCAAGGATCCCCACTATTTATTGCATGTCAGAAACTTATGAAATCTCATGATGAGCAGCATTTTTAAGACATAGCCTCCTTGGAAAAATAGCTTTCCTTTCTTTTTTAATCATAGACATTGAGATAAATGAGGATAGCAGCTCAAGAAAGTGCCATTATCAGATAAATATATAAAATTGCCAATTTAAGGTAAACCTGCACTGGGAAATAAGCATTCAGTCCATCTCCATCAACAGAGAACTGAACACAGAAATTGCTGTGCTCCCCCTTCTCCCAGAAGTTCCTGCTGACCAAGACATAAAAAGGGGTCTTTCAACATAATTAGAGTCATTGGCATCTGAAACACAATTTCCTAAAATCCTGGGTAAATCCTGTTCTCAGATAAGGCTGGAGAGGAGTTGAAGGGGTTTTTTCCCCTTTACCCTGATCTTGGAGGCACAGGTCTGGGGAGCAGCTGGGACCTGCAGTCAGCAAACTGTCCCCATCAAAATAAAAAAAAATTCCTGCCCAAACACCTCCCTGCCCTGTGAAAGCAACCTACCCCAAACCCAGAGATGTTAATTTCAGCATCTTCAGTAAATTACAGTAATTTCACGACCATAAGGCGCACCGGAGTATAAGGTGCACCTCCAGGAGTCGTCAAATTCTGCAACTTTGTACATCATATAAGGCACACCAGACTATAAGGCGCACTTTTTTCAGTGAAGATCTGTGCCGTGTGCAACAAAGTAACGAATTAGTAACAGAATCCTGTGATCCTGGCGTTTACTGGCAGGTGCTCAATTTGCAAACATTTTTCACAGATTGGTGTAGCCCTTAAACGCAGCCCCAAGAGTCCTCCCCATGCGTGGGGCCCAGCTGGCAAGGCGGGGCTCAGGGTAGCCACGGCTCACACCTCGGGGTTGCTGTGGCTCAGGGCGCCTCGGGGTCGCCCACCCCCTCCCCGTGCAGCTCCTGCTGGCCGAGGGCTGCCCGGTCCCACCCACACCACACGGCTTCTGCTGGCTAGGGGCTGCCTGGTCCCGCCCCACCTCGCGGCTTGGCTCACAGCTCACACTTCTGGTTTGGCAAATTTCGCAAATTTTTGTACATTATATAAGGCGCACCAGACTATAAGGTGCACTTCCGGGTTTGGACCAAAATTTTAGTCAAAAGGGTGCGCCTTATAGTCGTGAAATTACCGTAGCCTCTCTTCATAAAGAAGGGGCATTCCACTTTCAGACACAGATGTACCTTTTTGTTTTAGTTAAAAGGAAAAACAGTGTGCATCACAGACTAGATCTATGGCAGAGTGGGAAGATACTCACTGGAGAGTGGGAAGTAGAGATGATATGATGATATTATATGATATGATATATGATATGATAAATATTATATTACATGATCAATATTATATACGATATGATCATATCACTCTCCTAGCTGCAAAAGCATCCCTCATGTGAAGCCAGTATCAGCTCTTCACTTTGCACAGCCAATGCAGGTGGGACTTGCCCAACAGGGAAAAAAAAAATCCACGCACTCAACAGAAATCCCTTGGAAGCTATCACAGAAGCTAATTTCAAAGACACAGCCTGATTTACTTTGAGCTGCCAGGTTATTATCTCTTAATACCATCATCTGGTCTCTCACTGGCTCTGTGTTTCCACCAAAATCAAACAGGTTTGAAAGAATGATCCCAAGAACTGAAACTGGGAACAAAAAGCCTACTTAGCTTTAGATTCAGTTTTTGAAGCAGAAAATGAGGTAGGAACTAACTTAATGATTTTCCCCTTAGCAGCTGAAATTCAGCAGAATTTTTTTTAAAGTAAAAAAGAAAGAGAAAAGCTGAGTTGAACGAATTTATAAAGAAAGGCTGCTTTCAGTTTAAACTTGACCTTGACCTGGAATCAAAGGCTTTCCTCCAAAAGCTTTGTGGAGAAAGAATTGCTGCATGGGGCAGGATTAGCAGCACCTGGCAGAGTTCTTCCTGGCTTCCTCCTGCTATATTTAGAAGTAGTGCATTGTATAAACACAGAGAGAAAAAAAGGTAGATCTCCCACCAAAATAAAGCCATGCCCTGTCCTCAGCCAAAATAGTTAAGACATGATGACCTGGACCTAGGAGCAACTCCTGGGTGGAGAAGGTTTTGCCACATCGGTCAGCCTGGGCTGGTGAAGAAACTCCACCTGGTCAAAAAGCACCTCATACTGGCGTCAAAGAGCAGATGGCACCCCTGAAGGACTGGGCCATCCAGAAGGAACTGTACAAGCCCAGAACTGGCCCAAGGGAACCTCATGAGGCTTAACAAGGCCAAGTGCTGGAGCTGCAGCTGAGTCAGGGTAACCCCCAAGATCAATCAAGGGATGAGCAGAGGGAGCAGCCCTCGGAGAAGGAGCTGGGGGTGCTGTGGGTGAGAGCTGGAGCTGCCCCAGCCTGAACCCCCCTGCCCTGGGCTGATCCCCCAGCGTGGGCAGCAGGGCAGGGGGGATTGTGTCCCTGTGCCCCTGTGCTCAGGTGAGACCCCACCTGCAGAGCTGCCCCAGCCCTGGGCTCCAACAGCACAAGGACGTGGAGCTGCT
>PYHW01009372.1:6833640-6854107 GCA_013186435.1 Turdus rufiventris
GGCTCCTCCCTGCCTCCATGGGTCCGGAGCAAGCCTGCCAGGGCTCCTCCCTGCCTCCATGGGTACGGAGCAAGCCCGCCGGGGCTCCGCCCTGCCTCCCCAGGGCCGGAAGGAGTCCCGGCAGACATGCCCCGACCCCAGCGCCCAGCGGGGAGGGGGGCGGAAAGAGTCCCGGCGGGCTTGCCCCGGCCCCATAGAGGCGGCACGGAGCGGCAGCAGGCATGCCCCGACCCCGGCGGGGGAGGAAGAGTCCCGGCCGACTTGCCCCAGCCCCATGGAGGAGGGGAGGAGTCCCGGTAGGCATGTTCCAGCCCCGGGGAGGGGGAAAAGAGTCCCAGCAGGCATGTTCCAGCCCCGGGGAGGGGGGTACAGAGCGGCAGCAGGCATGCCCTAGCCCTGTGGAGGCAGGGCGGAGCTCCACGGGGCCAGGGCAAGCCTGCCGGGACTCCTCCCCTCCTTCACGGGATTGGAACGTGCCTGCCGGGGCTCCGCCCCCCCTCCACCTGGCAACCATGGCCCTGCCGGCTCCCCCAGGGCTCACAGCTCTCACTTCCGGGTAGGCAAATTTTCCGAACTTTGACCGTCAGATAAGGCGCACCGGACTATAAGGCGCACTTCCGGGTTTGGGGGAAAGTTTTAGTCAAAAGGGTGCGCCTTATAGTCGTGAAATTACTGTAATTAATACTGGGGACCAGTGACACCCCTGGGTCAGACACATGTCCTGTGAAAGCAGCATGACTCCTTCACCAACCTCTGAACACAAACTAACCTTCCCTACACATGCACACTGGAAAATTTAGGGAGTAATTAAAGCTGTGCCCAACAATGGCATTTCACATCTCATGAGCACCCACAGCTCCAGGATAATGTTGAAAGAAGGAAAAAGAAGGAAGAGAAAATTAATAGAATTCATTAAATTCACCAAAACCCACTCCCTGCTGCAGGAAGCACACTGAACTCCATTGATTTACTGACAAGAATGTGATGTGCAAATTAATTTAAACCCCTCCACTGCAGGAGGGGCAGAAATTTCATCAGCAAGTTCACTTCAGGAAAGCAAATATTCAACAGGAAATTGAAGAAAACCACCAAGACTAGTCCTGACCTAGCCAGACATGATGCCCAGGTGAAAACTCAATGTCACAGGAGTCCTGGACTCCAATAATCCCCACTGCTCCAGAACTGGTGAAAGCTGGCAGAACAGCCTGGGCAGAGCCTCAGTCCAGCCATCAGAATTTTGAGCTCCACTTAAATGAGCCTTTCCTCATATTCATACAGGTGTGAATAAAATCCTCATTAAGTCAGGTCCCAGCCTGGAAGGTTAACAACCTTCAGCAACCACTCCACAAAGTAGCAAGCCATATAGTGTTTTTAAAAGCCATTAATCCACAATGGCTGGATCGTCTTCCTTGCTGAATAGAAATTATTTAGGGAAAAAAGCTGCAAACATCTGTATTTGTCAAGAGAAAGAAATAGATGAACATTCCATTTCCTTGAAGTAAAATAAAAATTTACTTTTCATATTATCTTGCTGTTTAATCCATATAATTTTTTTCTTCTTGCATGATACTGCTTTATTATTTGGTATCCTCCTGGGCAGCTGCAAGGACTGATTTAATTTTGACAATATCAGCCCATTGTTACTGTCAGGACAGACACACGTTCAAACTATCAATCCTCATTGAGGTAAACCTGCAATACAACAGTTGTTCCTGGCATTCAGTTTGGGTGCAAGAAAATCAATAATTTGAGTGTTTCCAGGGGATACACCATGTTTGTTAGCTCAGTTAACCACAATGGGCTTTTGCCTCTGGGAAAACCAGAAGGGAACTGTGGCGTCTTCCCAACACGGTATGAGACACCTGAAATAATAACAAATACAATCCTAAATCTTAGTCTTGCTGCTATTTACATACTGCAAGCGAAATCAAAACCCAGTTTTTCTCACTTCCATGTTTGCTTTTCCACCTGCTCAGTATCTGACTGGAACTAGATGACCTTTAAGGTCCCATTTGACCCAAACCATTCCGGGATTCTACAATTCCATAAGACATGAGCTATGGGCTTCATTTTTATGGCCCACACTCGAGTCCACCACACAACCCAGAGGCTGGTAGCTCTCTAGAACACATTGATTTTGGTGTGGATCCCCCTCTGACAGAGAACCACCCCTGTGCTGGAGAGGTCTGTGCCCCACTTACCGGTTGGTCTCACACATGCCCTGGTAGGCTTCGATCGCGTCCTCCTGGTCAGTGATTTGGTCACTGTTGGGCCAGCTGGGACTGGGGGAGATTCTCTCCTAAAGCCAACATGCAAAACAGAAATGTGACATCCTGCTTTAAAACTCTGCCTGGCTCTAAAAGTTCCTGACATCAAACAGCTCCCAGCTATTCCATTAAAAGCATCCCTGGGGCATCCACCACATTACTAAGTTTTTATGAATCCACACACATGCAGCAGGAGAGATAAGAGATAAGGGATGGAAAAAAGATGCAGTGAACTTGGGAAGGGGATTAGCAGAGTGCTTGGCTTGCTCTGAAATACATAACGCACCAAAACCTTGAGGAATGATAAGAAAGCAAATCAATAAAGACTGAGCTTCTGGAAAATGTGCCCTTCCACTGGAATGTGCTCTAAATACAAATCCCATCACAGCTGTTTGAGAGACAGGCTTCCTTCTTGTCTGCATGTCAGAAGAAACACATTACAGCTGCACCAGCCCAAAGTGAGCAGAATCTGTTCTAGAAACTCTTTTCTCTCACCCCATTTCCTTGCTGCAGAACATCGCCAGGAACATGCTGAACCACACACATTGGTGTAGGGGTGGTGGGGGATGATTTACCCTCATCAGGTGTGGGGGCAAGCACGCTATGGCAGTGCCATGGCACAGATAGTCCTGGGCTGTCTGACATGCCAGGGACTACATCTCATCCCCAGGCAGGACCTCCTGTATCCCTGCACAACCCTCCACAACCTCCCTGTGCCATCCTGCCCACAAGAGCAGAAATAGCATTGCTCAGGCAGCCAGTGAATCTTCACCGAGAGGGGAAGAAGCAGAAGAAAATCCAGTACCCTCTCCTTTACCATGTTTTTCCTCATCTCCTTCTGCTGGGCTGCCTTCATGATCTGCGACCTGAGGATGAGCACCTCCTCCTTGCGCACCTCCAGCTCCTCGTTGGCCGATTTCAGCTGGTTCAGAAGGAGGTTGTAGCTGTCCTGCACGTCGTTGGAGGAGTTGATCTGTGTGGCATGGTCTGCAATGGCCTTCCTCAGCTCATTGAGCTCATTTTTCAGCTTCTTGTTCTCTGACTCCAGCTCTTGCCTCTGGAAAACATCAAGCCATTAAGCAATTTAGATAAACTGCCCTGTGGTGCCTCATCTCGTTCTGAGATGCCTCTAGGCTGACTCAATTATTGATGATTACAGATCAATGCAAGCCAGGATCTGGGTTTTGCTGCCAGCCCAGCCATCTGTGGTTCAGGGAACGTTTTTGCTTTAGTCAGCAGCCTGTTGCTACTTAAAAATGACACTACAGAGTGACCCAGGGTATTTTTTGTTTACTGACACTATTTCTAAACACAGAAACAGGGTATAAAGAAGCTAAGCATGCTCTTTTCTCCTCCAGCTCTCCTCCTTCTGAATCAATAAATCCCACAACCTCCACAATGTTCATCTCATCTTTCATATTCGTTAGATAAGATGGAAGATGCTGATTTGCACAAACCATCATCATGGCAGGCATCCCTTTGGTGAGCCACGGGTTTGTGAATTCTCTCTTCTTTTCTCATACACTTTGTAATTCCCCCACCCCAGTGCAGTGTTTATAGCTGGAGGATTTCCTTATTCTGATGTCTTCTCAAACTGGCGTTTGACAGGCAGGACCAACACTGTGCTAGTTTGACGCCAACTGATTCTCCTGAACATTTTTGCTGACACAAGTGAAGGGTTTATTCCGTTTAGCACGGTAGCAAGAGAAGACAGAAGAATAGAACTCTGGCAGCTAACACATCCTTTATTTTAGTCTGTCACCACAAAGCTCTGTTTGCAGGTGGCAGCACAACATTTGGCAGCTCTTTGCCACCACCCAAAACCACCTGGAGAATCCTTGCTGAGTCAAGAGCAGCTTTGCTCCTGCACATGGTGCAATCACAGAGTCATGGAACTGTCTGGATTGGAAGGGACCTTAAAGCTCATCCCTGCCATGGGCAGGGACACCTTTCACTGTCCCAGGGTGCTTCAAGCTCCTCCAACCTGGCCTTGGACTCTTCCAGGGGTAGCTTTTCTGGGAAACCTGTACCCGAGCTCACCCCCACTCACAGACAACAACTTCTTCCCAATATCCCATTTAAATCTACCTGCTGTGCTTCTGGAGACTGGGTGAGAGCCATAACAACCCACCTTGCCTTTGCACTGATCCCCACCTCTGGCTGCTGCAAGGTGACACCCAGGACTGCTCCCTCCCATCCCCACACTCCCAGACTTCTGAGGTAATGCCAAACCCCAACAAAACCCTTGTCCAACACCCCTGCACATGGGCTGACAAAAACCACTGTGTGATGTGGGGTCAGCTCTTTCCTAGGGACCAACTCCCATCCATGTAGATTTTCCAGTGTCTGCGACAGCACAAGATCATTCCCCGCTGTCACCCACGTGCCTTGTCTCCCTGCTTCTTACTGAGCCTTTCCACAGCTTTCTTTCACAACCCCTCTTATCTCTGGGATATCTGCTTCATTATCAGCTTGGGCTGAGTCAAGCTAATGAATCCAAAAATGGCTCGGGGGGATGGGGGCAATTTATACCATTTACACAGTGTGTAGCTAGCACAGCTGTGTAAACCCCGTTTCCATAGGAAACGGGTGCTGTAATTATAAATCCTTACAAATTATAAATAGCATGGCTTATCACAGCAGAGGTGTGAACAGAATAGCTGATCTGGCATCTGGGCAGCATGCTCCTAGCTGAACAAACAACTTCAGTAATGGGGCATATTCAGGTACTTTATACCATCTGTCATTAAAAAAACCAAAAGGATAAGAAATGCCTTAGATCCAACAATTCCTCCACATTAACCACAGCAGAGGGAGTATGTGAGACATGGGCTCTTCTGTAACTGGTGTTTAAAGCAGGAGTTGGAAGTGTGTGCATGGTGGGAATTGTTATCAAACGAGGTTTAACTCTTCCTGCTATGTGGAGAAGCATCACCCCTCACAGATAGTGAGAGCACTAAATTTACTAAAATTACTACATTTTATTAATCTACTAATTAGTAATTTACTAAAATTACTCTTCTGTGGGTTTTCTTTCATCTGCTGCTTTCCTTTGTCTTAACCTTCCTCCTCCTCCTCTTTGTATCCCTTTCTCCCATTCTTTTTTATAAGGGGTCTGCCACACTGCTAACTCCTAGGACTGCTCATTTCAAGCTCTGCTCTGTTTAGAAACAAAGCCAGGAAAACCAGGAAAGAAAGCAATAACCAATAACTCTCCTTCAAGAGCCCCTACCGTACACTCCTTTCAAAGTTTACATTTAAAATCATTGCCTACTCCTTTCTTTGTGGATTTCATGGAACAGTGTTAAAAAACCTTCTGTCCCCAGCCCATGCATCCTTTCTGCATCAGCACTTGCCATGGAAGATCAGAAGCTAAAATAAAATGCTATGGATGTGGAAAGAGATTTCTACTGGCAAAGTGAAAAATGCTCTTTCTTCAGCACAGTCCAGTCATGCTGATTTATTTCACAAATATCTGACAAATAAATTTGACCAAAGAATTTTACAGGCAGAGTGCACTGAACTTGAACTCACACTTGCCCTAACATATGCAGAGTAAAAGGGCTCTGACAGGGGTACCTGAGCACTAATGCTGATGGAAATAGCTCCACTCTTTAGCAAAGGGCTTACAGAGCAGTGCTGGGGGAAGTGTGAGCCTGCCCAAGTCAGAGGCTAGCACTGCCATGCCAGGATTTTGCCTCCTCCTTCTTTTTTTCCAGTAGTCTGCAGGAAAAGAGAATTAAATCCTCCATGCAGCTCATTTTATGATGACCTGCCAAGTCTACGGGATGAAACAAATATCCCAGCTATGCAACGAGTGAGAAACCGAATTATGCATCATGCTCCTGCTTGGAATCCTAGGATGTGTGAGTTAGGAAGGACCTTCAAAGGCCATCTAGTCCAGCTTCCACTAGAACAGGCTGCTCAGAAACACAGAGTCAGAGCAAGGGCTCCTTGGTGCTTTCATTCCCACTGCCACTTTCCCAGCTTGAAAAAACAAGGAAAACACATTTTTCACTGATGTGTCAGAAGACACATCTCCCTGTTTTGAATTCCTGGATAAAGATTAATCAAACATCTGGCTGGATGTGTTTTGGGACAGCATCTCCTGAGAAATGTATTTATCCATTACAAAGGCAGGTAACTTCTGCTTGTAAATTTATCAGCGTTAGCTCAAGTTTCAGACATTTCTCTTCAGCCTTACAAAACTAAAAATCAGATGAGCCTCTCTAATGGAGCACTGTGACTCCATCAAAATCTGCATCAAGAACAGGCTCCCCACAAGATGCTAATTCCAAAGCAAATCCCTGCCATCATGGGTGTCATGACAGTAATAATTATATTAATAATTACACCAAGACACCAAGCTGGAGGACAGCAGACACCTACGAAGTATCAGAGCTTGTGCTGATTGCAGAAACCAGACCAGCACAGCCATCCAGTATCACCCACATCTCCTGCTTGAGGGGCTGTCCCAAATGCCGTAAATTTTGGGACCCAAAAGTCCCAAAAATGTCATAAAAGAACCTTACAATAGCAGAAATTGTTTGAGTTGGAAGGGATCTTAAAACTCATCTAGTTTAAACTGAAAGAGAGAAGGTTTAGATCAGAAAAAATTCCTGGCTGTGAGGGTGGGCAGGCCCTGGCACAGGGTGCCCAGAGCAGCTGTGGCTGCCCCTGGATCCCTGGAGTATCCAAGGCCGGGTGGGAGCAGCCTGGTCCTGTAGAAGGTGTCCCTGTGTGTGGCTGACTAACTGGTACCTCACAAACCATTCCAAGAGCATGCACATAAAGACTGTCCTGTGTGTGAGCTTATAGGCACCTCAGACTACTTCCTTGAGATGAAATCTTTTTAAACTGGTAAAAATGAAAAATAAACATGTACAAAAAACTCTTAAAGGAGACAGAGATAGTACAAATATTTGATATACAATTTAGCAGGAGAAAGAGAAGAGACGAATAGCTTTGCCACAGCCATGGAAGCAGCTGTCAAGGGGGAAGGAGGGAAAAGAAGCCCTCATAGTCAGCAGTAAGTCACTCCTGAGTTGCAGACAGATCCTTCAGGCTATGTCCTATGTACAGATGTGGGGAGAACAGCAGGGAGGTGCATTTATCTCTTTTTCAGGGGTCCTTCTCAGGTGAACACTCCTACAGAGAATGTGAAATCCCTGCAGGTTCATTTTCCACCCATTTTAGACTAAAGTTTAAAGACCCCTGCATTTTGAGCAACATATGCCACCTATTCTTATGCAATGGTATTAACATTAAATGGTACTTTAAAGTTTGTTAGATATGTAGAAGTATGAATGCTAGTATGTTAGTATGCAGAAAGTAGGAAAATCCAAAATTAGTATTTCCATTCTGAACTTCCAGGGCTAGACCCTGAAGAAAACAGAGTTTGTGAACTCACACCAAAGTCAGAACTCCAGAAGCCATTTAAGGAGGTGGTGGTTCTCATCTGCCGGGTTTTCCCCTTCCAAACTGCAACTCCACCTTGCTTTACAAGGTCAAGAAACTCACACCTTCCACAAGTATGTTTAAGCAACTGGAAAACACTTGGGCAGTGATCTTGCTGTGCTTCTTCTCCAAGGGAGTAAGCAGAAGCATTAAGGAAATTCAGGGGGGCTTCCCTCCATCAGCAACAGTGCATTTAGCCAGAGCTACACCAGTATTATGCTAGGAAAATTAAACTTGTTTGATTAAATGTCATAAAAATCTACTGCTAGAGATAAAAGTTTAGCAACATCCCTTCCATCTCTAATTTCTGCTTTTTTTGCATCCCTTTGGGGAGATGATGCAGAAGCAAATAATCGGTATTACTACTGACAGATGGTTTAGCATCATGTTATTCTGGAAAACATATGTTCCTCTGGACTTCTCAGTTGCATTGCAATACTTGTTACTGGGATAGGGAGAAAAGGAACATCGGAAAAGTAGGTCTGCACTGAAAAAACCAACAGCATAAAAAAATTTCCCTTAGTAACCCCGTTCTAGGAACTGATTTTCTGAGGATAATCAGGACACAAGAATTGGTCTAAAACAGCCAAGGCCAGAAGTGTTTGAATACGGTTAGAGCAGGAGGAAAGAATCCACAGAAACTGACAGTAGGAGCCCAGGAGGTTTCAGTTGCTCTGATTGTCACAAGGAGAAAGTGATGGTGACAGAAACTGGCAGCATTTAGAGCTTGGGGGCAAGATGTATTCTAGAGTAGGGCAATAGCTGAGAAAAACAGGATGACTCTGATAAGCCAGCACTTCTGCTGGGAGATGGAAGCTATTGCCACAGATATATCTGGGTTTGACCTAAGTGGCACCTTGGGATGGCACGAAAGAGGGGTAGGAAGCAGAAGTGGAGCCTGGAACAAGAAACAGCAGCAAGAATTTACACCTACTGCAAAGCCAACTGATGAGACCTGCAGTGCCCCGCCAAAGGGGGCCCAACAAAGTCTAAGAGGGAATACCTGCTGTGGAAAAAGCCTCCTGAACCATGAATGGGTTTGTTACCTCCAGGGATGACTAAGAGACAGGCAGATCAGCAGAGAACAGATGTTGCCGCAGAGAGAAACATCTGTGAGCCCATCCCAGGCCAGGAGCTGATGGTGAGCTACAGCTTTCCAACTGCCCTCTCTAACAGAGCTGACTACAGCAGATTTTGCATTTTTATCACGTTCACACAATTTGTCCGGGCTGCTGGAGCCATGAAATAGGTTACAGCACTAAGTCAAAGCCTCTCACTCACCTTCAGGCTGTCGTATGCAAAATCTCCATGTTCTGAAGTCGCTTCAGTCTTCGTTTCAACTACCTGTGCAGATTAAAGAGGCAAATTTGTATTTAGGAGCAGGCAGAGGAATGGCACACAGCACAGGGTAGCTGGGCACGTCTCCATCAGCATTCAGCCCTGCTGGCCAGCTCAAGCATAATAATGTCATTAATTGCTATCAGACAGCATCCCAGCAACACCAGTGGGGCAGAGGACACTCCAGGAGAAATGAGTTTAATCTCTCATTAATATCTTGACAACCGAGCCTCACTGCAGCTTTCAAACAATGACAGTCATTAAGGGCAAAATCTTCAACGTAGCAGCAGTTGGAAAACAGGTTTTTAATCCTCCTGCAGCAGGAATGAGAGGCTGGGGAAGTCTCCCATTTCATGTGTTTCCTGGAAATTGCTAGGTGTGATCAGTAAGGATATCTAGTGACGCAAGTAAGTAACTACTCTTGATGATCTTGTTGAGTTTCTTACTGCATTGTTCAAAGGTACACTGATCTCACACTGGAGAGTAATAATGAAAGTAACTCCCAAACAAAGCAGCGGAAGGCACAGAAATTTCAAATATGTACTCAGGAGGGATGGCATTTACTCAACAATTTGTAAAACAGCATCTTCAGTGCTTCAGGACATCAAGCATACAGCAGCACTGCTGTTTCACAGCACACATTGGCCTCTGACAAGTCACAGAGCCTTGGCGACAGATGGCAGGGAAAGCACATAAAGGAGATGCGCTCTTAAAACCCGCCATCCCAGAAGTCAGCTCACCACAACCTACAGAGCTGTATTTTCAGACTTATAGACTCCTGTCCCCTGAGTTACCACTGGGCTGTCAGTAATCTTAATTTTTTTAATGTACATGTTTTTAATTTGCTTTCAAGCTAGCAACTCAAACTTTAGAAAGCTTGTTTTTGTTTTTGTTTTTTTTTTCACAAGGAAGGAAGGATACAGCAAAAGAATATTCCCACCTTGCAAGAGAAATGAAGAACCCATTCTTCTAACAGCTATCCTGGTATTTCTGATTTACTACACTACTTTTAACCTACATTCCTCTCTACGATCATTACTGAAGAAGAAATCCTAACCAAACACACAGATGATAATAAAACCAAACTGAAGACACCAGCCTGACTGACATGTGTGTGAAGTGCTTTTCAGCTCTTTTCATGCCACGCACTGCTGGATGAGTGGAAGCCAGGACAGCAAAGAAATGTTTGAATAACAGAAATTATCCAAAATGGAGGGTTATGTGCCACATGTGAGAAACAGGGCCAGTGCTGGTGAAATAACGTGTGCCAAAATTGATTTCACATTTCATTGCTTTCAAGAAGTTTAAGATACTGCCCTAAATACAACTAGTTTGTTTGAACAAATAAATAAAGCAGTTCTCCTGTCCAATTGTCCTTAGCTAACAAAAAAAAGTTTATCTCCATTCTCCAGATGGATTTGTAACCTCTTATGCTGAACTTGTCACTCTTAAAGCTAAATTCCTACATCATGTGGCCTCAGGCAATCAAGGAAAGCCAGTTACAAATACGAAATATTAGGATCCATGAAAAGACGCCTCTTGCCTGGGATTTCTTGCTCTCTTGCTCCTTTTTCTCCAGCTGGGTTTGCAGCTTCTTCCTCTCCAGCTCAAGCTCCCTCACTCGCTTCTGCAGCTTTAGGAAGAGAGTCATGTCCATGGCTGCTTTCTCCATTCCAATCTCCTGGAGAAGAACAGGAGGCAGGGAAGAAAAGAGAAGACTTCAGTGCCAAATTTTATAACCATGCATAGTGCCAGATGACCCTGACTGTACATCAGCCACAGCCAGGAACAAGAGCATCCTTACATCCTAACACATGTACTTCCAAAGAGCAAATCCACATTTTAAACGCCTATTTTTCATGCTAGCAAAATAGCTGACTTGTTTTGATACATCACTGAATGCTCAACAGCCTGAAGGATAAGTACATGATGGAGGCTAAGAACAACAAAAATGCCCTACTGGGTCCCTTTAAGTCAAGTGTTCATTTGTTGGGGGTTTTTAGCTGCTTGCACCTGGAACATTTTATATAAAAGCATTGTCAATACTGATTATTTTGACTTCAGAACATGCTTTCCGAGCAGCTCAAAAATACTAAACCAATATAACAGCAGCCAGCAGAGGGAAATGGGGGCATCTGTAGGCATGGTATTGTGACACAAAATATGGTCCTGCAAGGGTAGGGCTGACCCTATCGATCACCCATAAGTGCTCTTGAGTCAGGAAAGTTGAGTTTAAAACGCAGCTTATTCTGTCAGATGTAAGTAGAAACATATTTCCCTTTTCCACAGTATTCTTGATAGCCAAGGAATACTTTGTGCTGCTCTTTCCTGCATTAGCAACTCTTGATTTGACTGCAGGGGCTGTGCTGGCCAGCAAAGCATCTGTGAAGGTGCATGGGAATGAAAATGCTCGGGGCATGAGGGCAGTGAATTCTGGTGTCCTTGCAGAGAAGGATCGTAATCCAGTCATGATCCATCAGCAGTGGGTGTAACTGCTGTGATGAATTTTCATCAGTCTTTAAACTGGTATGGCCCAAAGACAGCACTGCATTATTTTTAGAGCCCTGATGCTGCAAACAAGAAGAGTTTGCCAGAGCACCACAACCCTGCAGTCCCTCTCACACAATTAACAAGGGGTCTCTACCGCATGGAATCAATTTCATCCATCATGCCTTATTGCCCAACCTGCACTGCTGCAAACCCCACACCCATCACCCCCAGAGCAGGGCTCCCCTGCCCTCCCCCTGATTCACTGTACCTCCACCTGCTGTATCACATCCTCGGTGTCCCCGATCTCAGAGGTGCAGATGGATGGGTTATTGGAATCAGACTCCAAGCTGCTCTGGTTGGATGGGCTTCTCCTGTGCCCTGATGTTTGCTGCCAAGAAATGATGCAGATGCATAAAGCACCCAGTGTTAAAGGATTCCTTTCAAAGTGTTGCTTCTTTAGAGCAAATATGTGACTATATACTTCGGTTACCTTATAGAGAATTACATGTTCTAAGTTTTTATGCCCTTAAAATTCATATTAACACTTCAAAGTGAAAAAGTGATACAGAAACTCAGATTAAAAATACTGCATGAATTAAAGGCTCTTCATGACACCAGATGCCTGGTAAGCATGAACATGCAAATCTGAGCTCAAGGTTGTGCTGCTGACAGCACCCTCCAGGACTCTTTAAACACTCAGCCTTCCATCAAATCAAGCAGCACTCTAATTTTCAACAGTTTTTATACCTTTAGCAATGGTGACCCTAAAGACTTTGGGTTTTGAAATTCTGTAATCATACTGCTGGAGGGTTTTTTTGTTTGTTTTTTTAACCCAACACCTACACATGAACCTCACTGACACAAAAGCAAAACAAGAACAAGCATGGTCCAGCTTTTGCTGAGAGTCACAGACATCTTTAAGCATGGAAGACCAAGCTCCTTTTTCAAGGCACACAATGGTTTGGCTCCAGTGCAGATAGGTATTCTTAGAAATACCTAACACAAACTGTCTACTAATGGCAGTTCTGTTAAATTGAGGGTGAGTGAGCCACATTATCCAGGCACCAACATCAGATCCAGGGCACAAGGGAACAGGGATAATTCCAGCTTCATTACCTTAATAATGGCAATTTCATCCATCAAGCTGTCATATCTCTGCTCCAGACTGGCATACTCTTTTACCAGGTTCTGATAACGAGCTCTATCTTCTTCCAGCTCTTTCTTCATCTGGATATTTTCCTCAACTGTGTTTCGTGCAAATTCATCTTTAAAATAGGAAGGGAGGAAAAAAATAAAAAGGAAATTATGAACTCCAGCTCAGAAACAAGCTTCTTGTAAACATGTAGAACAACAACAGCTAATGAACAAAATACTCTCTGCCAAGAGCCTTTAAAATGCATGTAAGCATTTGCTAATATTTAGAGACTATTATAATCTGCATTTGCCTCCTCAACATTTGAAACAGCTTGAGCTCTTCTACTTGCAGAGCAGTCCTTTGCCTTGAGTTAAAGAGAAGTCTCCAGCACCTACAAACCATCATTTAACTGTGGCAGTTGCAGCTCCCATGGGCCAGCCATAAGACCACTTAAGAAAATATCAGCACCGTACAGAAATATATTTGTGTTGAAAAAGCAGTACCTGCTGCATACAAAAACTTCCCTGCCTGCTTCCCACCAGCAGCTTTGCCATAGGAGCAAATCAACAACAGCAGCTCTTCCTCATGTCTTCCTCAGTCTTACCATGATAAGACTGTGGGGGCTCAAAGAAGTTTGTACTCAAATGAATTTAGTTATTTACTAAAAACTCCCATTTGGAAGCAAACCCAGTCCCTTCTCTTCCTGAGGAACCAGCCAAATGTAGCCTGTGTGCTGTTTTAAATGGGTGAACAACAAACAAACCCCCTCCACTTCCTTTCTCCCATCTTAGATGCTCAAAAAAAATCCTGTAAGGGACAAATAAATATATGTTATCTTCATTCCTTTATTTTCTGTTAGGCTAGGAGCAAAAGGCACTTCACAAGTACCATGGAACAGTGATAGTTACATCCACAGCATGAAGATCTTTGTAAATCCTGCTGCAAAATCAAAGCTGAAAAGGATGACAAAAAACAGAGAAGCTCCATACACACATGAGAGTCCCTTTTGTGAAATGGGATTTTCCCAGGTTGCTTCCCCTATGAATGGCTTGTCAGCTAAGTCTCTGCTTTTAAAATACACTCAGAGTCTCACATCACACTGGAGAAATCCTCTGTCACAGCTTAATGTGAAATGTGCTGCCTGTTGGATCCTTTATTAATCATTCGTGGAACACACCTATTCCCTACTCCATCAGCTTCACTGCCTCCCACACCATCTGCATGAAATGCTTTAACATAACTGAACTAAAAAGCCTTGCTAGGCATTTTATTCTGTAATTCACCAATTAAACTGGCCTCTGGTTTATCACCCACCAGTAGGACAGCACGAACAGAACTACCTGCACAACAAAACAGAGACAAAAGCCACCAGGAAAAGGTCACAGGAAAACTAGCACTTTTCAAGGCAGGAAAAACGAGATTCAGGGGAGAAGATCAAACCCTTGTTTAATGGAGGTATGATGATGCTACTGGCAGTTTTTCCTACCTTCAGACTGACAGAGAATCCTGCTGTTCAGCTCCTCTTTTTCCTGCTTCAGGAGAGTGTTTTCTTCTTCCAGGTCGGAGATACGCTACGGAGCAAGGCAGAGGGTTACTGCTGGCTGCAGGGCAGAGCTCCTGCAGGGATTAATTTCACCTGGCAGGAAACAGGGGGCTTTGTTCGGCCTGTCTTTGCTCTTTAAAAAAGCTGTTCCACTGTGCTTTGCAACTTATCCTTTGTACACCAGTAGCAGAAGCACAGCAGAAATGCACTGCTACAACAGAGAATAACTTTCCCTTTCCTGAGCAAACTTCTCCCTTAAATCAGTATTTTCAGCAGAATCTTACAAAACACTGAGCAGCTGGACTTGGTGGCCGGCCATGATCTGCAGGAGTGAAGCTCTTTCAAATGATCAGGTCATCAAATCAGAGATTTATTTTTACATGTCAATGGAGTTCACTGTTGTCTTCAAGTCACAGAACCAAGTCACAGGTGCTGGGGAAATAAATCTGCTGACTGCTCCCAGAGATGTAGCACTTCAGGAGCTGATGGACACAGTGGATGTGAGCTGAATGAATAGGTCAGGCTTTTTAAACTTTATTGTACCCAATCCATAGCACGATGAGTCACTTCAGCGCTTCCGACAACTACAGAGCCTCTGGTACACTGAGGAATGACATGTACCAGGGCCCTTGGCAATACATCAGCAGCATATTCAGCAATTATTAACAACAGCAACTGCCTCATAAAAAATAATGAGAACAGGAACTAAATGCTGCAAAATGCTATTTTCACTTGTCACAACTGCAAGGCTGGACTGATGCTCACAGCAACCAATCCTAGAACATTACTCAGCTTCCTGAATTCTGGTGCATTCAACAGCGTTATCTCAAAACACACAACCATCATATTGTCAAGTGAAATCACTGCCACAGCTAAGCAGGATGATTCTGCTGCTGTCAGGGGGGACAACACACATCATCCCAGCACGTGTCATTCCCTATGCCTGCTCCTTCACTTCCTGTAGCCAATGCTCAGGAAAGGACAGCACACAGCAGAAGGATATCAAGGCGCCAATGATAAACAATACTGTAACACCATAATAAAAATTTTCAAAGCCCAATAGTAATAATTTTGCTGCCATCACTAGATTAAATTTATAGGCAGCCCAGCTGGCATGCATTCCTAGAACAGATTTCAGTCTTCCACACAAGCATGTTCAAATTAAGGCATTTTATCAAACACTGGCTATGCCAGATACATACTAATGGTGAGGACAAAAGCACAGTGAGTAGTTTCTTGTAAGTCACGACTGAATCAGTCCTGTTCCATGCACAAACTGAAAAACCTCCCCACCCGTTACTCTCCCTGCTAATTTACTCCAGCTGTCTATGTTACATCTGTCTGCACCCCTCCTAGAAGGCTGGAGTTTGGGTGTACAACTAGAAGGTGAAAAACCCCACTGTTTAAGCTACAGGTGTTTTAAATGCTGTGAACTGAGCCAGGATTTTAATATTCTGTACCAAAACCAACTGCACTCCTTCACCATAAATCACATTTGCCATTAGATAAGCACTAGTGTCTTCAGGGTAGGAAGAATTCTTTAAAAATGGAGCAGAGATATAGCAGCGGTGGAATGGAATTTTCAGAAAACCTGTGCTGCAATGGGACAGCAAGGTGCTCTACTTGTTTGACCCATCAGGAAAAGATTAAAGGCAGTGGGATTATTTTACCAATGTGTTTTATTAGGCGCTGATATAGAATTCTCTGCCCAAAGCAATGAGGGTTTAAAAACAAAACTGGACAAAAGTATTGAGTATTCTCAGCTGTGCTGAGGACATTTGGAAGAGCAAGACTTAACAGAACCCACAACAATATTCCCAGATTTTAAAATTTCTAATCCAGATGGGTACAGGTATTTTTAAGATGTTCTCTTGAGCCACTGAATTTGTTTCCTGCATTCTACATGAAACAGGAACAATCTCAGAGCTCACAATTTGTGTGTAGCCAAGCCCAGTGGGAACGTTCCACTACACACAGGGAGAAGCAAAGGGAGCAGGTCACACAATGGCCAAGCAGCACCAACTCCATCCCTGATACCTACATGGACAATTTTACACCTCCTGCTTGTATTTCCACAGGAAACAGATCTTTGGAGGTACTGCAAATCAAAAGCACCTTTTTGAAAGATTTCTGTGGAAAATGCTGAGCAGGAAGCACTTGTCATGGTTGCTTCTCTTATCTAAGTGCTACCCTGGAACAACCTGCTCATGAGATCTGTCTCCCATCTTCCCTCAGTCTTGTAAGGAAAGGATGATGGCATTTGGCACTTTTCTAATGAAATTCCTGGCCAGGCTGTGAATTACCCTAGCTCACCAAGCCAGAAGATTAGGTGCTACCAAAAGCCCTAGAAAGACCTATTGGTACTTACCCATATGTTTCAAACTTCATCACAAAATTAAATAAGAAGAGTTATTCTAAAATTAAGGACTTGGAGAGAATAGCTAATGATGAAGAGATTAAAGGACTTTTTTCCTGTAACTGAATCTTAACTCACATGGATTTGCAGGAGCTGCAGAAAAATTATAGGTTCATCTCAGTCTCACTTAGAAGTGAGATGTCTTTGGGAATCTGTCCCCCTACAACCATGCCCATGGGTGTCATCTTGATGCTGAAGGTGAAAGCTGCTTCTCACCTGAATTTAGTCTCATGACTCTTCCCTTCTAGCAGATATTAGAAGAACTCAAAAATCTCTTCCCAGATTTTTTCTTGGGAAGTGTTCTGGGTACATTAATATTTTCAGGAAGGAAACAGGTCCTCTCCATCTTCCCACTTACAAAGAACTGAAGGGTGCAATGGAAAGCTAATGCCAAAAAAGGGAGCCTGCACTGCTCATTAGAAATGTTTTATAATTAAACTGTCTATTTTCATGGTGAAATGCACAGGATTTGCTCTGCTGTAGGCACTTTTGCAACAAGGGAAAGCTTCTGCTTTGTTTTCATGCTTTTTTAAAGCATTTCTTCAGTGATTAAGCCAACCTTCCACCCAAGTGCTCAAAGGGACTTCGTAATCAAGAACAGACACAGTTTATCCCCAGCTGCATCACCTTTAAAATCAAGCATCCTTTCAGGCCCTAAAAGCCTGTGCTGCACCCAGCTAATGGACAGAGCCCTGAGACAAAAAGAATCTTATAATTTTAGAAGGAAATCACTGGTTTCGCATGTCCTGTGTGGGTACACCTGAGGTGCAAGGAGTAGAGTAAGTGATCACCTGGTAGCTCTTTTGATCCAGCCAACAACAGAAAGAAGTGTACAGACTGTTTACCTTCTTGAGACGCACACCCAAAAGTGCATTTTAGTTGTGCCAGAAGTGCAGGGTAAATCACCCTGACCACAGTCCTCCACCACAGCTTCTCAGCCAAACCCACCACCGGAGGGCTAAGCCTTGAGGGGAGGTTGGCCACAGCAATGGTGCTGTGTGAAGTGCACTACAAGAGCCTCATAAGGACATTCTTCCACTTAATAATAACACAGGTAATTTTAGGCTCTTTTTTTTTTTTTTTTTAATTTCCAAAAGTGACTTATCTTCAGGTTGTCACACACCAAGTACTGTTCTAGAATAAAAGTGGCAAAACAGCTTTTTCTTTGCAATTTGTTGCATAGAAAAGCCCTAAATTCCTTCCAATACCAGGACCAAAGATTCAGTTCAATTTGTAGTGCAGAAGAGATATCAAGGATTTGACTTAAGCAGCCACAAGCATTTGCAGAAGGAAACTGTACTCTCATCCCAGTGCCTCAGGTGAAGAGAACGGGTGTTACTCAGAATTAATCTGATCAGCAAAGAAATTCAGGGCAAGAGGTCCATCTTTGCTATTTCTGAAGTCTCTTTCTGCCATTAGAATGCCTTCTTGTACAATGGTGGTAGTGTTGGACCACTTTCATGCCAAGAGATAAAGCATAGAAGCTGCACTTGATTGTCCTTGTGGTTCCCTTCCATACCAGGATAGTCCATGAATTTGCATGAAGGCGGGAGAAAAAAATAAATCTGTTTTGTGTATATCCTAGCTCCAAACACTATAAAAGCCCATAACAATCAGCAGCTGATGCTGGAGCAGTTCCTCTCCTCATGGAGAGAAGTTGTTTTACACGTAGGTCATGCTCTGTGAGTACCTACAACACCAGTCAAGTCAGAAACTGAGCCTTGTGTCCCATCCCCGGCTGGGATGAGGAATATTTACATCTCCTAGTACTTACAGCATCTGTGACAGCCCTCTCCAATAATCTGCAGTACACACCATGAGGAATCACTGTATACACGTGGAGCTCTGGCATGTATACGAATCTTAGGACAAGAAAAGCAGTTTGAAGTTGTGCCAGGGCAGGTTTAGTTTTGATATTAGGGAAACTTTTTTAGACTGAAAGGCTTGTAAAGCATTGGAACATATTGCACGGGGCAGTGGGGGAGTCACCAGTCTTGGAAGTGTTCAAAAACTGCACGGAATGTTGCACTTGAGCACAAAGCTTAGGGCTGGGGTGGTGGTCGGACTTGGTGATTTCACAGGTCTTTTTCAGCCTTTACAGTTCTGTGATTCATCATGATATTCATGGTTATTAGGCATCCAGATTTCCAGATGTGTTTGGGTTTGGGTCTTTTCCTTGTGGCTGGCAGCACAAAAGGCATCAGGATGGGGTGTCCTGACACAAGGCAGCCACAGCTCCAGCAGGGATGTCCACCCGCTGCCCCATGAACTGGCTAAAGATTAATTCTAGGGGCATTCAGCAATACAAATAATAATCAAAGAACAGAAACTCCCCTTCAGAGTAGAGAAGAGTGGGCTTTCACCAGCATGGCCACATGCAGGAGGCACCTTAGGCAGGCAGACAGACGTACCTTCCTCAGCAGGTCCCTCTCCTTGCCGTGGCTGTCCTCCATGACCTCCCTCTCCCCGTGAGCCCTCTCCAGCTCCATCCGCAGCCCCTCCATCTCCTCCTGCAGCCTCAGGAGCTGGTTGCCCTCACCCCGCTGGCTCTGCTGGTACTCCTGCAGCTCCTTCTTCAGCTTCTCCACCTCGGAGGAGTGGGCTGATGTCAGCATGGACAGCTGCTCATTCAGAAGCTTGTTCTCCTTGTTCTGCAGTCAACATCCCAAAAACAAGAAAAGAAGAGCACAAGTGACATCAGTGCATGCAGTGATACACTACAAAAGCAACCACTCAAATCCTCAAGCATGGTGGGTGACAGGCCCACAATAACAAACGTTTCCATGCACATGCTAATGAAGTTCATAAAGCTAAAAGCTATTTCTAAACTGTGACAAAAGCTCCATAATATTTTGGCAATGATTACAGAGGCGTTTATCAAATTGGTATCATGCTGATATCACTCAGAGCAAAGGCAGACAACTCTTGGTAGCACTGGCAACCAAACCAAAATACGACACTTCTACCACAGCTTCCAAACGCTATTGCTGATTGAGATTGGTTTGCAGTTTTGGGCGGGTTTGTACTATTCCTTTTGCACTTTACCCTTCTATTCCTGAATCCCATACCTGCAGAAACCTGGAGTGACAATGCAGAACTGCAGCCTCAAGCAAAGGAGCTCCCAAAACCCCAATTTTAAGTCATGTGCCAGCTCAGTCATCCTTTCATTTGCTCAGATTTTCACTTTTAAAGCACTTAGCAATGATTTGCTCCCCAGAGAATTGAACTGAAAATTCAGCAGACTTAGCGGATTTTTGGGCTTCAAATCAAAGCCAATGGGCACTACATTGTGACTAATGAAACACCATCATTATTAGACATCCCCAGGCCAAAGACCAAGAGCTTCATTAAGAGCCTACTACATAAGCTGTGCTGACTTTGGGTAGATAATCTTGATACCACAAGAACCATTTTGAAAGTTAAAATGCATTCTGAGTTTTGCTCTGATCATCCTTCTGGCTTCTCTTAAGGTGACCTCCCAAAGCACCCTCTCTCAGTGCGTCTCAGTGCTCTGAAGCAAGATAAAGACACATCTCAAATGGAAAAACAAGTAAATAAGGCATATCAACATTTTTTTTCCTTTGCTCCCTAGTAATGAATTATTAATGAACATCATCAAAATTCAGCATTTGTATCATATTAGGAAATTATAATTTCTGCATGACCAAAAGCATTTCATAGAATCCTAGAATGATTTGAGCTGGAAGCCTGTCCCATTCCACCCCTGCCATGGCAAGGACACCTTCCACTGTCCCAGGCTGCTCCAAGCCCTGTCCAGCCTGGCCTTGGACACTCCAGGGATCCAGGGGCAGCCCCAGCTG
>PYHW01009372.1:6854157-6868446 GCA_013186435.1 Turdus rufiventris
AGGCCCTGCCAGGGGCTCTGAGCTCTCCCTGGAGCCTTCTCTTGTGCAGCTGAGCAGCCCCAGCTGTGCCAGCCTGGCTCCAGAGCAATGGCTCTAAAGACATTTCCAAAGAAATGTATTTTCAGAACCTTGTGTACATGGTTTTACACAGTACCCAACTGAGATTTTCACGCAAATACAATATAAATGCAAAGGAATGGTTCTGAGGTTTTTGATTAACAACTACACACATGAGAGAGCATTTACTGGTTTGCACCCCACTTCAATTAGAGTTTGCTGAACAGACCCTCTTAAACTTGAACTTGCTTTATTTTCAATCATTATCCAGCCTGGGAGATCTGAGGTCTTGGTTTCAACCCAAGCTCTGTGAAAAAAACCTAGTTTATTTTGCTACCAAAGGCAGATGTAACAAATTCATCAGTTTGTTTTATAAAACTAGTTTTATTCACAGTAAATGCAATAAAGAGCTTGTACTGCTTGCAGAAACAGTGTAGAGAGCTCGCAGTGTGTCTAACTATAGGCTGCATGAACATGCAACACTATATCAAGCACATGCCTTATAAGCGTCTCAGGCAATTCCAACAAACGGATTTAAAGAAAATTAATTGAAGAAAAAAAAAAGAAAAAAAGAGAAGCAATTGGTCCAATGTAAATAGAAAAGAAAGTGCTTCAGTGAGGATGTTTTGCAGCAAAATAGATCAAAATCTTTCTTCTGTGTGCAAAAAATCCCTCACCTGATTAAAAAACTTAATTAAATGATTCCAGTTACAGATGCCAGAGCATCTGAGCAGAGGCTGACATACAATAATAGGTTTTAATATTTTCAAAGAAAGATCTCTTCCCTTGGGGCACATGGAGGATTGCATCTCTACTCATGCATGAGCTAAAGTAGCAGAAAAAGAAACATTTGCCTCCACAGCTACAAAAAAAGAAAAAAAAAAAAAAGATACAACTGCAGCTCTCCGGGTTACCTGCTATATACATTTTTTTTCTTGGAAAATTAGATCCTTCAGTGAAACTATGATACAGAAAACACCCTATGCCAGAAAAAAGACTGAGTGCACTGAAAAGACAATCTACTGGAACAGTCCTCCTCAGCAGTTCCAAAGCATCCTAGGGAAACCTGGTAGCCCTGGAAGGATGGTTAAATTCAGCTCACTGGACAGATCACCACATGTAATCCAGAGCAGGAATTCTTTCCTACAAAATCATCAAGGAAACTCCTAAAAAATGGTCTGTGGAGACACAGAGGGAAAGCAAGATGAGCTCAAGACCATTATTTCTGCCTGGTTAAAAGCTCTCCATGACTCCTTTCCTAAAGCAGATCCTTCTGCTTTCTTAGCCCACAACAGGAAAGCCAATGTAAATCAAATATTGCGTATTGCGTTTTTTTCCTTTACTGTTCCACTGCCACAATTCTCCTAGCAAGTAAATAAGGAAAAATACAAACTAAAAAATACTACTGATGTTCCAGTGTCAAGTCCAGCAGCTCAGCAGATCCAACACTGACATTCACATTCATTGCACAAGTTCAGCCTGAAATACCTGGACCTGGAATGACTCATCCTATTCAATTCCACCAAAATACCTTTTGGATGAAAGGTCCTATCGAGCCTTACCCTGAAAGTTTTTCATTCCTAAGTTACTAAATCTAAGTATGGAAACAGGCATTTGAAAATTAAGCACCAGGGTCTGAAAGTTGGACCCTGTCACAGTGCAGCTAATGCACTGCAGCCAATTAACACTGCAGTGAGGGTGACCACAGCAATGCAAACCCCTGTGTGTCCTGACTCTGCACCGTCTGAGCCAACACAGGATTGCTCGTGTCATACTGGGTGGGAAGATTTCAGGTGGCAAGGGAGCTGTGTGGGAGGGACAAGAGTCCCTGAACACCACCTCAGAATGATAAACTGAAATTACCACAAACTGGTGCTAGAAACAAGGGGTAATCCCAACTAAAGAGAATGTTTCTGTAAAAAAATTTTCTCTGTAAAAATACAGTTTCAGGTTACAAGTGTGTATGAATTTCCCTGTTGATATTAAGTCAATACAACTGGGTCCCACTCAGCATTTCTTACGATTACTCCTCAATTCCTTGCCCATCAGCACAGAAGTTATTTAACAGAGTAATTTGCACTCATTAGTAGATGAAAAAAAAATTATTCTGCTACATGTGTAACATCAAATCATTATTCTGCAGCTTATTAATGGTAAATGGTTACTGATGAAAACACCCCTGTGATCAAAAAGTCACAGTTTTTTCATCAAGTCGTCCCAAGCACAGATGTGTCACACCACACCAACCCACCCTCCTGTTATTCCTGGAGAGTTGTTGTGTCTAGTAACGCAAAAGTGCTCAAAGTAAAGCATTTATCCAAACTGCTGTTTATCTTCCAGGGAATGTGACTCCCAGGACACACAGTTCCTAGCACCAGTGGTGGCAGACACTCTGCACACCCGGTGCTCACAGAGCAGAAGGCACAGTGGAGCAATTCAGCCCCAAAACCATGACATTGGGTCCCATGTGGAGTTAGTTGTCTTGGGTTTTCAAGCAACACCTTCCAAAACTGCAGCTCTGTCTTCCCCTCTGAGCCCTGCTGGGCAGTGCCCACAACAATTCCAGCCCAGCTTGTGCAGTCCCCTGAGCAAGCTTTACAAAAGCTTGTACCCTTACAAAAGCCCAGCTGCCACCAATACCATCCTTCCTACACAACAACTGCTAGATTTTTCAACTTCCACCCAACATCTCGTGTTTTACCCACAGAAAATTGTGAACTTTGAGCTTTTAAATGTGGGAATCAGTAGTACGGTATAATTTTTGTTAGGTAATAGTTTCAGGGAAATACAGATTTCACTTTTATGTCATGCTTTCGCTCTTTACTTTTAGTAGTACAGATTTGCCAATTAGGCACAAAGCGGCAGCTGGGCCAGGCCCGGCACAGTTTGGGATGTACCTGCTCATCCACCTTCCTCTGCAGCTGCACCACCTTGTTCTCCATGCCGACGTTGAGCTTCTTGAGGTGCTGTACGGAGCGTGCCTCGATGCGGAGGGCCTTGAGCTGGCGCCGGGCCTGGAGGCGGCGCCAGTGGCACTGCAGCACCACGGCGGCGGCCCGGGCCCGGCGGAGCCGCACGCGGGCCAGCCAGCCCCGGGCGAACTTCTGCAGGATGGTGGCTTTGTGCTCCATCAGCATCTGCAAAACATGGGTGGTTAACAGAGAGAAGGCATAGAACTGTATAATCACTGAATGGTTTGGGTTGGAAGGGCCTTAAAGCTCATCCACCATGGGTAGGGATGCCTTCTACTACACCAGGCCACACCAAGCCCTATCCAGCCCTGCTCTGGACACTTCCAAAGCTTTTTTGGGACCCAGGGGCAGCCATAGCTTCTCTGGGAATCTATGCCAGAGCCTCCCTACCCCCACAGCCAGGTACTCCTTCCCAATATCTTCACTAAATCTACTTGCGTTCAGCTTAAGGCTGTTCCTGGAAGGTACACCAACTGTGATTTGGCTGCAACAAACATTAAACACTACCCAAACTGCCTTGGAAAGGGCTTCTCCTCCAAGGAACGTCCTGGTAGATGCAGGGGCTGATGGCTAGAAATGGAGGCTGTTGTTTTATATCCTCTCTCATGGACAGTATCTCCAACCCTGCTTGTGGAGGCTTCTGCAGGCTCTGCTCCCAACTGATGCAGACACGACTCACCCAGACCTCTCCTAAAAGCCTGCTTGGTCTCAAACTAAAGACCTGCTGGGCCAGGGACATGAGGGGATATGTGACATGAGTCCTCCTGACTGTGAGGATTTGGTGGGAGCAGGTGACATCTGGGCTCAAGTGTGACTTTGTGGACCACCCCAGAACAGTACTGAGATTCACCAGTACTAAACAGTCATTAACAGACATTAACAGACACACCAACACCTAGACGTGAGCTTACAGCATAAGACATCCCCCACACCGGAATAGATCTGTGCATCTTTTTTCTGTGTTCCACCTCTGCATTATGGTAATTTTTACTGCAGATAAATGTTGTCCTGATGGGATTTCATATCATGTGGATAACCTTCAAATAAAACGATTAGTCCTTCCACTACAGTGTGCAGACAGTTCTCTCGTACAATTCAATTCCTAGTAATTTTTATCTGCTTTCACAAAATTTACAGCATGTTGGCATTTAATTTCTTCCCCAAAATTTGCAGCTATCTTGTCAGTCAATGGCAGTCCAATTTTTGTCCTCTAAAACTGAAAATTGGCATTTTAGAGCTACAAACAGCATGTTCTTAATATGTTCCTTATGCTTCAGTCTGCTAAGGAAATAAATAAAATAATTTGAGGATTACAAAATGTTTCATTGTTATTAGTTTGGGCTAAGTTATCTCAGAAAGGTTATCCCATCAGCTTCTCTTACAAATATTTTGTTTCACCCTAAGGCTTTCTTTGCAGTAGCAAATTTTAATTCAGAATAAAGGGATTGTATGAATTTAGCATGCAGCAAGAATCACTGTGAAATAAGCTCTGTATGTCTCCAGCCTTGGCAGTCAGAAATGGGGAAATCTAGGGATGCCCAAAGAGGTAGAAGAAAGCCCTCTGAATTGCCGTAGGGGCTTATTTCAGCTTTATAGCACTGGGAATGCCCTCATCCCATGATCATCACCCACAGCCCTGCATCTATTGCTGAACATGCACTGAAACCAACACCTGTATCCTAAAACCTATACCCAGGTGCTCCAGAGATTAAGGATTAAGATTAGAGAGACCTGGCCTTCAGCCAACTCCCACACCTTGTTAAGATTTGAGTGGCCTGGAATCTCTGCTGGACCAGATGGAGATTTTAACTGCTGGACCAGCTGACTCCCCTGCAGAAGCTTCCAATTTAAAAAATAGATGCTGAAAAAGCAGTGGGAGCACAAATTCCTTATCGCCGGCTGCTGTGTCTCAAAGGACAACCCTGGTCTCTCTAGGAGGTCACCAGGTGTCCAGGTAGCTCCAACTATTTCCAGGAAGAGACTTTTCCCTCAGAATATCTGTCACTTCTTGGAGTAGCCCCACAACACAGTTAGGAACCAATTTAGGTAAATACCAACACAGTGCTGGGTCTGAGGAATGGACAGATTCTCCAAAGCTCTTCTCAGTTTCCTGACAGAGAGTAGCAGGAGAAGGACTGGGGACAAGGCATGCAGGGACAGGACACAGGCAATGGCTTCCACTGCCAGAGGGCAGGGCTGGATGGGATCTTGGCAAGGAATTGCTGCCTGGGAGGGTGGGCAGGCCCTGGCACAGGGTGCCCAGAGCAGCTGGGGCTGTCCCTGGATCCCTGGAGTGTCCAAGGCCAGGTTGGACAGGGCTTGGAGCAGCCTGGGACAGTGGAAGGAGTCCCTGCCATGGCAGGGGTGGAATAAGGTGATCTTTAAGATCCCTTACACCCAAACCACCCTAATATTTAATGTTTTCTCACTGTATAATTGCTGTCACAAAACTCTTAAATCTTTTGTGTCACACTACTGGTTTAACACATAAAGCTAAAAGAGAGATCTAATTAAAGAGATATTTCTACCAACAAATGTCTTACTGCCTTCCATGACAGACCCTCCTTGTCTTCCTATTGTACTGGGAACAGCCCCAGCATGCAGCTCTGACATACACACAGTGGAATGGGAAGGTTTGAGCAGAGCATAGGTTAGATTAAATGACATTTCCACATCTCCACAACACCTCCCGGCACCACAATGACTAACTCCATTTAGCTGCTCTGGTGAGGTGCTGCTAACAAAATGTTTTTCGCTTGCACAGCTTTAAATAGCAAAGCTCGCTGACACTGTCCATTCTCCGGCAGCACTGGGGGCCTGTCAGCTTCACAAACATCAACACAGCCACAACAAACACATCACAGAAATAAACATAAAGGTTTGTTCCCCGTGCAAAGACCCTTCTGAAGGTGTACCTGGTGGTAAATCCTCCTAACAAACATGCCCCGAGCAAAAGCCTGGATGGTGATGGTGGCATTGCGGATCCTCTGGAAAGCTCGGTGCATCCGCACCATTCGGTACTGCTTCTGCAAGATGATGGCAGCCCTCGTCCTCCTCAGGTTCTCAAAAAGCCTGCAATACACAGGAGGATGGTAAGCAGGGAAAATAAACTACAATTCTTTCTGATGCAATAAATTTTAAACCAGGAGGAGAGGAAAATCTTTTGCCCCATATGGCTTGGTGATACTCAGCAAAGACCACCCCAACAGCTGGGCTAAGAAAGCCTCCATGCTATCAGACAGGAGGCATGGAACCCAGAAGCACTGCAACCACAAATCAACACACCTCATTGTTTCCAAGCAGCATTAAACCCGAGTATTCCCCACATTTTCCTTGGTTTGAAATCTCTGCCTTGTGTCCTTGTGCCAATCAGCGCCCAGGTTGGCTCCATCACTCTCCTGACTATAAAAAGCACACGTCACACAGGGTATCTACTGACTCAGTGAAAACAGCAGCAAATTGATTTGACATTTAAACTGGTGTGCGCTGCTTTGGCAACATTCCTGAGCAGAGCCTCGAGCAATTCACAGACAGTAAATAATGAGGGATATGGTCAACTCCGCACCACGTTGCTCCCATTCTCCAGCTGAACTCATGTTCAATTTGCTGCTACACCAGTTAATAAATGCCCATAAACCCTCAATTTAATTTGATAATTAGCTTGTTTTGCTGAATTTATGATTCATTTATTGCTCTCAGCATGCAGCATTATACAGAAATTTGATACACTTCTTTTATTTTGTGAAAAGCGTATCAAAACTAAGAGCCACATCAGATTGGTTTATATATTGCTTTGATTGAGGAAAATGGTTTCTCATTAGGACCCACTGAGCCAAGGCTTCCTGAAGAGGATAAGGGATGGTCTGTCTCCAAAAAGAGCCAGTAGTTACTCAGATGCCATCTGACCCTACAATCCCTGCACAAAGAGGGAAACTGAAAAATTATGTGGAAGAAACTCTGTGGCAGCTGGTTCTCCCTGACACCAATCCCTTTCACAACCACAAATTACACCACAAATTCAGCTAGCATCTCTGATGTTTTTCTGCTGATTGTCTGACTTGAAGAAGTGCCACAGGAAGGAAGGTGGCCAGTGTGTTGGGATGCTGCCCCATTGCTTCACTGCCCCCTCACACCCACCCCACACCAGCCACCAGCAGCCCACTCTCCAGCCCTACTCTTCCACTCTACAGAAACCCCAGAAAGCCACTGACACAAAGGTTGAGGTTCCTGCACAGAAAGTGTTAACTTGCTCTGGGCTCTGTTGCTATCTACTGCACACAGTCCCCCTGCCAGTGATTTGGAGTGATTTTCCTCATTACAAAGGATACAGCCAATCAGTCCTGAGAACTCCCCCTGGACATCACAGAGACACAAACTGGTCCCTGCAGGGGAAGAGTGCATACCAACTAGGCAGCTCTTCCCTGGTTGATCTAAATGCCCTTTACCAAAGGCAGTTACAGGAAAATATTAGTTCTGTGAAACACTTTCACCTAAATCCTTCAGAGCACTACAGTCATCTCATTAAAACCAAGTTGTCTATGTTATGACCTTGGCCAGCACCCAGAAATTAAATCAATGTAGGTATGAAACCAGTTGGACACAAAGAATTTTGATCTCTTGCCCCTAAATAAAATCAGAGAAGGAGGCCACAAGTAAGTCCCAACTTTAGCCCAGAAACTCCCACCAGAGTATTACCCACACTCACATTACATGCCTTGCTTTCAAGAGCATTTCAGAGCATTTCCAATGTTCCCCATATGAAACCCCCAAGTTAAAGTTCTAGGAGATGCAACAGATTGAAAACACAGGTGGCTGGAGGTGTTTTCTCACTTGACCTCCCAGCTGGCCCCTCTCTGAGGCTCCCCAGGACCCACCTGCGTGCCAGGTGCCCGCGGGCACAGCGCTGCAGGGTGAGGGTGGCTCGTCTCAGCCTCTGGTACTTGGCCCTCTGCAGCCAGCCCCGCACTGTCTTCTGGATCATGATGGTGGCAGCTCTGAACTTATCAGCCCGCAGTTTCTCCAGATATGCCACCTGGCCTGCACGGAAAAAGATCTTGGTACGGCCGAACTGGAACTTGTCTGGATCCTTTTCAAAAGCATAAAGGAAACTACATTTAATTGAGGCAAATATTACTTTTTTTTCTTTTTGTTTTCAGTCTAAGTTGATCAGTAGACACAGAGTAAAATCAAATTTATCCACTAATATCTCTTCTTAATTGGGCAACGAAGATATTATTAGACTACATTATTAGACATATTAGATTACTAGATTTATTAGACATTATTAAATATCATTAGACTTATTAGACTAACTATATTTGAGCGTCTATACACCCATTAAGGAACACAGAACTAGGACTCAGTCTTAAACTCCATATTTACATATAAACATATTTACTCCATATTTACATATAAACTCCATGTTACACAAATTTTGAAGGGGTTTTGGGTCAGTTTTTTTGTGTTTTGTGGGTATTTTTGCTTGGTTGGTTTGGGGGTTTTTTTTGTTGTTTTTGTTGGGTTTTTGTTTTTTGTGGTGCTGGGGTTTTTTGGTTTTGCTTTTTTGTTTGTTTGGGAGGGTTTGGGGTTATTGTTTGGTTTTGATTTTTTTGTTATTTGTTGGTTTTAATATAAATAAAAAATCACAGAATTACAAAATTGTTCTGGTTGGAGAGAACCTTAAACCTCACATATATCCAACCTCCCTGCTGTGAGCAGGTCTGGCCTTCCACTGGACCAGGTAAAAAATGCAACACCACAGCACTTCAAGAAAAATATTTCTTTCTTGAAAATATTACTGTTCTGATCTACAAAGTTATACTTGTGCTGCAAAAAGTTCTGCAGCCAAGGGTAACACTGGGTGCAAAAAGCAACAAGAGGAACCCAACCAGGTAAATTCCTCAATATCACACAGGAAAACAAGAGACCAAACATTGAAACCTGTCTAAGGTGTTGTGCACATTCTGGGCCACTCAACAGCAAGAAACCTTTGCATGCACATTTGCAATTTAAAAATAATGCATATGAGCAAGCAGTAAAGTTTTGTAAGGAGAGGTGGCAAAACCTTCTGATTAGTTGATGGTAAAAAAGTCCCAGTCTGTGGGATGTTTTTTTCCACACAGGGCCAGTGAAAGCCTCCCACACATCAAGATAAGGCATTTACTGCACTTTTCCCTTACTCATTTGTGCAAACAGGCATTTAATGATTGACTGAGGTTCACGACATTGTCGCAGGCTGGACCTCCGAAATGTGCTCCAGCTGTGGCTAGACAAAACCAGAAGGAGGGGCTTGGAGTACACAATTTTAGAAAGCAGCCAATTCATGTCCAGCCAGCAAACTCTGGACTTCACCAGCACTGAAATTATTTGTCCCTCTTGACCACAACCAAGAAATCCCACGTCCCCTCTTCCTCCTGCCACCTCCTTGCAAGACTCCTCATTTTGGGAAAACTCCCAGGCTGCTTGGGGTGGAAAAGCACCTGTACAAGCAGCAGGTGAAGCTGGAGCAATTTCAGACCACATCAAAGCCATGAGTTATCTGCTTTTTAAATCATTTTTAAAAGACTTGGTCCCAGCTCACCTTGATGAGGTCTCCCAACAGGGTCTGACAGATCTGCTTCTTGTCATTCTTGGAGAGGTCTCTCTTGGTCATAAGCACACGGTACCTGTCGAAAAAGTCATGGTACGACCACCTGAAAGCAAAGCACACACTGGGTTAGTCTGCATGCTGGGCACTTTCAGTAAAATAAAGTCACAGATTAGTCAAAGCATGAAATACTTCAAGGGATTTCACACCACTACCTTCAGCAAGGACCAAAGCCATCCTAAAGGAGCTACTTGTCCCCAGCCTGGTCCCAATCACAGACACTGAATGACCATACCAGGGCCTTTCTAGCCTGGAACAGAAAGGTCACAGACCACCCTGTTTTCACAACTCATGCTTCCCAATCTGCTGCTCTTTACCACTCAAATGCAACAATGCTGCTCCCGTCAGAAAAGAGAACCTAACTTTGGAGAAATCATGGATCTTGTGATTGCCAAAACCAAAAACTAAACAGCAATATTGATACAGACTTTGAACCAAATAGATATTCTTTGTTTTTTGTGTTCCCAAACTCTGCTGACTACTAGTTTCAATCAGCAGACTCACTAATTGCTCCATCTTGAGGTCTGTGACTGACACCCTTCAAACAAACACAAAATCTTTTGGCTCTGCAAAGACAAAGCAGCCCCTTGGAAGATACCTCACTGTCTCCAGCAGCAAAGCTTCCAAACAGGTAACACAAATTGAAGGAATTAGAGCATTGTATCCTACTGCTAGCAAGTATCATCTCCTGCTGCTGTTGATAGATGTAGTGCCTGCAGACTGTGATCCTGAAATTGTTTCAGCCTTCTCTAAACTAACACAATGAGTTATAAACCACTCAAAACCTGAGTTTTTAATTAATACCAGCCATTTCCGACAATGTCCAGAATGACGTTGATATTTCAACAAAATATGCATAACAAACATCAAAGGGAGACTGGAGAGAACTGCAACAAAACCACCTGTGAGCTTGATCCTTACCTGCAGGGATGCTCTGTCAACCAGGTCGAGAACAAACTGTGAAGAACTGCTATACAGAAGCATCCTGTTCACCCAAAAGCTCGATGCATACCTTAATTTTTGCATTACTGCACCAAATTCCACCTATATTTATGCTTTCAGGGATTAAAAGTGTGGGAGGTAAAATAAACTGCTTGTGACAGGTCGTGGCCATTTGGCACTGGTGAGGCTGAGTGAGACCACCTGAGCAGTCACATCTGCCAGCTCTACAAAATACTCCATGAAACAGAATAGCTCAGCTGGAAAGGACCTGCAAAATCATCTAGTCCAGCTGCTGATACCTTTCATCAAACACCTTGAAGGCTGGGAGCTGTGGTATTTGCTAAGATAGGCATATTGCTGCTTTCAAAATACACAACCAACAGAGTTTTGTGTCACTTCAGAAAAGGGGAGGAAAGACAATACTTTTTTTCATTAAAAGCAGTACCCTAATTAAAAGAGCACAGTAGAAGGAAATGTTTGTAAAGGGAATTAAGAGAGAAAATGTGGGGGAAAAGGTGGACTGGTAAGGACTGGAAAGCCACAAATAACTCCTGCATGGACACACAGCACCCAGATCACAACTGGACTGGCAAAAATCAGAGTGCCCTTAGGATTGCATCTGAAGCCAAAGGTGAAATGGGGAACTCCTGGAGGCAGAAGCATGAGGGAAACTGTGATGAAAGGATCTCCCGTGCTCAGAATGCTCAGATTGGTTCTGGAGCAGCCAGATTTAGTGCTGATTTAATCTGTCTCCATGGGCTAGTCCTGAGGCCAGGCAGCTAAGGCTACCCACCCTCAAATAACCAAAAGCACTGGATTACCACTAAAAAACTAAGATGTCAGCTGTGGGGACTCTCTCTGGGGTGAAAACTGAACACAAAGATTATGCAAGACTACAAGCTTGTGTCCTGTAGGGTTTAACTCAAACTTGCCTTCTCTTTGCTTTCCCAGTGCCTCCCATGTTTTATAATTACATTTCCCATTTTGCAAATAAAACCCGTTTTCATTTTAAGCACGCCCGGGGTTTACACAGCTCCAAATCAAACCTGAGAGGAGAAGCAGAGCATGCAGTGCCCCAGGCACCCAGTCAAGCACACGAGGCTGGAGATATCCTGCCTGGCTCGTGTATTGCTCCAGCCAGGGAAAGCTGGGGAGGGGGGAAGAGAGAAGGAGGGAGTATTCTCATTAACCTGCCAAAGTCAGCACAGGCACTGACATTATTAACTGCTGATATCTGGAGAAAAAAAATCACCCTGCAGGTGCCACCCAGGCTCTTCCAGCAAAGAGCAGATGGTGAAGAGGCAGAACATGAAACTCAGGGCACGGGTCCAAGCTATAGAAAGCAAAATCCATCATCCTCCAGCACCAAGGCAAAGATGGAGATCCCACAGCTGCTCACGAACAAGAGTCAGACACCTGCAGGAATTCCTTAAAAATAGATCATAGATCACAGCACAGTGGGTCTTCCCCCGGATCCTGTCATTCTCATTTCCAAGTTAGCAAAAATTGATTTTCCATGCCTTAATAGAAATTACTCACTTTTCAGGAGCAAGTCTCACATGAGACATTGGAAAAGTCAGGGAATCCTTCCCCTGGTTTCTGTCGTGTTGTTTATCAGAACTGGTGACATCCACAGCCCCATTTCCACATCTCCCAGAGGTTCACAGCCCCACGCTGCACCCCCAGGGCACAGGGCTGTCTGACTCTCACCACTCTCTGATTTAGCAGGGGATGACAGCCCTGACACCACACTGCTCCTCTATTATTGTCCATGGAGCATCAAGACAAAATCTGTGCCATGCCAAGGCTCAGCCAGCCCATCCCAGTTCACCAGCAAAAGAAAGCTGCAGGGGTTCATAGGTGCTGCTACAGAATCTTCCCTGGAGAAAGCAACAATTAAAGCACTCAGGTTTAATGTAACATGCCTCATTGAACCACTCGAGGCACAAAGGTGTATAAAATTTCCTTACAACTATGTGCTCAGAGAGAAAGAAACATGATCCCCCAGCCCTGCAAGGGAGATTTCTCCAGTGCAAAAACACTGAAGCTCAGTGCTTTGCTGTACACACACTTTAAAAATTATTCTTCTGCACATACATATTTTTTTTTTCCCTTAGGTACACTGTTTTAATTTTCACTGGGGAAAAGAAAAAGAAACCACAAAAACAAAAAAAAGAAAACTTATTTCATACTTGCCAAATCATGCACTGATTCTCCCAGCAGGAAACAAAGGTTGTGCTGTGTTACCCCATAGCTTAGCAGGTCAGGAAAGACTATGGGAACGGTACACCTCAGTTCAGCTTGGGGACAGGTATCAAATAAAAAACAGATTTCAGGTGCTTGGTAGGCTGCCACACAACACACAGCATGGGCAAGCCTCAGTGGTGGAGGCTGGAAACCACCAAGGGACAGTAAATTAATACAACTCCATGTTATTATCAAGTTTTAAGGCCCAGATAACTGGTGCAGAGAAAAGAGATGGAACATGGGGTATTTGTATATCTGCAAAACTTACAAACAGGAAGAAGAAGGCGGCACAGAGGACTGGGCAGATGCTACACAAACTGAGATCAAGCCAACCTCAAACAGCTGAATTTTGCTTTGATGTCAGCACAGGTCACTAGGAGGAAAAAGCAATGAAAGGAATTGAAGGATGCAGGAAAATTATTTGTCTGTGGAAAAACCCCTCCTTGGGCTCAAGCAGCAAGGAGGGTGGTTGGCTGGGAGCCTGATCCCAGAAAATCTTTGTCATCTACTGGAAACAGAGGGAATAAGCTGTAGCACACACCACAGATAAAGTAAATTTTTTTCTGTAGTTTAAGCAACCAGATTTGGATGTTTTACACAAAAATGCAGCCAGGTGCAGAGCAAAGAGGCTGCTCCTGCCCAAAATTGAGGGGTTATAGACCTGAACAGACCCAGCTGGGTTTATTACAATGTCAAATTGAAGGGAGAGTGTGGGTAGGAAACTGGGGTTGACATTCTAAGGAAGCCTCCAAAAAACATCTTTCCAAGCAGTCAGCAACTGCCCAAAATATCCACAGCCCATTGTTTCAGGGTTATTACAGCAATGTTACACCAGCTGCACAAAGGGAACAGCTGAAAGGACTGTAATAGGTCAAAAAAGCTTCAAACTCTTAACGCGGTTTCTTTTGTTACCCTAAAATGAACGCGAAATGTTTCCACTCAGAGTAAACAAATCCACTGTCCCTGTCACCCAAGACCATCCCAGGTGCTGAGCAAGCTCAGTTTTTTGTAAAAAATCCTGGAAGCACCACAGGGCACCCTCTCCTGAAGGGGCAGTACTTTTAAGCAGGAAGGAGCTGGATGATATTGATCTTTCCAGGGGAGCCAAAACATGTCTGGAGGGGTGCAGGTTCAATCTCAGGGCCAAGATTTGACATGAAATTATTTCAGAAACTGCAGTTCAGGGAGAAAATTTCTCGTCTTGTTTACTGCAGCAGAACAGATTTGCCTTTCAATTATCTCTAAAACATGCATGGCTTGAAATTAGCTGGAATATATTCAAAGGGAAAAACGAGGGGGGAAACCCCCCCTCTATTTGCAACACCTTTGTTGGGAGTGGGGAAACAGAACAGTTGGTAGCCAAAGCAATTTATAAGTTTTTGTTATCTTGAAATGACAGACAGACAGCTAAAGGCGCATTCTACA
>PYHW01009372.1:6868451-6913780 GCA_013186435.1 Turdus rufiventris
AAAAAAAAAAAAAAAAAAAAAAAAAAAATCCAAGGATGTCCATGATAGTTTTCAATTATAAGTGTTTAATCTTTAGAGTTTAGTAGCTGGGATTTCACACTGAATTGATACAAAAATGCTGCATCTGACAGCGAGCTCCATCAACCAGAGGAAGCAGCCAAATGCCAAGGATGCTTAAACTATAAATACATAACAACTACAAAGAGGATATTTCAGAGAGAACTGCGGTGATGAGGTTATTTAGAGTGATGGCATGGTGGGAGACCACTGCTGCTGGACCTCTGACTGGAAACCACCACAACCAGCAGGAAAAAAATGCATAGTTTTGATGGAACCAATTTAAAAACTTGTTTTAAAGGGTGTTTTGCTATTCGTGGAGATCCACACCAATTAGTTCTCTACAGACTCATCTCTATGCAGCCAGTTTCTGTAAAGAAGATGAATGGTTTTACAGCACAGCGACATCTTCCACGCTCTACCCAGGGAAGCTGATGATAGATTTACTACCTACACACCTCAGACACTCCATTCATCATGGTCATTTATGTACACGCTAACAGATACAGATTGCTTAACTGCTGAGTAACATTTCAAAGCAAATGATACATTCTCAGTTTATTTCAGACACAGCCAGAGCGCAGCCTGCCATGGAAATGGTAAAATAAGCCCAGGTACACCCAAAGTGGGGAGCCCAAGGCTTCAGATTTTTGTGACTTACATGGCTTGAACAACTACACTTGTATTAAAAATTATTTCTTTTCTTAGAGGTAAAAAAACTGTTAAAGACTCAAAACATCACTCTTAAGCAGCAGGTGGTTTTATCCAGAGATCTCTGATTCAAAGCCACATCACCCTCAGAAAGTTACTCTTGTGACAGGATGCTGGAATATATTCAGAGGTAAACATTACAGGATGAAAATAAAAGCTTTTCTATTGTTTCTGCATAAAATTTACCTTGAGATAAACAAAATTGGAATTTCCCTGCTGCTTTATAGATAAATTGCTTACACCCAAGAGAAGCAAAAGTCAGGAAGATCAACTTTTCTGTTATTATTTTGAAGCATTCCAAATTTAGAGCCTTCACATGGCGTTTAAATTTAAAGCAATGACTCTCCTTTTTGGCTTTATCCTTAACCAAGCAATATAAACCCAACTTGTGTCAAAATATAAGGAAATAGAGAGGAATAATCAATGCTCACTGTGAGGAAAACTGAGAGAGATCACAAGTAAAACTGCAGAAAGAACTAAAAAGTTTGTTACTTTTCCTACAAAACAAGATCCTGTGGGAGCATCTCTTCCCAAGATGATCTATAAAGTCAATTTAAATACCCAGATTATTCATTATATTTCAGTTATCCAGCTCCTGGGTTCAGATTTTCAAGACTGGAATTTTGTAAGGAAGATGAACTGCTGGAGCCCAAAAGGAGTATTCTATTTGATGCAGAGCTGCTCCTATATACAATTATATCCTAGAAATATTAAAATACACAAGAATCTGTCCTTCAAGAACCACAGACTTTGGAGAAGGTCACTCTGAAAGGCTGAAAGAGCTTTTTTCACCCTTTTTTTCTGTCCCTGGAGGAAGAACAGGAGGCTGACAAGTTGCAGTGATGGCATAGTTCTGCATTTGTAGTGTCCTGGGAAAAGATCTCATAACCAAAAGCACCCAAGCAGGGCTGAGAGCATCATTTTTCAGTTTGTCGGAGGGGAGAGGTCCTTGCACTGGTCAGTTCTTGGCTGCCAATAGGTCCTGGCTGGTCTCCAGGTGCAGCAGTGGTCTCTCCCCTCTGCTCCCCCTCTCCAGTTACTAATTTTACATTGATTTTAGTGCTGTAGGGTCTAAACTGCAGGTAAGTGAGCAGAAATGGAAAAATGCTACAGATCTGCAGGGTTAATTATGAATGGAGAGGAACAGGGTGTCCATGTAGCCATGACAAGACCAGTAACAAACCTCGCAAAACACACAAGAACACAACAGGTCAGAGCTCCCCAAACACTCCCAGGACCCAGCACAGCAGAGCCAGGGCCCAGACTGCACTGGGCAGTGTGACTGCTTCCTTGGAGAGCAAAGAACTGCATCCCTCTGGCCTCTTCCACATGAAAAAAAACCACATTTTTCATTGTTTCAGGGCTTTTACTACACGAGGACTGACGCATTTGGTATGGCAACAAAGACGGCAATAAAAGACAACCCATGGGCTGGAATTTTTGATTCCCCACCACGGCTCAGTGACCATGCAATGTAGAAGCATCTTTTTCCTGGCTCCTTCCACAGAAGCCCTCAAGACATCAGAGATGGGAGCCAAAGCTGACAGGGTCAGACTCCCAACATGAGCACCCAGATCTGGCAGAGGACAGAGAGAAATTGGTTTCCATAAGACTTTTCTTCTCCTCCTTCTTCTATTTTCTCTTCTTTTTTTCCCTTTTTTCCACCTCAACATGCAGCTGCTGCCCCAGAAACCCTCTGCAGCTTTTCAGGAGGTGAGAGTAGCACGCTCCTCCCCAAAATCCTGGGTTTCCCATGGTGTTCCACATCACGCTCAGCCAACTCTTCACTGAGCATATTTATAACTTCTTTGTTCTGCGTAAAAAAAGGCTGATGGCTTTGCTGACATTAACACAAAGCTGCTTGGCACTAAAATGCAATTGATGCATTTTTAGAATTATTTGCCCTTGTCATCTTCAGGACTTATGTATAGTCTATGTTTCCTGATTTATTAGGCCCTAAAAACCTCTTTGAATTTTACATCTCAATCAGCAACAGCCACACCACCCATAACCCTCATTTTTATGATGCAAGGGTTTGAAGCCTAGGATCCTCTGGATGTGCAGTGTAAAAGTCTACAACAATAATTTACAACCCTTATTTTCTTTCTCTGCAAGTAGAATCAATTTTTTTTTTGGCTGGAATGAGGATTGCAGCAGATGTCTGAAGCCAGAAAAAGAAAAAACACAAAGGAAAAGCAAATTGAACAGTGGAAGGGATTTCAGGCAAACGGGAAGAAGGCTTTTAGAGTAATGCTTGCTGTTGTTTTGTTACTTGATGTCCACCTAGGTACAGGATCAAAGCTGGATTTCTTGGTCTTTTTTTTCAGAGGTTTCATCAGAGCAAATTACCTTTCAGGACTAAACTGAAAGCACCAGCTAGAACACTGGACACCACACACATACCCTCTGTCAGCCCCATTTTGCAGCTCTTTGACTGACAATGAATCTCTCAGACTTGAGGAACCCAGGACATAACAGGAGTTTTGCAAAATGGAAAAATACATATATATATATACATATACATATATATAAAAGGCAGAAAATCTATCCTGAATTAAACAAACCTAAATAAACACTGTCCTGAGTGTCCTGAGAACACAAGTGTTTTCTTCTCCCTCCCTCACCTCAGATAATCACAGAATGGTTTGGTCTGGAAGGGTCTTTAAACTCATCCTGCCCCACCCCTGCACGGGCAGACACACCTTCCACCATCCCAGGCTGCTCCAAGCCCCATCCAACCTGTCCTCGGGACAGTGAACTTGCTGAGCAGATGACAGGAGCAGCACAACTCCGGGAATTCCCAGCCCAGTACCTGGATGGGAAGCCAGCTGCGCTGATCCGGATGGTCTCCAGCACCCCGCAGGCTCTCAGCTGCTGCATTGTTCTCTTGGGATCAAACCTGCAGGTGGATTTAGGGCAGATATTAACACACAGTGAAAGGGAACCCACTTCACCAACCTACCTGACAGTGGCTCTTCCAGAGACAGGAATCACCTTCTCCTCTCCTCATTACTCCTCATGCACAGATGTCACACTTTTCCTCTGCATGTCAAAAAGGTGTTGCGATTTTTTAAGTTGCTTGAAACCTTGCTACTGGCATGCTATCAATGTCAGGTGTATTCTCAGGATAGGAGAACCACCTACTGCAATTAATTAGTGCCCACATCCAGAATCTACCTGGTTTTGAAAAGCAATACAATCACAATAAAGAAAGGAACAGGCTACCCTACCACAAGCTGCCTGGTGAACCAGGCCTTATTACTCCTGCCAACATCAGGGCAACAACATATTTTCAGAAACCAAATTCAACAGCCAAGTCAGTCAGATATATTCAGTTCCATACCAAAACCTGGTAATTAACAGGTGCCACAAGTTTCTAGACTAAGTTTTCCAAGAAAAGTGGTGCTCGTGTTCCAGACTAATGACTTTGGTAGGCACCACCTGGAAATTCTAGGTGTGTCTGTCCTCCTTAAAGCTTGCATTGCCCTTACCACTGGCACCTCATTTCCATCAGCAATTTGTGAAAAAAAAATATAAACAACAAAAACTCATGGCAACTTCCAGCTGAATACTTGGGCAGTGCTTTCTCTGGTTCCTGGCAAAAACTCACTCCGAGATCAGAGTGAGTCCAGGTACCAGCATCCCCCCGGCTGCTCCCTCCCTCCACCCTGACTCTGAATGCACAAGGAGGTTCCAGCTCTCCACCTCTGGAAGGCACTGGAAAAACTCCTTGCATCAAGCTTGGATTCACACAATGCAGATGTCCATAGCTGTGTGAGGTTTCCAGAACAAAGCTTCTCATATAACACCAGCTTTTCCCTTCCTAAAAGCCCAAAATATTTACACCTGCAAGTCAAGATTGCATGAATAATTCTGCCTGCTCTTTGCTGCACAAAAGCAGCATGAAAAATAGTACCCTTCGTCTTTGTCTGTGCTTTTTTTAATTACCTGGACCTGTCAAGTCTACAAGCAACTTATTCACTGCAACACCACAAACACTGTGCAGGGTGAAAAATCAGTCTGGGCTGTCACTCACTTTAAGGAAGAGCCCACAAGGGTGCAATTTCCATAACAACAAATAATAAACAGGACTGGCAGATCGGCAGGTAAGCGCCAGTCCTGGAAGATCCCAGGGCAATCTCCGCTGTATCCAAGGGAAACTCTGCAAAGCAGCAAAGCCCTGCTCGGTGGGGGTGAAATGCAGTCACCAGAGAGGCTGCAGTCATCAGCAACAGCTCTAGCTATAGGCTAACGCTGAAATTAAGACCCTAGAAATGGGACAATACACTTATTACAAACTCCTTTTCCTTGCCACGGCAGGTAGAACCACCTGGCAGGCTGGTTTTTGCCTGGAAATCCAAGTCAAAGATCCCAAACCTTGCCTGAAATGGAATCTAAAAGGAGAATGGACAGTGGAACAACCTGAAGTAGGCATTCCTCCTGCACATCTCTCTTTGGAAATCTTCTCCACCAGGAATTAACCTCAGACCCAGTCTGCAGGCAGACGCAGCAAACACCTCTGCGTGGTGCCATCCTCCAGGATGGGAGCCTGACACCCTCAGCCCCTTTACAGATCCTTTCAGCAAGCTGTGAAGTAGGAAAGCAGGGTGTGAGGGACCTGAGGAAGTCTCCAGTCCAACCCTCTATGTTCCAAAGCTGGGACAGTTTTGGGGGCAGACCCATAGCATAGGGGTTTATCTGATTAAAAAAAAACTGATAGAAACCTCCACAGAAAGAGGCTGAATAACCTCTCTGGGCAGACTGCTCCATGGACAGACTGTCCTCAGGGAGAAAAACATGTTTACTTATCTCCAGTCTGAACCTCCCACATCAATCTGGGGCCACTGGCGCCTGTCCCCCACCACACAGCACTGTTAAGAGCATGGTCTTCTCCTCTAAGTACTGAAAGGCTGCCATTTCATCCCTTCTGCTCTCCAGGGTAAGCATCTCATTTTAGTAAGAGTGTAATGCTCTTGTGAGCTGAAAAATGTTGTTTTAGAAAGAGAAATCTTGTTTTTTCACTGAACAACAAGCATAACCCCGAGTGTTCTGCATGCTACAGACAACACTTCAGAGCTAACCTGGAGCAATGCTGATGATGCTTCACTTCACAATGCATCCAAACACTGAGCATTTTCTAGCATGTGTCTCTAAATCACACTTTCACATGTAAGCCAACAGGCTTTAGAGAGCAAGTCCTACCAGGAGCAGCTGAGGGAGCTGGGAAGGGGCTGGAGCCCCAGGAGCGGCTGAGGGAGCTGGAAAGGGGCTCAGCCTGGAGAAAAGGAGGCTCAGGGGGGACCTTGTGGCTCTGCACAACTCCCTGCCAGGAGGGGACAGCYGGGGGGATTTGGGATCTTATCCCAGGGAACAGGGACAGGAGGAGAGGGAACGGCCTCAGGCTGGGCTGGGGAGGCTCAGGGTGGACAGCAGCAGGAATTTCCTCACAGAAACAGTGGTCAGGGATTGGAAAGGGACTGCCCAGGGAGGTGGTGGAATCCCAATCCCTCGAGGTGTCCCAGGAATGACTGGAGGTGGCACTGAGTGCTCTGGGCTGGTGACACAGTGGGGATCAGGCACAGCTTGGACTCGATGATCCTGGAGCTCTGTTCCAATCTCAGTGTTCCTGGGATTCTGTGACTTTATTTGAGCCAGGCTGAAGACACAAATTCCTCAAACTGGTGGCAGCAAGACCAACCTTTACTGTGATCCCCAGGTCACATTGCCAATTAAGCAATCCACGAGGGGTGAGGGGGGAGAGTCCCTTGCAGAACCACCCTCAGGAGACACCTGAACCCGCTGCGGATGAGGATACAACCCCATCACCACAACTTGAAGCAACCTCCTCCAGAACCATCCTTGTGTCTATTTTGGTCTGTCATTTGTCCCCAAAATCCCAAGTTTGGACAATCACCAACAGCAGCATCACACTGGACAGAGCTATTGCTTGGACAAGGAGCAGGCACTGGCAGAATTATCTTCCTGGTGCTTGCTGCCCGTAATATCTTAGGGATACAACTGTGTTCATGCAATTACTGCCCCCTGAAAACCAGGGGTTTGCAGATCCATGGAATTATATTAACTGTATCCTGAGCACCACAAGAAAAACTGAATTTGAAGTTCAAAGGCAGAGAAGTGAAGAGGGATGAGCTACAAGAAGAGCCAAGCAGGGACATGGAGTCTTGGGAACACCGCTTGGAAAGATGAAGCCACTTCACCACCCAGAGCACCTACCACACTCCCACTACAACAAATCATAGTATCATAAAATCAGAATAATTTTGTGCTTTAAAGAAAACAGTCAATCACACAGTGTAATCCTGAATTTCATTTAAATGGAAATAATTTTATTTAACCACCTTCCAAAAGGCAGCAGGAGACCAAGGCTCCAGGCTTGTCCAGTACCTACAGGATGGTATGTGAAACACATCAGCAGAGCCCAGGAACTGCCATCCCAGCACAGCCAGCCTTCTCCAGGGCTGTTAACTACTCCTCTAAGGAATCAGCTGTATATAAACCAATTTCTAAATGCCTTGCCATGATTAATACCCCTCACTCTGCTGTTTGCAGGGGCAGAAGAGTCAAGCCAGGAAGATTCCTGGTGGATACATCTCCTCCAGCACATCATGAGCACAAGTGAGCCTGAGTGAGCAGCGTTGCAGGTGCTTCCAGGACTCTCTTGGAGCTGTCTCTGCACTCCTAAATCACTCTGTGCTCACTGGGAGCACTCAGCCTGGATCAGCTGGAGGGAAATGCCTCCCTGCTGCTGGATTACATTGACAATCTCCTTCCTGAAATGTTACCACCTGCACTTTATGCCTTTCGAGAACATCACGTCTATAAGGTCCCTGAATACTAATGGCCAAGCTTTCCTGGAGTTACAGGGAAGAAAACTGGGCACAAACCCATGACCAAGAGGTCAAACAGGGCTAACAACTACCTGCTCACAGTGTTTGCTGCCTATGATAACTCTCTGAACCACGGAGGAAGATCAGGACTGGCCCCTTGCTGCAGCTGCTCACTCACCTGGAAATCTGCCTGAAGCTGATACAAGCCACATCTTTACTTCTTCTACATCTATTTTGGAAGCACCAAGATATTTTTGTTCATTTTACAAGCTCTGCTTTTTCATTTCTTTCTCTTTTCACTGTTTGGAATATAATTATTTATATCAAAGCAAGTCTAAGACGAAAATTGCACAAAGATCCTATTACTTCAAAGAAGGGATGCTCAGTATTAGCAGAATATATCTATGCATTATTAGAACCTGAATTAGTATGCATTTCAGAGGCACAAACCCCACTTGCTGAAACCCAAAAATGAGACTCCAGCAACCCAACACAGACCTTCCAGCTACAGGAACAGCATTAAAAGGAGAGGGCAAGCTCTTCAGCAGGAGGAAGAGCCCAAAGCAGGCTCTGCTGCTCTAAAGCTGAGCACATTTGCTCATCTGCAGTGCCACTTACTTGAAGGGGAGTTTCTCGTCGTTGGGCTTGATGCAACGCACGTAGTGTGGGGTGGTGGAGTTCAGGGTCTCCATCAGCTGGTGCAGGGAGTTGCGGAACTGAAAGAAAAAAAAAATAACATTCATCTGGAGGAGGGGTGAAGCTACTGCAACCCTGTAGCCCCAGCCAACAGGTGCCAGGAGCCACCCGTGGGTGTGAGACAGCGTGAACCTCCCCAGGGACCCAGCATGGGCAGGGGGAATTCAGAGAAAACACTGTGGGGTTGAGGGCTTCATGAACCAAAGAGATTCATGAGCAACAAAGCTCGGGACTCTGCCCGGTTGGGTCTTAGAAACATCTCCAAGGATGGCAGGACAATCTCTCTGTGTCCCTGTTGAACACTTGGACTACCCTCAGGGGGAAAAGTGCTTCTTTTCTGAAGCTGTGTCAATTTATGGGCTCCAGAGTATGTTGGGACATCATCCAGGGAATCCCAGAGTGGCCTCCACCCTCCTCAGACCATGTCTCAGCTGCTTTCAGTCAAGACTACTCAAGCCTGCTGTTCCAAAGACACTGCTAGAAATCTTCCAAAACACAACAGCTGAACACAGAGATGATGGGGAAGTCTCTTCCCACCCCAAACATCTTTTGATTTACCTCTGCTTCAAACTGAAGCAACAAGATCTTAACTGGACCGCTCTGTCGTTGCTGACTTGCTCACATTACCTGGTGCCCCACAGTCTTCCTGTGCTCCTTGTTGGCAGCTTTGAAGGCAGGGCTGGCAGAGCGGACTTTGATCCGGGACGCTTCCTTTCGCAGGGCAGCAGCGGGAACGTCACCCTCTTCCTGGAACAAGTCTGCTACCATCTGATACTGAAACAAAAGGCAGCTCTTGAGCACCTCTGGGAATGAACCCACCCAACTCCCACTGCAGGTCACTTCCCTCCCATCCTGAACCTGGAAGGGGAAAAAGGGCAAGAAAGTGAAAGCAGGAAGAGTTGGCTACATAAACCACATCGGCAGGACAGTTGACCATTCTGTGCTGCAGTCCATGAAACCTTGAAGTGTACACATTAAATGGAACTAGCAAAAAAAAAAAAAAAAAAACCAAAAACCCAAAAACAAACAAAAAAAAATTTAAAAAAAACGAGAAGAGGCTAGATTGGCTAGATTGCTGAAGCCTTGCAAAGACACAAAACCTCCAGAACACGAGGTGCCTCCTGCTCCCAAGGCTTTGTTTCAGGGTGTTTCTCCAGCCCTGCACAGCACATACCCCAGGAACAGCATCTCCTCTGAGGACAGGCAGCAGCCAGGCCCCTTCATAGCCTCAGAGACACCCTTGCTTTTCAAAAAATTAAGGGGAACAAACACTTCCTGCCTAATTACCCACTTTTCAGGGCAGCACCACCATTCCACAACCCTGGAAGCACCATATCTAGCTTCACAGATCCCTAAACTGGGATTTCTGGCAAGCCAGCAGCAACATTTACACTTCATAAACAACAGGTGAGCTGGCAAATGCAGTTAATGCCTTTTTTATTGTTATTATTTAGGGAGCAGGATATTCAGATTTACATTATGCTGGGGAACCTGAATATTAAGCAAGCTGCCATAAATCTGGCCTGGTTAGCAGGGCTGCTGAATTTTCACATCTTGAATCCATCTAGGCTCCCACAATGGCTACTGCCACAGCTGCACTTACATTCAAAGGGGAAACCTTTAAATGCAAAAAAAAACCTCTCTGTGAGCAGGTGGAAGGTGATGTGTCACCATCTGAGCTGGGCTCCAGCCTGGTGACACTGCCAGAGCCCCCACGATGCCTCCCAGCAGCACGGATGCTGGAGCACCTGAGGGAGAGAACCACATTCCCCACATCCATGGCACACCATGCCCAACACATCCACCCCAAAACCACCAGCACAAGGCAATGGCAGCTGCACAGCATTCTTGCTTCCACCTCGGGCTCCTACAAAAGCCCAACATGGTTGCATTTCCATCAGGATCCCAGGAGGAGTGCTGCAGTTTACCAATTTTTAGACCTAAATGGACAGCCCTGTGCCATGAAGGGCTGATTGGCTCTCTGTCACATCCCTGGGCTGAGACAAGAACACTTCCAGCCCTGTCCTGTGGGCTGTTCTCACAGCTTGTTATGACAGCAGCCTCAACACCACTGTGGGAAGGAAATTATTTGCATTACATGAGCAAATTTCCTGCAGGTTCCATGACAGTGCCAGCTAAGGATTTGCTTCATGCTCTCAACTTACACTGCTACCTCTGCAGCTTGCTCAACTCCTATCAAAACAAATGCTCTCTCCTTCTTCACCTGACCCTATCCCTAAAAACCACATCCTGACAGTTGTTGTGGATGACACATCACCATCTGGGATGCTCTGGCCCCTGCAAACACAGGAGGTGTGGGTGGCACATACATTAATGAAGATATCCAACGCAGGCTCTGCAAAACTACCTCTGTTAAAACCTCTGGATGCAATTTTGGGTTTCTAAATGTCTTCTCAACACAGCTGGGAGTGCAACTGATCCCTCCATCCACTTGGTACGAATAACAGCAGCGCTTGTTCCTGAATGAGTGCTGGAGAAGGATCTCAGAGCCAAGCTCTCAGCTTGCATGATGCAAACCTGGTGGAACTGGGGTCTAGCAAGAACCATTCCACAGGTTCTGGGGCATAAGCAAGAGGGACAGATTCCTCCTCCTCAGCTGGCAGAGTCAAAACCATTGGTGCATTATTCGTAATTACAAAGAACTGTAAAATAATACCTTCACAGTACGCCCGTATGCTTTCCATCAGCACTCAAATCATCTCCCTTAATTCAAAGAACATCAGTCCTCAACTGTTTTAGCTGACCAGTGCTTACAGAACTAATTAAATGCTTTATAAAGTCTCTTTCACCATCTTGTTGATGGCAGTAATTGCATTCTAATTAGCAGAAGGCAGTTCTGCCTTGGTGGGAGTGCTTTGTCAGCGATGGCTTGCTGACAGGGAGGTGCTCAGGTCCTTGCTGTGTTAAATTCAGTATTCCCCCTTGCCCTCTGTGCTGTTTTAGTGGGAATGCTGTGTGCCAGCCTGATGCTGAGGACAGGTCAAACTCCTCACAGCACAGCCCTCTGCAGCACAAATCTGAGCTTTAGTTAAATCTGCACATTTGGGTAGCAGACTCAGCACTGCCACCGCTGCTTTTTCTGGTTCAGAGAGACCAGGTTGCCTTTTACAGCAAAACAAAATTGTTTTTAATTGTTTATAGTCCTGGAGGGAAAATGGCAGGCAAGAGGCAAAAATGCCAGGGTAACAATCTGCTAGCAAACAGGGCTTATGGGCAGCAAGAACAGATCTTCAGGTGTTGAAGGATGTGGGAGAGATTTGCTCCTGCTGCTCTTCTTCCCAGAATAGCATGGGATCAGCACAGGTTGTTAGGGCTTAAAGGCAGAAATTCAACTAACTTCCAAAGGTTCTCAGACTCAGGGGTATCTCAGAGTATTCTGGGCTGGGTCAGGGCAGCTGTGGATGTCCCATCCTTAGAAATATCCAAGGCTGCACTGGACAGGGCTTGGAACACCCTGGGATAGTGGAAGGGTCAGGGGTGTCACTGGATGGGATCTAAGATCCCCTCCAAACCAGCAATTAAACAAAAGTCCAGCCTGCTCTGACATCATGTTGTGGTCCCAATATATGACAAGAGAGCCTTTATTTTATATCCCTGCTTTCAGGGAAGAATTTTCAGCATCTCCACCACTCCACACCACACTACTCCAACGAGTTACAATCTCTCCTCTACACCAGGAGGAAGTCAAGCAGAAATCCTTATCAGACACTGCCAGCTCTGCAGCACTGACTCCAACAGCAAGTTCAGCACTGGCTAAATAATTAATCATACAGCATCAATTATTCCTGGAGATACCTGGCATTTCTAATGAGCTCTAATCACACCCAGTTTTTCCCTGGGAAGCTTCCTGAACATGCAGAGCTCTTGATTTGGGCTTTATTAAAGCCCAGTTTCACAGTTATTAATTTCACAACTACTCCCATGGATGAGAAAATTGCTCATCTTGCCATCTTCACATGAATTCCTTGCTGTGAAACAGGCCAAGCCAGTGACAAAACTCAAATAATTTTTCATTCTCATCTCTTCCAACTTTGACAGGAACAAACTCCTCCTAAAAATAATGTCTCCTACACATCCTTTAATCCCACTCCTTATTCAGGGTGGCATTTAGAAGGTCACAGCCAGCAGCAAACTCAAGGGTGTCACAAAGAGAAGTCTGAATATGATACACACTTGCTGGCAATATGCAGGGGGCCTTCAAAATCTGTAATGCAAAAGAAAAATCAAAACTAAAACCAACTTAACATGCTGGCCTGTGCTGTGGAAGGCTTTGAAATGGTTTGGAGGAAAGAAGATGTACTCCTTCCCTAAACCACACACCAGGTTTGGAGGAACAATGCCCAGAGTCACACAGCCTGCATTTTGGCTGCTGGATGGTGAGTTGGACTTTGCAAGGCTGCATTTTCACACTAACTGCTTAATAAAAGCTGCCCCTGGGAGCGATGAGGCTGTTTAAAGTTTCAGCTCATTAATTGACAATGAAAGACTCAAGGCTGCAGGGAAGAACTTTGGTCTGGTTTTGAAACAACAAGGATCTGAAATTCCTTAGCTGTCTGTGCCATTGACACTTTTAACCCAAGCTACCCAAATGCTCATAGAGAGCAGGAGTACGGTGCTGGAAGCTAGTGTAAAATCTGCTCAATCTATATAGAAAATTCTTCCACCATAACACCAAATCCACAGCTCTTAAAAAAATTTTGAACACCAAGAGCCAAAAACCCTTTACCAGGAGACCTGGCATTCAAAGCCAGCCAGAACATCCCTGCTGGCACTTGGTGCAATGAGATGTTGACAAGTTATTTGTACAACACTCAGGAGAGGGAAGGCACAAGTGACATCAAGAGCGATCATCAGTAGCTGTTAATTTGTTAAAGATACACATTGGCAGCAGTGTAAAACATCTCCACAGCAGCTGGAGTGTCTCAGAGTTCACGTTACATTTCCAGCATTCTGTATGAACTCTAGTTTTTGCACAGGAATTATTGAAGCAATTAGAAGTCACAGGGACAAGTGTGAGGGATTACAATTTAGAGGAACCAGATATTTTCACACAGAAGGGGGATAGGACCAGCGAGGCTACCCACAATACACAAACCACGCTGGTAACAGTGGCTTTTAACCCCAGATCCCCGTCCTTTTGACCAACCTGGTCCAGTGGAAGGTGTCCCATGGCAGGGGGCTGGAATAAGATGAGCCCTAAATTCTCTTCCAACCCAAATCATCCTGTGATTCTATGGCTGACTGGGTGATGGGTAGGAAGCTCCAAGTAAGAGTTAAGTGCGATTTACAGCACCCAAAAACTACCTGTTTCTGATTTTGTCCCTTGGTGACCAGAAAAGAAGAGAATCAGTAGGTTTGGGAACTATTTTTGCGATGCATCTTGACAGGACACCACCACAAGGAACGCAGACAACCACCCACATCCGTGCATGGGTGTGACTGCAACCTCGAGCACCCTCCTCTCCCTGCTTTTTCCTGCTCCACACCCCACTGATTTGGCTCTTTGGCTGCTGTCAGGGGCTGGAGGCAGCTGCACATTCACACCCTCAGCCTGCACAGCTCAGCTCCAGCCTGGAAATCTCACTGCTTTTACCTTGCTGGCTTTCAGGATGTTGATCTGCTCCTCGTACACCGTGTCCCTGTTCTTCTCCAGAAACCCCTCACTCTGGTACTCCACCTGCCAGGACACAAAGAGAAAAAGCTCAGAGGGCCAAGTCCAAACACACAGGGGCAAGGTGCTCCCACCACTCCCCTGCTGCTGGGAGCTCACCCCAAAAACTGAGTGGGGAGAGGAACAACTGGAATTTAAAGTAAGTGAATCTGAGTGAAAGCAAAATCCTTACTGCAAACACAGATTATTTCCTAGTCATTAAATTGATAATTATGGAAGCAGGGGGTAAAAAATGCAAGGATCATCAGTAACTCTACACGCTCTTTTGTTCAATCCTCAACTCATTCTAAGTTAATCAATAAACCTCAAAATATGCCCTACCTTAGCCTACTTGTAGGTCTCTTGGGTTTTGAAATTGCAGAGGGTTGGGATGCAAAGGAATTTTGAATAAACCATAAAAAAAAAAAAATTTAGAGACAACAAGAAAATTTCTCTTTTTTTTTCCGCATATTTTAAAAAAAGGAAAACTTGCCAAGAAATACTGTTTATGAGGTGTCCCTATGCAATATCAGCTGCCTAAGGAAAGATGACTGCCAACCTTTGCCATGGTGAGTGCCTCTGGCATCCAGGGCAAACCTGGTTAGGAGAAGCACCTGTATGGCACCACAGGACCTGGATGTTGTCCTGCTCCTCAGACACATCTCTGGGTTGATCTTTTCAATCATTTTTCTGACAAATGTGTGTTTGGGGTAACTTCAAGCTTTTGAGACTCCTGTTTGCTGTGAGTTTGATGTGAGTCACATCACATGGACAAGACCCCTGAGCACCAGGCACTGGGATTTGGTTTAGTTTAGTGTCACAGTTGATATCGCTCAAAAAGGCGGGATCTACCTGGGATCACCTCTCACCTCCTCCCTGCACTGTGCCTTGCTGACACCCACAGCTCCTGCTCTTCAAACACAATTTGTTTTCCCAACGTGCTTTCTGCCAAGCTGCCCTTATAGAAATCCATTTCACCACAGCTTTGGGAAAGAAAATTTTTCTCTCCTCAAGAAGCCAAGACAACTCCCAGCTCAGAGCCACAGCTGGGAGGTTGAAGCCCTTGGGGCTGGTCCAGATTTGAGCCCCTGAGCCACCACCACCATCCGCCAGGCACTGCAATCGCCAAGGAGCAGCTCACAGGAAGCTACCCACTGATTAATTTTCCTACATGTCTTAGGTTGCAACAAAAGATGTGACCAAAAGTATGTATTCTGTCACCATCTGTTAAACCAGGTGAGGCAGTGATCCTTATCTCCATGGAAGACATTCTCTGCTAATGGGCCATCTGTTAAAACCAGGTGGGGCAGTCATCTTTACCTTTCCACAAGCCACCCTTCCTCCAGGAGATATCTCCTGTTAATGGCTCATTGAGTCCCACTGCACGACTGATAAAATTCCATCATCCCATTGGGAGATGCTCCACCCAGGGGGAGGAGCCAAGCCTTTTCTACCTAGATAAAAAACTGAGATTTGGAACACCAAAGCAGCCTTTTTCCACTGGATTCCAGAGGAAAACCAGACCCTTCTACATCATCACTGGACCTTTGGAGGAAACCGCACCTTGTACAGGAGCACTGCTTCAACAGAACCACATCTGTCACTGCAGGAAGATGCAGCCACCATTTAATGGGACTGCTGCCAACACCCTGCCTGACGGGGTGTCAGGTTGTATTCTGGCTCTGTCAGTGGTTTTTGTTTGCTCCTTGTAATACTGTATTTCTCTTTTAATTTCCCTAGTAAAGAACTGTTATTCCTGCCCCATATCTTTGCCTGAGAGCCCCTTGATTTCAAAATTATAGTAATTCAGAGGCAGGGGGTTTACATTCTCCATTTCAAAGAGAGGCCCCTGCCTTTCTTAGCAGGAGGCTCTCCTGTCCCTGCTGAGTGTTCCCATGGAGGTACCTTGTCAGCAAAGTGCAGGACGATGAAGGAGGTGTTGGACATGCGAGGTTTCTGGAAGTGCTCGCTGGCGGCGTGGCGCTTGTACAGCTTCTGCACCCAGTTCTGGTCCGTGCCCTTGGGCACCTGCACAGGGACAAAGGGGACAGTGCCAGGCCCCAGTGGTGCTCTGTGCTTTCGTGGCAAACACACTCAAAACTGCCTTTTCAGCAGGGAGCACCCAAATCTTGGTTCTGTCCCAGCAGCCGGAATGGCTCTTGCAAGAAAAAATTAAAAATGGCAAAACAAACCAACAAAAAGAACCAACCAAACAAAAAAACCCACCCACAAACCCTGAAAATAAACAAAAACAAATGAAAACCACCCCCAAAACAAACAAATAATAAAACAAAAACCAAAACAGCCACCAAAACGAACAGAACTGAACTAAAAACCAATTAAAAAAACCAAACCGCCCCGCAACAAACCAAACAAAATGCCCCAACAGAAACAAACACCGAACCAAATAAAAAACCCAAAAATGAAAGAAATTCCCAAGTACATACACACACATACACACACCAAAAAAACCCCAACCCAACAACAACAAAAAACCTCACTAATTAAAACAGAAATATTAGAAAGTATTTTTACACTTAAGATACATTAACTACTCAGGCACCAACATTATTTTTTAATGCTGATTTAGGTGACGGAATAATTTCCAGGAACAGCTACCTGAACCATGAACCACATGAAGTGACCATACGAACATATGAAGTTCTAGTTTACCTGACAGTGATATTGCTTCTCTTGGGGTCTGAGAACCACCATCCCCATCCCATGAATAACTGCTGAGCACAGCAGTGGCTGCACACACACACACACATTATTTTAAACAAAAAAATGGATAATTGGATATTTAGGTTAGAAAAAGACACGGTTCAGAAGAAAACTCTCAGTCAATATTTAAAATTAGATGGGACAAAACTTAGAAACCACATAACTGTGCAGCAGCAGAGAGAGCTATTGATCATCCATCAAGAACTTTATATGAAAAATGACAGAGGAAATAGTGACAGGAACGGGAAGATGGAAATCATGAGACAGGTGAGGAATACTTCTTTATGCTGTTCTGAAACAGCCTTTGACTTCATGACAGCAAACCAAAACACACCAGAAGGGTTCTGGACACAGGATAAGCATCTCCTGCCAATCCCTGTAATGAGGGTGAATTAAATGCAGCAGCCATGCACACAAGCCGTGCTCTCCCACATTTATTTATACTTTACAGTTTTTAAGTGTAGCCAATTATGGATACACACAGAAATGACAGACTATATATAAATATTGAAAGGCACTTAGCTATGCAATTATATACATATTTTATTTATGCAAGGTACGACTGGAATGTTTAAACTATGGGGTTATATAAATGCAGACTGTGTTTCTTTTCACGGGGTATATTTAATATTTGCATGCAAAAAAATCCTTTATTCAGGTATCACTGGGTGCCTCCTGTGCAGGACTAAGCCACAGGTGCAGAGCAGGAGCACTGCAACCACCCTGAGCCAGATTTATCCTGCACCACCTCTCTTCCAGGGCATCCACTTTGCTGAAAAACCTGCTTATCTCAGAGCTGAACTTCAAAGGCATTGCTCCAGCCTCCCAGAAAGAGAGTTTGCCATACCCTGCTCACTGTCCTGCAGCCTGGGTATTTTTAGCTGCCTGGGAAGCACCTGATAGGGACCAAGTTCCAAAGATAAAAACTAACAAGGCAATTATCTGTACTATTGTAACAGCTTTTGGTATTACCTTGGCAGTTTGAGGCCCTTAGAGCACGTGAGAAAAGTTATTTCGAGGCCATCTCATCTTTTTTTCAGGGGATCGGGGAGAGGAAAAGCATCTGCCTTGCAGATTTTGTAGGGAATCTTTAAACAGGATAAAGCTGATACCAGGAATTGCACAAGGTCACTGCCTGTGCTGCTCTGTCCCCACCGTGCCTCCCCCTGCCTTGGGCAGGGTCCCCTCCCCTCTGGATTCCCTGTTCCTGGAGCTGCCAGGAGCTCCTGCAGCCACAATCACACCCACCCACTGCAGCCAGCGTCAGCCCCACAGGATCCATTCTGCATGCAATACCAAGAACCCACCAAGGATCCAGGTGAGGAGATGCTTGGAACTGCCTGGAGATTCCCTCCATCACCACCTCCAACTCAAGGACAATTAAATGGACAGAAGAAACAAAGGTTAACAGCTTACGGTGAAGGAGGGTAGGTTTACATTAGATATTAGGGGAAAATTCCTCCTTGTGAGGGTCTGGCACAGATTCCCAAGAGCAGTGTCTGTCCCATCCCTGGCAGTGTCCAAGGCCAGGGATGGGAGCAACCTGGGACAGTGGAAGGTGTCCTTGCCTGTGGCAGTGGCTGGAACTGGATGAGCTTCAAGGTTCCTTCCCACCCAAACAATTCAGGGATTCTGTGATTTAAAAGTCAGCCCTCTGAAAACACAGTAGGAGCCGTTCACATTTTATTTCTTTGCTCCTTAGCACTCCAGTGTAAGTTAAAGCCTGAAAAGAGCCTGGGCTGTCTCTGCTCTCCAGAAACACGTTCCACTGCAAGTGATGTGCCTGACTTCAAAGTCATCAGAGCTGACAGGGTGATGCAGGGGAGGCTGCTCTGCCCACCAAAGCCCAGGGGTCCAACCTCTGCTCATGGAGCAGAAATTCCCCCCAGACAGGAAGGCCATGTGCTAATTTCTGATGTCCAAAAAACTAACGAGTCCAGACAAGGAAAACACATTTGCTCAGATCCCCAAGTTGGCAGAGATTCATGGAGACAAGCGGGATGGAAAAGCAGGCAGCCAGGAGCAGAGCACAGTGTTCCTGGCACTTGACAGAAGGACACAGCAAAGGTTAAAGAGCACCTTCTGAACAGCACTAGAAAACGCATTTGGCACATCAGCAGCACATACAGTGCCACGGAGCACAGAACGGAGTCACAGAGGAGCTCAAGAACATGAGGGAGCTGGTGGGTTTGGTGAGACACATTCCCCTTTGGAAGCCTCAGGGCAGGCTGCTCCACAAGGCAGGAAGATCCCTCACAAATCTTGGACAATGATGACAACATTGACACATGAACCTTTCCAATCTCTTGATGGGAACCCTTCTGGTTGCACTTTATGGAAATGGACACTTGATTTTTCATTAATTTTTTCATTCTCACACCCATGCCAAGGCAAGGAAACAGTGAGGTGGCAGACAACTTATGGAGAAACCTGTGAATCCACAATAACCTCTGACTGTACTCCCAGACAGAACTACAGAAAATCCTGAGCTGGAAGAGACCCACAAGAACCAACAATGCCCAACTGGCCATGCACAGGACAGCCCAAAAATGCCAATGGGGGCATTGTCCAAGGCACTTGGGGAGTGTCTGGAAGACAGGCAGCACACCCACATGGCAGATAGTTTCAGCCTGAAAAGCAGGACAACTCACCCAGCTTTGACAGAGGCTCGACTGCATTTCTGAGGGTTTTCTGTTTCCTCTCAGGATAACTTAAATCCCTTGAAAAACCAACCCCAACAAAGCATTTAAAGTCTTCCAAAGCGTGCTGTCCCTTCCACCGAAGTGACTCCCTCCACAAGTGCAACCATAGCCCAGAGAGATTATCAGGTTCTTGGGCAGACCAAGGATGTAATAGGAGGTAGGAGAAAATGAGCTCCAGAAGCCACAAGCTTAATAATTCTACAACAGCTTCCAAATCATAATATTTCAAAGCTATTTAAGAAAACTCTCATCTCCCACCTGGAGAGGGATTTTTCACAAAGACATGGAGGGATAGGACACAGGCAATGGCTTCCACTGCCAGAGGGCAGGGCTGGATGGGATCTTGGCAAGGAATTGTTGCCTGGGAGGGTGGGCAGGCCCTGGCACAGGGTGCCCAGAGCAGCTGGGGCTGCCCCTGGATCCCTGGAGTGTCCAAGGCCAGGCTGGACAGGGCTTGGAGTAACCTGGGATAGTGGAAATGGTGGAGCAGAGCATGGAGCAGGATCATCTTTAAGATCCAGACTAAACCCTTCGGAGATTCTGTGATTCCAGGATTCCATATCCTGAAGTCTGCTTTAAGAAGCAGGGCTTTTCTCATTAGCTTTCAAGAGATAGGTTTAGTCCTTAACACTCCAATCCCAGTTCAAGAGCCCTCTCTTTTGCTGCCAATTCTTACGTCAATTTTTCCCTAAACAGCAGCAAGGCTCTCCTATGACCTACACTTGCTGAACTGCTTCAGCACATACCCAGCCACCTCCTCCTCAACCACACATTAAGGATTCAAAAAAACCCCACACTGTGAAGCAAGAACATTAGTGACAAACCCTCTGCATTTGCACTAATGCTTCATTATGTACCAAATATTCCCCTGGTGCTGCTTCACGTCCCAGAGTGTTTTCATCCTCTGCAGGAGGTTCTAACGAGGTGGAGTGTAATTACCTTATTGTGGTCCCACCCCAGGAGCTGAAACACTGCTGTGGGGGTGAAGGTTTTCATCCACAAACTGCTGCTTTCAGCTGACAGGCTTTGCTGAAATTTTCATAAATCTGGAGAACACTTGCAGGTTGTTATAAAAGAGGCAATTACAGGGCCAGTAATAAGGGCCTGTGACTAATGACAGTATCCCCCACTGACAGGTAAACACCCAGATAATTGGCATTTGATGAGAAGGGAACAGATCTTGTGGGATTCTGGTGGGGTTTTTGTTTTGGTTTTTGTTTCTGGGGAGGTTTTTTGGTTTGGTTTTTTTTTTGTTGTTGTTTTTGTTTTGTTTTGTTTTGTTGTTGTTTTGTTTTGCTTTGTTTTGGGTTTGGGCTTTTTTTTGTTTGTTTTGGTCAAAAACTAAGTATGGATGAAAAAAGTAGTACCAGGTAGATCTACTGCTGGTACATGAGAGCTGCTATGTCACCACCAGCAATGCCACCAGCACCAACCAGTGCCAGGTGCCCCAGAGGGGAGCCAACACCAGGGGAAGTTCCCTTACAGTCCTCACAGCACCCAGGAGACACTTTCTGCCCGCAAAATTTTACTGGCTTAATAGCACAGAGACCAGATTAAATGGTACTGAATATCAAGCAAAGAATCTGACCTCCTTTCGAGCCAGCACTGGCTGAGATACTATTTTTAAGGACATCAAATTAAGTCTAATTTGTTCTCATTTTTAAGGAGACGTCCTGAGAGCAGACCTGAAAAGGGCAAAACTCCAATCCCAGCTCACCCCAAAGACAGCCAGAGTGTCTGCAGGCCAGACTAGGGCGGAGCTTGTGGGATGTGCTGGTGGGAAGGCAGCCCTGGTACCTGGACAGCAAGCACTTCACAGGTCACCCCCCTTCCAGACACAGGCGCTGTGCCCTTGTCCAGGGAAACTCATCCAAGCAATGGATCCCAGCCCTTTCCCTCTGCTGCAACATGAGACTTGTGTTCTTGAGCCACCAGACCTGCCCTGTACTCATGGATCCAACAGACACAAGAATTCCTTGGCTATGCTGGTGAGGGTCCCTTACCTACTACAGCTCTCCCAGCACTTCCCTGCCTTTGCTCAGAAACACTCAGAGCCCTCCCATAGCCAGAAAGACAATTCCTGGCAGGGAATACATCCCAATGGAAACCCTTCTAGAGGACAACATGGGTCACTCCACAGCAGCTGAGGCTCCTCCAGGCAGCCACACCCAGCAGGAAGGCAGTCCCCATCACTTCCAAGAGGGCATCTCCAGCATCAAAGAGCTTCAAAACAGGCATCCCAGCTTCCCAAGGAAACCTGCCCTCTGACATTCCTTCTTCCTATGTAAATTTGATTATTCTTGACTGAACCATGTGTCAACAAGGAGTCCAATCTTTCTTCTGGATTGTCATCAGCGTTTGCCACTCTGGTTTTTCTTCTCAAATTTCAAACAAGATTTCACTTTGGCCAGCACAAGAGAGAGGCCAAAAGAGAGCAAACTGCCCTCTAACATCACAACTCTCTGAAGTCTGCACACAAAATGCAGTAAGCTTTACCTTAAAGAGCTGTTGCAAGAGGACTCAGGCTTCCCCTGAGACAATATAAGGCTTGAGAGGAGCTCCAGCTCCTGGGCAATGCCAGAGACATCAGGTCTCAATCAATGGCTGTTCCTCAGCACAGCCAGGCGCAGGAGCACAGGGTGAGTGCAGGCACCCAGCACTCTGTTTGGAACAAACCCCTGCTCAGGAGGCTCTGGAGTGCTGCAAACCAAAGCAAATGTCATCTCAAGCCTACCCTTGCCATGAGCACAGCAGCAACACACATCAAAGATGTTTACCCTTCCACAAGACACCAGGGATTAAAGCCCATTCTCTGATCTTTTACAGAAACAAAAACGCTGTCGCAAAGGTGTGAGCTTCTCTTTACCTTGCACTCCTCATCCAGCAGGTCCAGGATCCCAAGCCTGGCCTCTATCAGGTCTATGCAGGGCTGGTTGTCGTAGAAGTCTATGAGAGTCCACGGGATATCCTCCATCATGTACTCCTCCTGTTCCAGCTTGAACACGTGCTGGGTGGGAGAAAGCAGAGTCACTGGGTGTGACCGCAGCCAGCAGAGCACAGCCCCTTCCCCTGCTCCCTGCTCAGCATTCCATGAGCACATCCAGACGCCACAGAGGCTCTGGGCGCCCTCACATACAGCCTGCACATTCACACAGCCCAGCTCCTGGCAAGGGAAACCATCACACAGGGAAAAGAAGGCTTGGAATGACTTCCACTACAAAGTGACTGAAGCTGTCGCTGCGTCCAGGTGGAAGCCGCACACTGGTGTGACAATGACACTCCTGGGCTGACAAAAACCCTCCTCTGCTGTATTGCTCTGCCGATTAAAGCAGTGACCTGAAGCAGGTTCACAGGCTGGGAGCCCAGCCAGAGCTGAGAGCCTGTCCCCCCATCTGCGAGCACAAAGAGCACCCATCATCCCAGAAGGGATATCAGCAGCAGCATCTCTCCAACTCAGGGAGGCTTCCATTGAAAATTCTTATTTTAAAATAAAGTGTAATAAAAAAATCTTTGCATGGCTTACGCATCTCAGACCTCTGCCCAAGCTGATAAATTGTCTCCAGCTATTTCTGAGATACTCTAAAGCATATTAAAAAATGATTTTTCAAATGCACTTCTTTTCCCCTTCAAAGATAGCTTTTTAAAATCTCTTCAAACATGTCATCTTGGAGCTTGAATTTATAAGCTTCAGAAGTGATAGCTAGACATACCAAGTAAGATATGAATAGTGCAAATACAATCCATAATTTACTTTTCATTTTTAGCAGCAGTGATCTATCTGATGCATTAGATAGACTGCAAATGTTCATGTCCATGCATATGATATGGTTTCAAAGAGCCAAACTAATCTGCAGTACTTAAATGCTCAAACTTCACAAGTTTTCCCCTGTACCCTGAAATTAATAGTAATTTTTTCCCTACTCATAACTGAAGCAGAAGACAACTCCTTACTGGTTCCATTTCCAGTAAAGGTAAATTGTTTCTAATAAAATAGGAAAATTTCTGGGTCTTGTGAAGCACGTCCAATTGAAAAGTAGGGGATGTTTCCAATCCTTTTATTTAATACAGAGTTTTCATCTCACAGGTTTAAGCCACGCTTAATGGAAAGGTTTCCACACCCATAACTTATTTTAATTCACACTGGAAATCAGCATGAGACCATCCAGGTTTTGTTTCAGGATTGAAAAAACACCAAGAAAAAGGCAAATTGCACTTTTATTCAGAGCAGTATGTGAGCCTTAGCACAAACCACATGCAAATCCATTTTCAAGATCAAGTTTACACATCAAACTGAGCAACATTTTCCAACTTGATAGGAATATTCTAGAACCACTGCACTGAATTGTCTGGGAGGGAGGCGTCCCAAGGATCCACAGGATCTGTCCAGGCTGCAGGTAAATGCCCTTAAGCAGAAGCCAGACACGACAATCCTGCCTTGTTACATTTTCTGCTCAGTTTTATGGAACGTTTCCAAGCTGACCTTACCGAGTTGAACTGCTGCTGGAGCTTTTCGTTGGCATAGTTGATGCAGAACTGTTCAAAGCTATTCACTTCAAAAGTTTCAAACCTGCAAAGCAATGAATAAATCAGCATTAGGCATTGCTTTGTCTCAAAATTCCCTTTTTTATTTTCTTTTTTTTTTTTTTTAATTTTTCCTGCATCAGTGTCATCTCTGTGACAGGAACGCCAGTCACTCAACCATCCCTTCCACTCCTCCTATCCCAGATCTACACTTTTTCCCCCAAAACGTCTATCTTTCCTTTGTACAACTCAAGGGATCCAAGAGGTCCCTCCTGCTCCACACAAATGAGACATCTGGCACAACTGCAGCTTCCTGCCCATCAGCTCTGTCTGAGACAAGAACTGCTTCTCCTGGGGAAAAATATTATGAAATATTAAGTCCAAATACATTCATTGTGAAGGTGATGAAGAAACAGGAGCTGCTGTCTTAAAAGACCCAGCGTGCTATTTTTAATGGGATTTAATAGAGCAGAAAAAGAAGGTATTAAATTTGTAATTATAGCTTCTGTACTGCATCCCTGTTAGCACAAAAATTAGACAAACGTGAGTAAGCAACTTCTGGAAGGGAGAAGGGGGAAAATGGTGATTTCAGCTCCAACACCACATTCCTTAGAGGGAGCTTGGTGCTGGACTCAGTGATCCACCTCTTCACCAGGACTTCCACACCAAAACATGATCCTACCCCGCCACACATCAGCTTCAAAACAGGCCAAAAATTACTTCTTGGTCGCAATTAGAAAGGAAAAAATATGCAGTTTTAGTAACACAAACTACAGGTGAGGAGCAGGGAGCCAGCAGAGCCCCTGAGGCTGAAGCACACAACAACAGGGACAGGCACAGGGAGCCACGCTTGCTCTTAAAACCTCTTAAAGAGGGTATTTTGAGCTACCAATGGGAATTATGTGTTTTATATTTCTATTTTTAAGGCACAGTTGGAAGGGAGAAGGGGAAAAAAAAAAGTCTTTGACACATGACTGTAAGGATTAAACCAGGGGGAAAAGTGGGAAGGCTTCCTGTGTTCAATGAGTAAGCTGCTGTAATGATAAATATGTGACTAAATAATTGTTCGGGTAATAGGCACAGTAGGAGCTGGCAGAACAGTCTTTAAACACTGAATAAATGAAGCCCTTTTCCTTCCAACCTCTTTTCCTCAAAATAATCACTATTTCTGCCACTTTCTGAGGACCACCCTGCTGCTACCCAGTTATTCCCAGGGTATTTCCAGGTGACAGTGCTGTCATCACACAAAATGCCAGTGTCCCTGGGGAAATGCAATGCCAAATGGCAAAAGGAAAAGGGGAATGGGAGGGATGAGCTGGTTTTGCGCTTTTATCACCCCCACAGTCCTTGAGGAAACCTGCTTTCCCTCTGCCTGCCTGGCACTGCCCCGCAGCAGCTGCCACCTGTGCCAAACAGAGGATGCTTAATCTATTCCCTTCCCAGAAACTGGGCTTTGCAGTCTTTAATGCAACAGAATCTGGTGCCTGGGACCACAATTGTTTATATTAAAGATAAGGCCTGGCCCTCAGTGATGAATGTGTCCTTGGAGAGCTCCCACTGTGCTCATCTTGGCTGCGTGGGTGAGCAAATCTGAGCCTCCAGCTCTGGCAACTCCAGGAACGTGACATCCAGCACCCCTTGGAAATACTAACCTCTGCAGCTCGTGATCACAGCAACACGGCAAGAAAAGGTTTAATTAAAGCGTGGATGGCACAGTGAGCTTGGTGGAAAAAGGCAATGAGGGCAGGAGTAAAATAAATCTGAGTATAAACTTCTCCTGTTCTGAGCTCCAGATGTGATTTATGAACCCTCCCAGCCAGCGCCAGCCGGGGGCAGAGCTGCTGTACAACTCCAGCTCCAAGGCAGATCTGACTGAGCTGTTAATTAAGGGACTCTACCACCACAATCTGCTAATTGACAAAGCAGATTAGTGGCCAGCCCTACGCGTGTGCTCGCCAGGAGGCCCTACCTGCTCAGAGTGACTTCACTGAGGCAACATCCTGAGGGGGAAAGCAAAGCACTGCCTGTTTGGTCTCTGCTCATTTCAGTGCAGTTTGATGGGGGAAAAAAGTCTATTCACCATTCCAGCCCATCGCAGTGGCTCCCTGGAAGGCACATCCACCTTGGGGACGGCTCTTGTAAGTAGATTTTCAAGGGGCAAATGCTGCGTTTTGGTTTTTCTGCTGCTTCTGGTCTCTCCTAAGTCCTCTGCAGCACCAAGGTTTGTATTAAAATATTTAAACTTCATGAATAAGTCCAGTATAAAGCTGGTTGCCTGGGTGTTCACACTACACATGGCAAACAAGAGGGGGAACGAGGCATCCCCACCAAGTCCAGGAGTGCCACGTGAATCCACTCTTCTGACTGCCTTCAGTATTAGTGCTGCAGCAAATAACACCATTTCAGTAAACACAGAAAGGCTTTCAGTGCTGCACCCTCTCACCTCAGTGTTAACAGAGAATTAAAGATGCAAAGTCGAGCATTAGAAAGTTGGAAGAAGAACCCTACAGCTTCTGCATCCTCTGTCTGGATCCCACCCCTAGAAATCCCATAGGGATAGTCCTCCCTGAAGCTCTGAGGATGTCAAGGATGTTCTGTCAAGCTGGCTGCAGGCTCCCTGCCTTTCCAGCTCAATCCCTCTCCCAAAGGAAAGGAAAAAAAAAAACATCCGTTCAAGGGGGGAAAGAAAGGTCGTCAGAAAAATGCATTGAAAACTCAAAAAAAAACTGAGTTAGGAGAACGAAACCGCTTCAAAATTGAGCAGAGTCAGGACATCATCACCCATACTTCCCACATTGTCAATTACTCAGCATTTAGACCGAAACACCCATTTACTAAAGGCATTTATGGTCATTTTAGGACACCAGAATCTTACAAACATTTCAGCCAAGAACATGGACACCTTCCCCTGCAAATCTGCTTCTTCACAGGACCTGCAGGTCCTTGTGGAAAAACCCTGCAGGTGTCACCAGGGCTGTGAAAGCCCACACACTGGACGTGACACACAGGCCAGTGGCTGAAGGAGGTTTTTCTTCCACACTAACAGGTTTTCAAGCCCAGATTAATCTTTCATGAGCCTTATCCTCAAGTCTCCTTTCATTCAGGTTTATGAAAGTCTGATCCTCCAACTCAGGCATGCAGTTTTCTGTATGGACCCACCATCATGCACAGGGCTCCATCTCAAAGCTTTATCTCATCTCAGCCTGCAGAAATTTCTGTTTGTAGGGACAGAGATGGGAAACAGCTTTGTCTCATACAGTCTTTGAACCAGACCGTGCCACATTTAAGATCTTCCCAAGAGAGCCCAGAAAGCTGCAAACCAGAGAGCGCAACCTCATCCCCTCAAGCCATGCCACTGAGCACCCAAACCAAAGAGAACTGTGTTGTTATCATCCTCGGTAGCAGTGCTCCTGCAAACCTTGCCATGACAGCAGTTATTGGTGGAGATCAGCAACCAGTGGGGCTGCACTGGTGCTCCAGCACCTTCTGGCATCCTTCCTGCTGCTGTGATTGCCCAGCAGATGTCAAAAATAATATCCCAAACAGCAGCAGCTGTAGAAACCTCGTGGCAGGGTTTATACACAAGACGCGGTTCCAGCAACTGTGTAGGTGTTGTAGCCCTAAAATCCCGCTGCTTTTTTTGTTCTGGTCCAGACCTGCTTTGGCAGGATTTCACTCTGAACCTGAGGTTCTCCTAGAGCTGACAGACCTTCAGAGGGTACAGAATTTGGGACTGAGCAAGCACAGTGACTGCCCTGGGTTAGAAATCGGTTTCTGGAGCAGGTGCAACTTGTGCTTTCCACCTTCCCCTGGGATTTCTCTCTTGCCCTTGCTGACCAGAGACACACAGACTAAAAAAGAAAATGGTGCTGGAAAAATGGAGGGTAAAACCCAAACCCATAAGACCTCTTTCCTTTTCCACCCCACAACTGACAGAATCCCTTCCTTTCTCTTCCATCTTCCGCTCCTTTGCATCACTTCAGCTAAAATGAACTCAGACCACTCTCACACCCCTCTTTCAGCACCACTCAAGCACCAAGATGACAAACCAGGCAGTAACAGGCACCCAGAACAATTTTAAAGTGGTTCATTGCCCCTGAGGGTGCAGGCTGCAAGCCTTGCAAGAGCTTTTTGCACCTCACATCCCCACCAGAGGTTCCCAAGCTCCTCTGAAAGCTCTCATTGCCTGCAGCAGTGGCTACACAAATGAAATAAAGCAGTGTCCTCAAACCCCACAGCAAGATGAGGCTGTCTGGTCTCCCCAGCAGCACCTTTACCCCAACTCATCCTAAAGGTTGTTTTAAACAGCACAGGAGACAGAAACCCCGGATGGGAAGGGTGAGGGAGGTAAGCCCCAGAACCCAGTGCTCACACAGACCCACGTGCCCCATTCTGTGCTGAAGGAGGATCAAACCTGCAAACTACACAGTACATTTCTGTGCTCCTTCCTATGGCTCCCATCACCTGCCAGCAGCCAAAGCAGCGTGCACTGTGCAAGGAGGGGAAGATGAACCCCAAAGCAGCAGCCTGGGCAGCTGAGGAGGTGCCTACCCGTAGATGTCGAGCACGCCAATGAAGGAGTGCTGCCTCACTGTGCTGTGCAGGGCCTTGTTGATGTGCTGCACGATCCAGCTGAAGAGCTGGGCATAGATGTGCTTGGCCAGGGCGTTCCTGGCGTTCACCACCTGGTGTAGGGTCATGCTCTTCACGTAGGTCTCCGACGTGGTGACGAGCTTGCGGTTGCACAGCCAGTGCTGCATTTGGCTCTCCTCCACGCCCAGCAGGCTGCAGAAGCTGCTCAGGTGCTCGTCCTTGCTCTGGGAGGGGGGAACACAAGCAAAGTCAGCTTGTCTTAAAAGACCCAGAATGCTATTTTGAGTGGGATTTAATAGAGCAGAAGAAGAAGGTGTTAAATTTGTAATTACAGCTTCTGTACTGCATCCCTGTTAGGCTGGTGGCATCCCAAACTGGCACTTTCACACCCAAGTTTGCAGATATACTCGAGGAATGGCATTTTTTCACAACCATCTAGGGAAGGCTGTGTCACTGCATGATACCCATCCAGCTGTGCTCTTCCTCGTGGACGGGGTGGCACAGCTCACACGGAGCCCTGGATGGTGGTACCAAGGCTTGGCCCTGCTCTGGTTATCCTTCAGCTCTCAGTTTTCACAAAGAGCAGATTTCCACAGTTAAAAGAATTCTCCACATCACTCCTCCTCCAGCTGCCACTACACTTTCCCCCAGAGCAACCCTGGCTATGCCTCAGACCAAACCTTAGGGTTTGCCATGACACCATGCCTTTTACAAAATAACTCCATCCTGAATGACAAAATTATAAATCATGCACCACCAGAAAGGCTTAGGCTTTGCACAATTAATAAGATAAAATGTGAACTTCACTTTCTTTAGTGCAATATATTTCCCACCCCTTTGAAATTAAGACAAAGCAATTCTGAGTCTCGATTTTGGTCAGATAGCAGGCACTGCCTTTTGGAAAATGAGAAACCAACTTCCCCTTCCTCTGTGTAACAACACATATCTAAGGGGAACAAATTGTTTCCAGATAGGTAAGTGTACTTAGAAATGCTGGACAAGGTTGGGGATACAGAAAAGAAGGGCATTTTACAAGAATTCTAGGGTGTTTTATTGCCACGGTATCTTTTTCACCGCAGAGTCAAGGTTGTACCAGAATTGATTTAATACCTGCAATTACATTTGAAGGTAATTAAACAACATAAACTTCATTAAGAGAACTCAACACTGTTGAAGCAGGCAGCTTTCACACATCCATGTTGCCAAATAAGAAATAAACTACCCCTAGCACTTCAGTCATTGAACACCACATTATCTCAAGGGTAACACTAAAGTGTGTGCAGAACCCTTTTAATTCTTTAATTAGGAACAAACGACCCAGCCTGGGATTCGAGGATAATTTACAGGACAGTATTTTCCACATAATTGCTTTACTTTTCCCCACCTCTGAACAAACACAGAAACAGAAAAACCGCCTCTAAGGCATCTTTAGTGTTATTTATTTTTGCTAATTAACTATGCAGGGGTCCTTCGGCCACGTTACAAGCAGCAGCTCTGGGGCTTTGCCAGGAGGAAAGTGTTTGTAAAGCATCACAGCTTGTGCTGGTGTGACCATCAGTGTCACAAGTCCCCAAGACCTCACACTGGGTGTTCCTGGGAAGCAGGAAGAGTTAAATGTGGGTTGGGATGTAAGGGATGTAGGTAATTTTTGAACAATCTTGCTTGCAGGCTGGGTACAAAGGAGGAATAATGCATTGTTTCCCAGGGCAAACAAAGCAACCAGGAACTCCTGATGTGCTTTCAAAAAAGGCCAAGAAAACCATGGGGAAAGGGGCTTTCTGCCAAAGCTCTGCACACGAACGTGGGCTGACCCCCCAGCACACCAAGCTCCCACCCCTGAGGGTGACCTACCGACACACTGCAGGATTCCCCATCTCGTTCCCCTAGGACTTCCAAGTTCCCCAGGTGCAGAATGGCAGCAATTATCCTAAAAATGGTCATCTGATGAGACTCCTTCACTCCTGCGGGAACAATTGATGGCTGATTGTCACAAGGGAAAATGAAACACGATTTCAAGTCTATTTGAAGGTGCTTGCAGTGTTTGATTTCCTTCCAAGGCAATTGCTTTTCAGAATCATGAGGCTTCTTCCAATAAACACTCCATAAACTCTCAATTTTAACACAGATGGGTTTAATACACACAAACCCAAGGACGCTGCTCCACAGTGATCAAACAGGATCAGAGTAATAGGGGCTCTGCAGCCTTCACAGAACAAGGAGCTGCTTGTCTGTCATCGCAGTCTGCTGACAACCAAAGCACAGAAATTACAAATTACTGCCAAAGCCCCACTAAAAGAAGGGAAAATTAAAGCCCTGCACAACGCCTCCACGCTGGTGGCACAGCTGGATGCAGCAGGGAGGTGATGGGGAGCTCTGTCTTACCATCCCCATCTCAACAAGGGTGATGTGTTGTGGTTCTTTACTGGGGGTGCAAGATGTTATTGCCTTAAATATTTTATTTATATATTGCTTTATCTATTTTTTCTTTACAGGCATTCCCAGGATTTACAGGCATTCCCAGCAGGAGCTTTGCTCAGCAGCAGCCTGCACATGGCCTTCTTGCTGTATCTTGCATTTTTTTTTAACATCCCAGCTGGGTTTCTGCGTCCCTTTTGTGTTCAGGGCTGGTGTCCTAATTATCCACCCAAGGTCTGAGACATCACCTGCTGGTTTCTGAATTATCCAGAGCTTCCCTTTCTCTCTCTTGGGACTTTTCTGTTATCAGCACAGTGAGAAATGTTTCAAGGTTACTGAAAGGAGCAACACTCTGCTCTTACTTGGAATTGGAGTTAAGCCTGGCCAGGACTGGGGATTTGCAGACAAATTTGACTTCTTGTTACACACAAAAAGGCAAGATTGAAAACTGTAGTAGCAATTTCACCAAGCCCTGAACAGAAGCAGAGCTGGGAAACACTGAAGGAAAATGAGGAAAAGCAGAGGAGCACATGAAGAACAGAAAATCAGCATCAGACTGGCTCCAAAGGAAGATGCTCTCAGAGGGCTGCCCAGGGACCAGCAAGGAAACAGGGGAGCCAGAGAAGGGGACTGGGAAGGAAACAGAGACTACCCATGCCAAGGGGATGGGGAGAGAGTTCTCTGGGGATTACAGTCCTGTGGGCAAGTCTGGAGCAAGCAGGGATCGCATTTTTTGAGCAGTGAACAGAAGTCACACAGGCTGAAGAAGACGAGGGTAAAGACAAGACCCCAAAGAGAAAGAGATGAGGCCCATCTAAAACACAAAGAGGATAGATTTTGGGGAAACAATTGCAGTTCTACAGCTCACAGTGAGTCCCCAGGCTCACTGCAGGCACAGCTGGGCAGGGGATTTCACAGGCTGTGAACTCTGAACATGATGAGCTCCTCTCCCAGCCTGTGGAATGGAACCAAGAGGCACCGAGGCTGACCAGGATTTATAACCTTGGTTCCAGATAAATACAGATACACTGGTCACGTTTTCCCTCCCAGATTGTTCTTCCTTTCGCAGGATTCAGCTCTGCTCCCCTGGACACAGCCACAGCTTCTGCAGCTGCCATGCAGGCGTGGACTCTGCACAGCAGGGATGTACTCAGCTCATTATTTCCAGGAATCAGCTACTCGGTACAACGCTGTGATCCAAGAAGTGACATCACCCTCAACCACAACACAGCCTGAACTGCAGAGTAATAGCTCTTTTCCTGCTTGTAAACAGGATAAAAAATAGCAAGTCAATACTGCAGCCCTCTTTGGCTTCAGAATGATTCAAGTTTCTCTTAAACTCCGTGTCCTTCTCCATTTCACTGCTGCTTCACAGACTAGAAACACTGCTGCAGATCCTACTAAAGAACAAAGTAAAGCCAACTAGGTCAACAGGAACGTTGTAATTCAGGCAAAATACTGAAAACGATTGTGAGAGGCTTCTGCTGGGCAGGCTTTGAGCAGAGCAACCCCTTACCGAGCAGGGTGAAGGCATGCCGGGTTTTCTCAAAGTCATCAGCATCATCCACACCATCAATGGACGTGTCCTCTCCCTGAGAAGTGTAGAAAAAGTCTTCGGCACATGCTAGGAGAGGAGAAAGAGGAGAAACACATCAGCAAGCAGTGCTCCCCCACTGCAGTCACTCCCCAGAACCTTCACTCCCTGCTCCCTGTCCCCCACCACCGAAGGGCACCTGTGTCCCCTGAACCAGGGTTTGCCTAGGAGTGGATGAAGCAGAACCTTGGTAAGTGGCTGTGGCTGCTTCTTGCAGTGCTGGGAGCTCTTCTCCATGCACAGCAAGTTCAGCCAGGGCAGCGCTGTGGTGTGTTTGGGATCAGCTCCATCACATGGGGGAAGAGCATTTCAAATACTACTTTCAGTAACTCCTCGTCCTGTTTTACACATCCACGACTGATTCAGGCACTTTAACATCTTTTCTACAGAAAGCCATAATCCTTGGGAGCAGAGGGAATGGAGAATGGCTCAGGAGCCTGCATTACACCATTTAACACCTGTGCTTTAGTGAAGTTACTCCAGGATGACACCACTAACTCCTGAGGAGGCTGAGAGGCATCTCCAATGCAAATACAACCAGACTGCAGGATTTGTGCCCACTTAAGAAAGCTGCACATATAATCCCCCTCCTTAAAACAAGGTCCAGAACAGCAAGATGCGTGCCCAAGGCTGCTGGCTGAGCCACAGCTTGTCCCCTGAAAAAGAGCCCAGCCCCTAAAAAGCCTCCCCACCGCACCCAGAATCAGTTCTCAGCACCAGCCTCAGCCTGTTTTGAACTGAGGAGCAGTCACTTGCCAAAACCCACACGCTAACACACACAAACACATTTCCCAAGCATCACTAATATAGAGAAAAAGCCTACTGGTGTTACACACCAGCCTAGTGGCAACCTTTAAAATCACTTCAATCTGCATTTTCCTTGATTCAAATTTCCACCAGAAGCTCCCTGAAGCTCCCCATCTCTTCCCAGCCCCCCACAGGCTTCTGCATTAGCTGTACTTTCAGTCTATAAAGAAAAACATTTAATTCCTTTTGTCATACAAAGCCCTGCGACGGTAATTCCACTCACTGCTGGAGCATCAGAAACAAGAGGCAGAAAATGCTGATTGGGGTCAGGCAGACAATGTCCCTGCTGGTCCCCCTGCACAGCAGGAGCTCACCCAGCCCATGGTGGAGCACACCACACTCACAGCTTGATGCTGCTGCACATGACCCTGCAGGATGCAGCCTGGCCTGGCGGGGCCAGGACATCAGCTTTCAATTTTAAACATTCACACTGGGATCTGTCTCTGCCTCAAGTCATCCAACTCCAATCTGTACATTTCAAGATCTCTGTAATTATTTTAATGGCCACGCCAACCCTTTGATTCACTGCAAACAAATAAAACACATTCCTGCCTTGCACCACTGCCCAGGCATCGTTAAGCCAGACACCACACTTCAAAAGGCACTTGCATTGCACATCACCATTTAAAGTCAAATATTTACTTTCTAGTTTAAAATTAAGCCTTTAGGATCACTCTGACTGAAGCCAACACTGGCTTGCTCTGCTGGGCTCATTTTTAGAGACTCTTTTTTGTTTTCCAGCATCTTGCAACATAAAAGGAACTAATAACAATTCTTTGTATGTGCAAGACCCAAAGGAGAAGCAATAGCTCCTGTTTTTTAGATGGAAATATATACATCCTCCTCCATGAGTAATAAATAAAAAGTGGATTTTCAGATCAAGACACTTCTTGTTTTGTATAAGTCTTGGGAAGACAAGGTTGACAGGTAAGTACAGCTCACACTCAGGAAATAAATCTGAGTTCTGACTGGTCATCTTCAAGCAGGCCAGTAAATCCAAGGCAAAGCTGGAAATGAAAAGCATCACTCAAAAGAAGGAAAAACAAGTGAACTGTGCACCTCTGCACCCACAGACCACTGCCCAGCAGCAGCAGTCCCAGGGGACAAGGCTGAGCCTGTGCCACACCAACAGGAACAGCTCCCAGACCCACCTCCCTGTCCCCAGCTGGCACATCTGACAGCCACCAGAACTCTTTGGAGAGGTGATTTTCAGACACTGCAAGGTGAGAGGGCAGGAAACACCAAGGGCACCAAGTTCTTTCTTTGGAAAAAACTTCTTTTCCAACACTACTGGATACCTGTGCATGCTGTGACACAGCAAATGCAAACTGCCACTGAGAGCAGCAGGAGATTGGCAGGCACTGGCACCAAATTTTGATTAGAAATGACCCAAGAAGGCTTCCCTGCAGGCTACTGGTCCTGGCACCCAGTCCTCCTGCACTGCCAGCTGCTGCCATCACACATTCATCCCTGAGATGCTGAAGCTGAGAGCCACAGCCACAGCAGCACAAACGTGTCCTGGGAGAGGCACCAGGACAGCAAAGCCTCTCAGCCCCCACTCCTACCCGTCACCACAAACACAGATGATGCTTCTGAGATGAGTAACTTCCCCTGATCCTCATGTTCCCAAGAAGAGAGCAGTGGTTTCACAGCTGGAGCTCTCACACGTCAACTCATCTCCCAGATGGAGCTGAAATAATTTGTGTCTGAATTTTAAGATGCCAGCAGACATCATCGTTACCCAGGATATGTCATTAAAAATGAAGCACACAAGCATGGCATAAACTCTTGAAAAAGGTCCACATGATGTGCTCTGTGTGGTCACTGTGCCTACAGCGACCCAAAAGGTCATTAAGACAAACTCAGAATTACCTAGAAACTGAAAGCCCCTCTCTTCATCTGCTATGGTGGGATCAGAACCTGCCTTGCTCACTATTCAAAATAGGTAAAAAAACCTGATTTAAACCTTGCTTTTTTCTCTAAGCAACAGCAAATGTTCAAGATAAGAGCATAATTTAAATTCATCCCTGTGCCACCTGCTGCAAGTGCAAAACCTCTGAATCATGTGTTCTACAGAGGTTTTGTTGCAAATCCTGGGGGAAAAAACCCAGCCCATCCCTCACCCAAGTTGCCACATCCCTGGTGATGGGGTGAGCAAACCTGTGCCCCAGCCAGCAGCAGAAGCCCTTCAGTCCCATCTCCCTCCCCTCCTCCCAGTGCCTGGGCACACAGCCCTCACCAGTGACCTGCAGCAACCCCACCACATCCTCCTGCTGCCCTCAGACCCAGCCAGGGATGGGCCAGCACTTACTGAGTCCAAGGTCCTTGAATTCTGGGAGGCTTGAGGAGGCACAGAGCTGATAGAAGATGTGGTAGTTGCGTTCGTTCTCTGCCTGCAGGGAAATGCTGGGTTACCAGGGACACAGAGGGGTCACACAGTGCTCCCACCCTCTCACTGCTGCCCCCTGAACCCAGGGACACCCCAGTCCCACCCCCTGCTTCCCACCCCCAGGACCCTGCCAGTGACACCAGCACAAAGTTGGTTTCCTTGCCACCTGGGGGAAAGGAGGTGCCCAACCTAACCAACACGCATTGCCCATCTGGCAAAGGAAATAAACAATTCTGTATTACCCCCAACATCTTATCCATTTCTGAAATAACCAGGCTAAATGAAGTAGCAGGCACTGAGCTGCAAAGCTATAGTAATAAAATAAGGTGGTTTATTCTTCACGGCTTTCTCGAAGTTTTAAGTTTTTTAAGAGTTTTGTAATTGGGGTGCTTTTTTTTTTTTGTGTACTTGTGCAGTAGTTTCTGATCCACATCCCAAGCAGAAACCAAGAAAGTCTCTCCCAAGCCTGCACAAGAAACCTGGAGGGGTTGAAAAGTCATGTGGAGGTGGCACTTGGGGACATGGTCACAAGGAAGATGAAGAGTGACTGGGGACAACAGCATGGAGGGACAGGACAAGGGGGAACAGCTTTCTATTGACAGAGACTAGGTTTAAGTTGGATATTGGGAAGGAATTGCTGCCTGGGAGGGTGGGCAGGCCCTGGCACAGGGTGCCCAGAGCAGCTGGGGCTGCCCCTGGATCCCTGGAGTGTCCAAGGCCAGGCTGGACAGGGCTTGGAGCAGCCTGGGACAGTGGAAGGTGTCCCTGCCATGGCAGGGGGTGGAATGAGGTGATCTTTTAAGATCCCTTCCAACCCAAACAATTCCATGATGATGATTCTGTCATGGGTATGGCAGTGCTGGGAGGACAGTTGGATTTGATGATCTTAAAGCTCACATTCAAACTAAATGATTCTGTGTTGTTTTTTTGGGTTTTTTTTGTTTTTGTTTTTTTTTGTAATCCACAGAAAAGATCCAGACTATTGAATTCCTGGAATACAGCACCCAAAAGAAAGAAAGGAAAAAGCCCCACAAGTCCTCACCTGAAATACAACCCGAGATTTTTCCAGCAGATACGTCCTCATTTTGGCACCAATGATGTGGTATTCTTTATCAAAGCCAATCTGAATGTATTTCCCAAAGCGGCTGCTGTTGTCATTTCTTGTTGTTTTAGCATTTCCAATGGCCTGCATAAAACAAACAAAATCAAACATTAAATTTTAATTGAATTTTTGGATTTTTTAAACACTTCGATTTGCAGTCAGTGTTCCATAAACAGTCACAGCAGGATTTGAGGAAAACCCCTTCCCAGATGCAGAAGCCAGAGGAACAGTGTGACTGTGGGGAAGGATTCTTCACTGAAAATCTGACATCTCCAGGGTTTTTATGGAAAAGTATACAAACAGCAACGAATATTTGTACAGTAATTAAATTATCTACATCCCAAAAGCCTGAATATTCATAGGATGCCCCCACCTTTGTTCAGAGCCAAAACCAGCAGCTTCCCTGGACAGGTCTCCTTCCCCCACAAGTCCATTTAACTCAGGGTTTTTCTGCAAACCAGGCAGTTTTCTTTTATGTTTTTTTCTGCATAGGCAATGTTCTCATCAATTTCCAATAAAGACAGGCAGGTTGCCTGGCCTCAGCACTTAGAAATTACAGCCAGAGCTGAACACAGGCAGGAAAATTAGAGCAATAAAATTCTGGGGTCATATAGAAGAATAGTGTGCGCTATGAATTTTTTTTCTTGGATGGTTTTAAGTGCCCCCTGGTACTGCAGCTACATTTCACAGAGGCAGGGGAGATGGGTGAGGAAAGGAGTAAACTATCAGGTTTACTAGGAGTAAACCTGCAGAAAGCCAGCTGTGTCTCACCCTGGACCAGCCACCTCTGTGTCTATCAGACAATTTGGCACAAGGCACTGTGATGGAAGCCTCCCCAAAGGCTGAGCCAAGCCTAAGTTTAAGCACAGGACAGCACCACACTCCACTAAACCAGCACTGCTGGCTCCTGCCTTGAAAAGTCACACGAGCCTGGAGTGCTTCATGAACTTTAGAAAAGCTCAAAATCAACTGAAGGTATTTCATGACTCCAAAATTTCTTGGGAAACGGGATTTAGGCACTCAGACATTTATTTTCAGCATCTGGATTCAGTGAAAGGAAACAAAGCTGCTTTTTCCCTTTCTTTTGTATTTATGAGAAGAATTCTTTTCCTTCAGAGAAGGGATTTCCCTGTAATGAGACTCATTATTCTCCAACAGCCAACATTCCAACAGATCAATCAGGTTGGAAAATCCCTCTCAGTTCCCACCGTGTCACCAGCCCAGAGCTCTCAGTGCCACCTCCAGCCCTTCCTTGGGTACCTCCAGGGATGGGGACTCCAATAGCTCCCTGGACATCCCCTTCCAATGCCTGACCACCCTTTCCATGAGGAAATTCCTCCTAATGTCCTAGGCCTCCCCTGGCACATCTTAAGACTCTGTCCTTTTGTCCTGCTGCTGCTGCCTAGGGGAAGAGGCCAATACATGATAGATTGCAACAGAAAACTAACAAAAATTTTAATGAATTTAAACATCCCAAATAGATTAATCCCTTCATTTTCTATTCCATGTTTGTACAACAAAAGAAGGAGATTAGGGAGAACCATGCAGTGACAAAGGAGGAAGAAGATGAGAGAACACTAACAGTGCCAGCTGCACTGCTTGGGCTCTCCACCCTGGAGCCCCAGCTCCTGGATTTGTGCTGGGCAAACTCAGGCTCAGCTTTAAGACCATCAAAGGCAGGTGCAATCGAGGTGGTCTAAATGAGGCTGTTGGTGCATTTCTGCATTGCAGCCCAGCTCCAGGACGCTGTTCTGCTGTAAATCAGACCTCCCTCACAACTCCCCACTGTACTTGTGACTCACAGAGAGACAGAGCAAGCAGGACAAGGGACAGTATGGCTTTCTTTTTGGTCCCTGGTGATATTTACCAGGACCAGAGAGTGCTAATATGATTTAGCTATCTCTCAGAAAGTGTACATTTCATCAGCAGAGAAAGACCGGAAGCCTTACTTGACGAGTTCCACAAGAATCTTTATTCTGGGAGCCAGGCAGGATTCTCTCAGAACAAAGGGCAGACAGTCATATTTATAAGTTCAGGGGGGATTGAAACTACAGCCAATAAAAGTTTATACAAAGAACAGCATCCAATCTAAGTGAGAAGTTCTAAAGGCGAACTGACCAATTACACAGACTAATTTCTAACCAATTATCTTCCAAAGTGTTAGAGTGTGACCAAATTCTTAAGGAATTTGGCTCAACCTTGGTGCCTAGGATACCTTATCTACTATAGCAAGTTCCAGGGGCCAGAGGAAGATGGTTTTGGAGGAATTGTATCATCCACAGGACAGGGAGCAGGTTTTACCTCCATGATGGGGTTGGAGGCCAGGACCTTGGCCTCGATGCTGGTCTCGCTGGCGGAGCCCCCGACGGTGGCGAAGAAGCGCATGGCGTATTTGGCAGAGACCGTCTTGCCCGCCCCTGACTCCCCACTGACGATGATGGACTGGTTCTTCTTTTCCCTGGGGAGCCAGAGCAGCACAGTTAATAAAAGCTGAACCTCCCTAAATTAATCCATTTTCTGGCCAGCTGTTTGCACCTCTTGCCGCGTTGCACCGCACTGGATTTGTTGTGGACTGTAAAAGTAACAGTGAATAATACACAACTGTAACACTTCCAGAGAAAACAGGACAGTGAACATGTCCAGGACATCTCCAGACACAGCAGGAACAGAGGCCCTGCACGAAGCACTGCTGCCTCCTCCACCCTGAGACTCTGGGAAGCCCATTTCCTACACACCACCACAGCCAGCCTTTGCTGCTGGGCATTTGTCTGGAGAACTACTGACAGGCATTGGTTGAGTATCAGCTCCTAATACTGTATATTTAATTTTCCCCCCAGCTCCTTCACTCAAGTATTTGAGATTCTGCTCATTAAAACACAGTCAACTTGTGAAACTTGCTTTTAAAACACAGTTACCCAGAAAGATTCCTCTACACGAAAAGCACGTTAACCCTGAAGCTGTAAAATCAAGCACCCTAAAACTGGGACACAGAAGAAGTCACTTGATTCTCTATGCAATTACATGAGTATCAGTGTTCTCACACAACTCTCAACATCTGGTTAAAGTTGACAACAACACCACAAAGCATGCCTGACGTCAGTCACACCAGCAACTCACAAACTCCTAAATCCTGTGGCATGGTGAAGTCAGTGATCTGAAGCGCAGAGATACTTCACCAGATACCTCCAGGGCACAGGACTTTGCACAGAGAAGCCCAGGATGCACCATCTCATGCAGCTCTTGAGCCCTGCCCAGAGCACAGACTCTTCCAAATGCCTTTTCCCACTTCCAAAATTAATTATTCACACAAAACCCCTTGCACAAGCCATCATGGAATAGCCAATCCTTCCCAGCATGGTACCCACCAGATACACCCCAATAATTAATCTGTTTAACACACTTGAGCTGCAAGGCAGAGGAAGGGCCAAGGCAGTAAGAGGAGCTCATTTCCAGAACTACATCCCTCCAGGAAAAGTTTTGCTGTCTCCAGGGATCCTCTGCTGCAGTGGGATTCGCTCCCTGGGGCATCCTCAGCACACAGCATACCCAGCACTTCTGCAATTTGGCTGCGGACTTTGGGAAGGGCAGAGTTTTCACTGCAGGATTTGCTATAAGCTCCCCAAATATCCGAGCTCTTGGGTAAGCTTTAAGGACGTAATTGAGTGTGTTTTTAAGTAAGATAAACTTAAGCTTCCCAGACTCTGCCGTGGCTTTCATGAATCACAGCTGAAAGCAGGCACAGAAAATCCCATACACAAGTACAACAATAAATTTATACCTTGCAGTTCTCTTGACATCAGGAAATACCATCAAAACACATTTCAATTTAAGATACTCAGTTCAAGTTTATACCACACAAGGACAAAAGCTAAATGATTGCCATACACCACTTCCAACAAAGACACACCACACCATTACTTCCCTCCACTGTCAGGCACAAACATCTTAATTCCTTCTAGGTTCAAGGTAATTGGTTTGAGAGAAAAAAACCTCAGCCAAGTCACATGTAACATTTTGGTGCAAACCATGACTTTGAGACGCTTTCAGCAGCAGCGGACTGACAAGATAATTTCCAGCTTTCTGTATTTTTCAGACACCAATTCACAAAGAGCATCTTAATCCATCCCCTAGCCAAGCAGCTCCCCTGGGTACCAAGAACCAGGAAGGCAAGAGGAGCCTCCAAGCACGCCAGCAGTGAGGCAGCAGTGCAGGAACACAGGCTGTGAGTGGAGCACACCTCAGCCACCATCCCAGAGCCCATGACTCATCCCGGGTGGGGACAGCCTGGTCTTGCTAAGTCACAGCACCATGCCCTTGGCAAAGCCAGCGAGGCTCTCCCACAGCCAGCAGGCAGGATCCAGGCACGGCGCTGCCAATGTGCCAGTCTCACACCTTTGGACTTCCACAGGTGTGCAACAAACCTCTCCTGGCTGCACGAGCAGAGGGAAAACAGTGCCAGCTCCACAGAGGGGAAGGGGAACTCGGCAGCAGCCCCAGGAGGGAGCTGGATGAGCCCACAGCAGCTCATGGCTCAGCTGATGGCTTTCGTGGTTTGACTGAACTCAGTGAAGCTTTGATCATCTTCAGTGAGCTGGATTGCCAGTCTGTCCTTGCAGGGAACAAGTGAAAGGAGGAGAGGAAATAACCTCAAGCTGTACCAGGGAAGGTTTAGAATGGATATCTGGAAAATTTTAGTGATGGAAGGGGTTGTCAAGCCCCAGCACAGGCTGCTGGAAGCGATGGAGTCACACTGGAAGCGTTTGAACCAAGTGTGGATGTGGCACTTGAGGACACAGTCATGCTGGTGGTGCTGCCTGGCAGCTGGACTCGATATTAAAAGGTCTTTTCCAGCCTTAATCCATGATCCAGTGACTCATGGACAACCTCCTGCTGAGCTCCATCACTGAAATCCCACACTGGCCATCAGCAGGATCCAACAGACAAAATTCCTGCCAGCTGCCAATAAAGGGGCAGACAGAGGCTCTGGCATGGGCTGCAAGGGTGGATGAACAGCCTGTCCTTGGTCAGAGGTGAGGGAGATGTGACAACCAAAATCCCTGCAAAAGGAGCTCTGTAAAATCAAAGCTGGCTTAGAGCTACAGCGGCCCAAAAGTTACTTCAGAATTATTGCTTCCCACCCCACTCTGCATGACAGGTATGGCCCAAGTGGCACATTTCAGACAACATTTCCCTGCCACTCTTCTCTTGAAGCCACACGATAAAAACTCCACCAGTCTGGGAGTGAGTCTCCAGTTAAATGAGGCCAAAATCTCAAAAGATGCATTACTTGGCACCCAGATAGCCCTGCTGCAAGGCAGTACTTGGTCACCTTAAACAGAAAAAACTTGGGGTTTTTTTTCTATTTAAGATTCACAATTATGAGTTCTTGTTACCAACTTTGACCTCTTTCATAACTTCTTTGTTGCTATTGGGGAGGACAGAGGCCTTAGCTGAGAGCCCAACTAAGGACCACCCCAGACCCAGAGCTCCCCTGGGCTTCAGATCCCATCACAAAAATGCCTTTAAGTGGCATTCTGAGGGCTTTATGGCTCCCTCTGGTTTGTCTCTTTTTAAACAGATATTTGCCAAAAGACACTGAGCCTAGTGACAAAACTATAGCCAACATAATTTGCTGCTGCAGCCACTCTGCCAGGTCCCATTTTCCCAGATTTTCTCAAGAATTTGCCCTAATGTCTGATGTGCTGCAATATGAAATGGGGCTGGTGAGCTCTCTGTGGCACAAAAAAAAATACCTTTTGGATTATATAAATAACATAAAATGAAAAGAAAACTGCTCTTAGCAGGCCACTCAACCTCCTGCGTTTGCAGTAATGTGTCTCTTCTGGGTTTCTTTGGTGGATAATGCATGTTCAGACATCTATTTTCCAACTTCAGGAATAAAAGCCTTCGGGAATAAAGGCTGCAGAGCCCTTCCCTTCTTCAGTGTACAAGTTAACTGCTGGTGCCAGCAGGGGAAGATGGATGAATCCCACAGAGCAGCTGGCAGCACACAGGATGCTCCGGCAGCAGAAATGGTTAAAGCCAGGCAGGAGGTGTTTGTGTTCAGTGTGGAATAAAAGACACTGAAATGTTTGGCCACTGTGCAGGCACAGTGTGCAACACGGCTGTTTAAAATACGTTCAATTTTGGCAGTGCTAGCGCAGGAGGAAATTATTATTTAAAAGAGCCTGGATAAAATGAAGTGTTTATGGGTGAACAAACACTGCAGCATGGCAGCGCTGCCCCATCTCCTCCTGGGACTGGGGGGCTTCCTGTGCACCTCAGGGCTGCCACTACAGCTTTTTATGCTGCCACAAAGTGCTTCAGGGCTCCTCTCCCCATGGCACACAGCTCACACGATGCTCAGGCTAGAAAGCCAGCACTACAATCTGGGCTGCAGCCACCACCCAGCAGAGAGGCAAAGAAAACCACAGAGGAGCAGAAATCCAACCAGAACTAAATCCAGAATGGTTCCTTCAATCCAAAGAGGCAACAGCAGCTCCAGAGGTGCTTTGGAGATGGGTCATACATATTTTTGCAGATATTTGCCATGTTAAGAGCAATGCCCCTCAAGACCACACACAGTAAGAGATGGGTGACGTCTCCAGCCCACCAAAACTAAGAGGGGGTGCTTTCACAACACATGGAAAATATCATGGAATCACAGAAATGCCGGGCTTCAGAAGGACCTTTAAAGCCATCTAGTAAAAGCCATGAGCAGGGGACACCTTCCATTACCCCAGGCTGCTCCAAGCCCCATCCAACTCTGCCTTGGACATTTCCAAGGATGAGGCAGCCACAGCTGCTCTGGGCAGCCTGGAAAAATTCCTTCTTTATATCTGCTCTAAGAGTCTAATGGATACCATTTTTAAAGGCAACATCTAAATGTGCTGCCCAAGGCAAACAGAAGTAATTTGTCTATGAAGAGAAAGGGCACTTCAGATTCCTTTGCTGATTAGCACTGGCTGCTAATTACCAGCCTTTACATCAAGGGAACGTATTTCCCTGCCTGCTTCCCAGTCCTTCACCTGCAGCGAGGCAGAGAACACTGCTGTGCTCAGAGGAGCCTCCAAACAGCCTGGGAAAGGTGGAGAAGCATCCACACCCCAAGCTGCCCAGCTGGACACAGCTCTGCACTGCATCCACTGCTCAGTGTTTCTGTGTGCAGCTCCCATCACTTCATCCAGGGCAGAACATCCCTGGAAAATCCTCACTTCAGAAAAGGAGATGGTTGAGCCACAGCAGCCAAAAAGGGATGGAATCCAGGGATGGCTCTCACCACCCCTCTGCCTGAGACAGAAGAGACAGGCACACCTCAGTGCAGGTATTTACACCCTCAGCCTTGAGCAACACTGCTTGGAAACAGTCCTTGAAGACACACAGACCCCAAATGCTCTTCAGACATACAGCACCAGTCAGAACTCTTCCAAAGTCAGCTGTCTTTAAAGCAATAATCCAAACCCAGGAGAAGGAACCCAGAACATCCAGGATTTGGTTTCACAGTCATCCTGTCAGAAAATCACCACTGGCACAAGCAGCTTAACTGCACAACTTCACCCTGGTCTCTGCAGTGGGAGTAAAACCAGTTGCACTAAAAACACTGCTTCTCCAAGAGGGAAAGGGATCTGGAATAAACGAAGGCAGAGCCAGATCCTGTGAGTAATTGTCAGGGGTCACTCCAGCTTTAATCCCAGATCTGACACTAATTCTCTGTGTCGTGGAACGAGTCAATAAGTCTATCCACCATGGAAATCATATTTAACCTACTTCTTTCAGGTTGCTTGGAGGATTAGTGTTCATAAAGCAATCTGAAGATTAAAAATCCTTTAAGTACTGCAGTTTGAATTGAGCCTGACCACAATGAGAACACCCACAAAAGCCCCAATGCATTTCTCTACTGACAATGCTAAGAATGAGCCTAGCTACAGCATGTGCTGGTAGAAATATAAAAAAGCAATAATTTAATTACCACTGGATTGCATCCTTCAAGTGCTAATGACAGTGATGAAACACTGAGACAGTACAACTCTACTTTCAAATTACCAAACAGAAGTTGCACTCTGGAGTTAAAAATCAGAGTTTTTTAGTGCTGTAACAAGAGAGAAGCCCCTGAAGCCAGGAGTTGTTGCCATTTCTGTGGGAAAACTGGAATTTGGAGCAGCATCTCTGTTGAGAGTGGCAGCAGCTTCTTTTATTTGCTGGCTCTAATTTGGACTTTTAAATCCCTGGCACTGTCACTCAAGGCAAAGAGAAAAACACAACTTTGGGGCAGTTACATTTTTCCCTGAGAAAAACCCAAGAAGATACTTTTCCTCCAGTTGAACAAGAATGTTTAAGGACTTGTTTTGTGTTTGCATTTTCAAATATCAGCTGCAAATGCACACTTTATGCTGCAGCTGCTGAAGTCAGCAGCACTAACAGGACAGATTTTCATGAGCTGCACAATAATTTGGGTAATTTTTCACACTGCATCTTTCATAAATGGCATGGGTTACCCTA
>PYHW01009372.1:6925492-6942629 GCA_013186435.1 Turdus rufiventris
GGGCAGGCCCTGGCACAGGGTGCCCAGAGCAGCTGGGGCTGCCCCTGGATCCCTGGAGTGTCCAAGGCCAGGCTGGACAGGGTTTGGACCAGCCTGGGACAGTGGAAGGTGTTCCTGCTATGGCAGGAGGGTGGAACAAGATGATCCTTAAAACCCATTTCAACCAAACAAGTCTGGGATTCTACGAATTGCCTTCTCTCCTTTCTTCTCAATTTATCAAGTTGAACTTGTTGCTGTCCATCCACAGGTGACTGCTGTCCTGAACAGCTTTGGCAAGGCACCCTCCCCAAAAATCACAAACCCACGTTTACACCTGCCCTTCTCCTGCTCTGAATTGGGGAGTTAGATGAAAAAGCTGTGAAGAAAAGGAAGGAAACAGCAGTGCTGGGAGGATCTTTGCATTTTTTTCTGGAGGAAAACCTGCTATGGCCATTCATCAGCAGGATCACCGTCTGGCATGCTGCTGTTCACTGCTTTATTACATTTTCTCTGTGGGGGCTGCCAAGCACATGAAAGGCTCAAACTCATCTGACAAGACGTTCCCACCAAGAGCAGCTGGACCACGAGCTCAGCAAGCTCACAGTGCACCAGCCCCCCAAAACCACCTCTGGTTTACATCCTCTTGACACACACTCCTGCCTCCCGCCCACCCCAAACCCTCTGGTTTGTGGTCTCCAGGGGTTTCTCTGCGGCCCCACAACCTCCCAGGAGCTGCAGGTGTGGTCTGAACACTCACCACAGTAGGTGTAGATGTGGTTGGATTCGAGGAACCTGACTTTGAGGTTGTGCAGCACCGCAGGCTCGTGCAGGTAGCTCAGGACTGTCAGGTCATTCTGCCCCACCAGGATGTCTGGATTGCGTAGGAAAGGCAGCTCATCTTCCTGCAGGTTGATGGGGTACTCGTAGAGCTGGAGAGACACACGAGGAACACACCAACACACACAAAAAAAAAATAAAAACAACAGCTCCTTTAAGGGCTTGTAACTTTTCCAGGTACAGCTCCTGCTTACACACCCTGCTCTAAATTAAATTAAAAGTCCTTTGATGATAAATGCTCTAGGGACTTGGATGGCAGACTGTCAGGTCATCCCTCTGGCTTTGTGCTGACCATCACATGGTCCTGGTGGACGCTGATGGCCCAAAGCACCAACCTGGCCAAACCTGAGCCATTCTCAGGCCAGCCTTGGGGCAAACAGCCTTTAGCCAGCTCAGAGCAGTGACAGGCACCGAACAGAAACCCACAGCTTCACCTGATCTAAGTATCTTCTTGTGCTGGGAAAAGCAGCCTCATTCCAAACTCGACCATGTTCTTACCATCAGAGCGATTTCTCAGCTCATTTTTAACTCAAGTTACTGCTCTACCTGAGCCCTGACACCCCTTGAGGCAGGGAGGACATGGAGAAGCACTGAGTTCCTGCTGCTGAAGTGTCTGAGAGCCAGGTTACGCTGCTGAAGCTGGCATATGGGCAGCCTTATGCTATTTTTGACTCGTCCCCAAACAAGTAACAGAGCCATCAACTAAAGATAAACTGCCATTTTTTTCTTTACAGAGGAGAGGAAAAAAAAATTGCCAGTGATGCTGCTTCCCACAGAGTGGCTCAGATCCCACCATAAGGGAGGAATCCCAGATTCCAAGCAGAACCACTGCACTGGATCACTGCCTGTGCACAAGAAAAGCTGACCCAAGCGCAGGAGGACAGGCTCCCTCAGCATGTCTGACAACCTCAGGCTGGATTTATCCTCCAATTCCACGTTGTCAATGCCAATTTTCAAGAGTTTGCACTCAGTCTCACATCTTAATGGCAAGCACACCAGGGATGCCTTGTGATATTTGAAAGCCAGCTCTTCGTTTGGAGGGAGTACTCCTGCACGCAGAGCAGAGCCAGAAACCACAAACCCCATGAAGAGTGGTTTAAAGCACAAGGACAAAAGGAAGCATTGAACAGCTGGGTAATGCATGTTGGCTGGCAGGAATAAAGAGCTTTCTACCGCTCTGAATCCCCTGCAGATACGTGTGCTGGGTATCTCCAACCTGACGTACACGAGTGCTGCTCCCTCCCCTAGAGCTTTTCAGTCCGACATGACACGGATCAAGGCAGGACTTCACACAGGAAAGCATCAAACAGGGCGCTCCCAGAGACCTCGGGTCTGTTGGACAACCCCAAAATGAGATGTTCCATGTTTCACCGTGATTCTGACATTTTTATTAAGCTGCTACCTGCAACACCTGGCAAGCCTTTCATCTCCTTGTACTTTAATGTTGCTGATCCTCAACTCAGGTGCACAAAATGATTAGACCTTGCAGGACCCCTCAGCCCCTTTAGTCTCCAGGTAAATATCCCGATTAAAGAGGAAAAAAATAATTCCTGCACAAGTACTAAGACTGCAGATCTCAACCAGGACAGGAGGATGGGGTCTGTGGCACTCAGCAACAGGAGCAGGTGTAGTTTGGTACAAGCGAAAGAAAGGAGATCCTGTGGATGAGCAAGGGCAGCTGTGGCTGCCCCTGGATCCCTGGAGTGTCCAAGGCCAGACTGGACAGGGCTTGGAGCAGCCTGGGACAGTGGAAGGTGTTCCTGCCCACAGTAGGGGATGAAATGAGATGAACTTTAAGTTCTTTTCCAACCCAAACCATTCCATGATAAAATGATGATTCCATGCCTGGTGCTCCCAAGGGATTGCAGAGTGCATCTCCTCACCCGGATTTATCACCGTGGAAGGCAAAAATGCATCGAGCATCCTCCATCCTTTATCCTCCTCAGAAAGATGCCCATGCTGGAAGAGCAAACCGGGCAGGACAAAAAAAGCAACAGCACCAAGCACTGGGTGCAGATCCCAACATCGACAACTTTCCTTGCAAACCTGGCACACTCACACACCTCGCCTGCTTGAGCAGTTCTGAAAGAAAAACTGTTATAACAAACTTCCTAAACTTCCTCATCAACCACAGCTCATTCCTCTCTCAATACGGTGAAAATGCCCCCCACAGCGAGGAAAAGTTTGTCTTGGAGGGGATGGGAATTAGTCTCCCCACTGGGAACATTTGAATTTGTAGTGGGTGGCCTCTACTAACTCTTCTAGGCTACAGAGCAGACCACACTCTGGACAGCCCAGTAAACCCCACCTGCCCAATGAAGAAAAAGGGTTTAGATGAAAATCTTCATGAAAAATGTATTTATTCTTCCTGCCACACCAGGTAGCTCGTGGTGGGTGCACAGCACGGCTGCTGCCTCCCCAGAAACTGCATTTGCAGCTGATGCAAATGCCATGGTTAACTCCATCTGCAATTCCCTGCTGTCACCCAGCATCCCACTCCACGAGGATTTTGTGTGGAACAGAAAGCAGCTGCTCCTTCCCAGCCTCCATCCTGCTCTGGGGATGATTAATTGCTGGCTGTACACACGCCACAGCCCGGGCTGTTTGTGCATTTGGAACCGCTAGAAAACATCTACATTTAAATGAGTTTTGTGTTTTTCCTCTTTTAAAAGCTTTTCTTGTTTAAAAATAAAGCGGAGGAGAAAGGGGTTTACGTAAGATTACACCCGGAGAGAAAAGCCAAGGCTGCTGCACAGCAGTCACCTCTGAGCCCTGTGTGGGTTTTCCATCAGTACCCAGGCTCAGCAGATGCCACCAGCCACGCTCTCCACAATTTTTTCGGCAGCAAAAAGCACAAACTGGCATTTCTGACATGCTGCTGCTATTATAAAAAAATATATCCTGGTATCACAGACTATTACAAGTTTGCCAGGAGATGAAAAGAGATGATGGAGGTCAAGGGCTTTTCTCACAACCTACAGTAACACAAGTGTCTAGGGAGGGAGCAGCCAGGGAGAAGCTGGAAGTGTTATGGCAATAAAACACATTTTAAACCACTTCACAGAAACTAGGAGATGGCTCAGGCTTCTTCACACATTAACTCAAAGCTTTAAATTACTAAAAAGAATAATGACATTCAAAAGCTTACACTTTCATCTTCAAGTTTCAGCTGGAGGGTTTTATCTCCCTCTTTGTAATCCTTGGTAATTTCTGCCGATCTCCAAACTTCATCAGGGTCAGGAATCCAAACTCTAGTGTACTGGAGAGGTGAAAAAGAAAAGAAAGAAAAAGTTTAAACCCGATGAAACCTTGGGATATTAAATGAGAAATAAATTATTTCTCCATTAACACATTCTTACAGTCATTGTAAAGTCAATGCAGCTAAACCATTTATTTTAGTAAAAGAAAAAGTAAATCTGGTTTTAGTTCTTGGGGTAAATTACACACCAGAAGTCTAATTTTTCTGTCTAATTTTCTCCAGTACAAGATGTACACTGGCTTGTTACCAATCTAACAAAGCAGGATAAAGTCTCAAGGTAAGACTTGAGGTAAATGCAAATTTAATTTCGCTGGTTAAAAACCCAACCTTCCAAGAGGCTTTTGTGAAATAAAACAAAGTGTGTTTATTTTGTTCAAAACAAGGCAGCTTGGCCCCCACAGAGCCAGCCCTGATCCAAACCCACAGCCAAGGACAGAGGCAGGCAAATGATGACACCAGAGACACCTCCTTCAGCTGGAGGTGAACAAACAGGCCCAGGAACACGCTTAGATTTAAAGGAATTAGTGAATTAGGTTAATTTTAACCTTTTTTTGCATCTCCAAAGTTAGGGCCACCAAGGGGGAGCCCTGTGCAGCCCAGCCCAAGTGCCCAAGAGGGTTTTGGCTGGTGCTGGGCTCATCCAGCCCACACAGCCAGCAGGAACCCCCCAAAAAACACGGATTTACTGGCCTTTTGGGGGCATCTCCCCCTCAATTCTTCCTCCTGATGGAAATGAGAGCTATATAATATTTATTACTCCTACTCAGCACACGAGGGGCTGGGGGAAATCCCGGCAAATCCAAGTGACAGCAGCACCAGAGCCCCAAAGGAGGTCTTATCCTTCACCTGAAACCAAACCCCAGCACACAACGTCCAAGTCACATCTTGCAGCAACCAAGGAGTTAACACAGCAGCAGCCACCACCTGACAGGCCACTTTGCAGCTGAAAAGCAATAGATTTTTATACATTATCACACGTAATTATTTTTAGAGCTGCTCAATAGCTAGAGCAGCAGGAACCTTTAGATGTTAATGGAGCCACACAATCATATTCCCAGTACAACAGTTTTACCAGGGAGTGGGGGAAGAGATGTGAAAACCTGAATTTTCTCAGCTGCTCTAGCAGCTCATGAGCATTCAGGGTCCTCCCTGCCACGAGGAAAGGAGGCTGCAGTGGGGCAGGAGCTGGTTGGGATCCACTGTGGATTCATCCAGTGCCAGCTCTCTGCTGGCAAAAAGTGATATTCAGACAGGCTCTGGAAGTGCCCAAAATAGCAAAGGATCAGGATGTACCCGGCTCAGGGCAGCTTCAAACACAAGGTGTTGCTGGTTCTGGCAACCTTGCAAATTTTCCACCTGCAGACGGGGCTGGTCTGAGCCCTGGAGCTGCCTGGACAGGCAGGGACACACTGACCCCACAACAACCTGAGACGGGGCGCCTGTGAAGGCTTTGTAGGGCAAATCTGGGTACAGCTCCACCAGCAGCAAGAGGTGCCCTGGGCCACCCCCAGCAATTCATCACCAGCCAGGGTCACGAGCCACCCAGGTGGGACAGGAGGGTCTGAGGGTGACAGCTCCAACACCCACTGCCCACAGCCTGGAGGAGAGAGACTCCATAGAATACATAAATAAGTAAATAAATAAATAAAAAAAATAAAAATAAAAATAAAAATAAAAATAAAAATAAAAAAGCAGATTTTGCCAGACTTTGTGCACACACACAGGTGCCAGGTACAGAATGCCCCACGCAGGACTGACAGTCTGTGAGGCCCCAGCAGCCCTGGGGACATCCCTGGCTGGCAGATCCCAGATGTGACCAAGCCCTGCCCACACCGAGTGCTCCCCATCCTGCTGCACAGCCAGGGGCTGTTAGCATGGGCCGCTGTGAATGCACTTCTCCAAGCATCCCTAATGCACACATCCAAAAAGGGGGAGCACCATCCATTCTGTTGTGCTTTTCCACCGCCCTCCCCTCCCTGCTGTGCTCTCAGCCCTGCCTGCAGGGCAGGCTGCTACACAAACCCCATCCCTTCCACCCACAAATCCCAGATATGCCAACCCCACAGCGCTGGAATGAAAGCACTTTGTCACTGCCACATCTTGACAGGGCCAGCTTTAATTAGAACCTTTAATTAGGACCAGGCTTGGGGGGCAGCCCTTGGTGGGGTCAAGCTGGGCTCATCATCCTCACCTCCCCTGAACTCCTTGCCTCTGACCTCTGCTCCTCTCAAGCAGCCTCACGCCCCCTCTTTTTGGCAAAAGAACCCAGAGGGGTGAGAGTCACCGTGTCACCCAAAGTGTCACCAAAAGCAGGGCGCTGGCAGGTGCCCACCCAGGCGTGGGGAGAGCATCCCTGCTCCCATAATCACACTTCCAGCATCCTTTTACCACTGCTCGAGCCTTGTCCCGGCTTCCTGAGGGCTTTAACAGCCTCTGGATCTTCTGGAGGAGCTTGTTGTAAGGGAGAAGGCACAGGGCCCATCTCAAAACACTGGGAATGAAGGATTGACTTGACTTTGCTCTCAGGAGACAAAACCCTGGGCAAACCACTCAACCTCCAGACACTCCAGGGTTTCCATACATTTTCCCTTTTTTAGATTTTTTTTTTTAAGAAAAATATTCCTTCAGTCCTTGAGGCTGCCTATAAACAATATGCTAAACTTAACTAGAAATAGCTCTGTATGCTCAGTGTCTAAAAAAATTTTTTTTTAAATGTTGTTTACTTTGTGATTTTTTTTTTTAACCAGATGCCCAATAAAACTACAACACTCTCACAGCCTCTTGCATTATTCCACCCAGCTTAAGCAGAAGCTTAATAAATTCAATCTCCACCTCCTGATTTGATTTAGATTTTAGCAGGCTGCCGCTGCGGATGCAGATTAAAACCAACATTAAATTAGAAGAGGCAGGTCTTGTTTTACTGTTTCAAAGCCCCCAGTGCTGGCCAAAGGCACTCTCAGCAAGCTCTGGGCAAGGTCTCCATCTCAGCATGAAGAGATGCAGCTCTGCAGGCCAGGAGTTATAACTCCGAGGACAGAGCATCACTCTCATTACATTAAGAAAATTGTATAATCTTCCATTAAGTAAAAAATATTAAAAACTAGTGATCTCAGCTTCGTCTGTCTGGCTGTCTGCAAGTCTTCATGGCAAGCTGGACATCAGCAAATCCATCTTTATTATTGCTGGGTTTTAATCCCCTGAATTATTTCAGGAATGCCAATACTCACAGCTGACCCCGGGAAGTTTTCAGTGCTCCTGGGTCAAGGGCATTTTTCCAGGGGCATCCTTCCAACAAACTGCAGACAGCAGAAAACCCACAATAATGGCAATAAAACAGCAACAACCACCATCAGAATTCAGTAACAGAGGTGAGGACACAGCACGTCATGACAAAGGTTCTTCCACATAGGTTAAGAAAATCTTATGAAAGGATTTTAGCTGAAAACAGAAACATTGATTTAAAAAAAAAAAAAATCAAAGGTGACTGCACAAATGTTAACCAGAACAAGGTGGAAACTGGGACAAGTCTCTGTGTATTTTTCTCTGTAAAGCAAGCACACTTCTACTTTTCTCCCTTTGCAGTGGGCTGATTGCTAACCTCATTCTGTATTGTTCAGTGTCCAGAATTGCTGGATCCTTTTGAAGAGGACAAAAAATACACGCAGAAGAAAAACCAGCACAAATGTCAGCCCTGGCTTCCCGAGAATATTTATGTTTACACACACAGCATGTGAATGGTTACACCCAAACAAGCTACCTATTACAAAAACTGAAGTTTCCCCAAATTGTGCTCTTCTCACATAAGAGGAAAGTACAAACTGTACTTGAAATTAAAAGTGCCCATATCACACACTCTGGGTGTCATTTTTGTGTTCCCTATTTTCCTTTTTTAACTAGTATCCAAGATCACTCCCCAGAGATAATTTAAAGAGGCTCTTGCAGAAATAAAAAATAAAAAAAAACCCAAAAACTTCCAGTCCAGTCTGCATGCCCAAAGCTTATCTCTCAGACTCTGTGCTAAATGAAACAAACTTCTCTTTGTCAATTTTCATTAATACAGACATGGGCTGAGCTGGGCTCACCACGGCTTGGCCTGCACATTGCCACTGTGTCCAGGGCAGCAGGGTCCTGTTGCTGGAGAGGCAGACACAACACACAGAAGGCACACTGTACTTCAGAAGAAGGCTAATATCTCTTTATTACAACAACCTGCTGTTTTTTATACCCTTTACACAGTTTACACTTTCATCATTGGTCACAATTAGTCAACATAACAATCACTGGTGGAAAGTTCTCCACCTCTGTTCTTCCCAGGATCTATCTAAAAACACTCTCCACAGCTGTGGGATATTTTTCCTAGTTATCTTCTTTTTCACCTTCTTCACTTCTTAGTCTCCATGCCAACGGCCTTGGTCAGAGAATACTTCTCAAAACAAATCTAATTTATTAACCTCTCTAACCCACAGACCAGCTGTGGGTCCTACTATAGGGTCCCACATTCCCCAAGAGCTGCAGGTGGAATTAAAGGAATTGCTCTGCTGCAGCAAACGTGCTTGTGTTTGCAAACCAGCTGTGCCTGTGGGTGCTGGGAAAAGCCACTGGATGTGCTGGCAGGAGGGGGGCACAGAAAGAGAATGGCTCCATGGCTCTCCTGGGTGCCCTGCAGCCCTAAAGTTTCCTTCTGCCCCACTTGGCAGTGACTCAGGAGAAAAATCTGCTTCGCCTGTGACGCAGCAAGGTGCTCTGGCAGCCAGGCAAAATATCTCCATTAAGGGACTTCTGGATCATTACCTTTTGTATTATTATTTACAGTGCTGAATGTCGAGGCAGATGGCAAAGTGTAATCCTCCCTTTGCCATCCTCTGAATGGGATTTTCATCCCAGGAGCAATTTCTCCCCTGCCCAACAGAGAAGCAAAGCTCATATTTAGGTCAGGGTTGGCTGTGACTCCGGGACCTGCTGACCCCTGTGTCTCACCCTGGCCTGGCTTCTCTGCCAGATGCTGGGTGCCACCAGCTGGCAAACCCTCAGAGGGGACAGGAGAGGGTGGCAGAGGCTGTCCCTGCTTGGTACAAGGCGGGCAGGGATGTCCCAGAGCTGCTCATCACTCCCCTGCCTAGGGCTAGGGGGGGAAAGCACAAACCCAGCATCTCCAGCACAAGCCCAGAGGATTTCCTCTCAAAACAGGGACCTCTTGCAGCAGAAGACCAACTCCTTCCTCACCCTAAATCCCCACGAGCACAGAAAGGACTGGCGAATCATCATTTCAGCTCCTAGTGGGGAACACGCACTGCAAACAGCATCATGCTCTAGGGATTGGGGGAAAAAAAGTACAGTAATTTCATGACCATAAGGCGCACCGGACTATAAGGTGCACTATTTTTTTGCAGCGAGAAGCCGCGCGGCGCGCAACGAAGTAGCGAATTACTGGCAGGTTCTCAATTTGCAAACATTTCGCCGCGATTTTTCGCCGCTTTTCAGCCACTTTTCGCAGCCATTTTTCGCCACTTTTCAGCCACTTTTCGCGGCGATTTTTCACCACTTTTTGGCTGCTTTCGCGGCCATTTTTCGCTTCTTTTCAGCTGCCTTTCACAGCGATTTTTCGCGGTCTTTTCGCCGCGAATTTCGACAGTTTTTGGCCACTTTTCGCCGCAATTTTTCACCGCCTTTTCACCGCTTTTTTGTGGCGATTTTTCACCGCTCTTTGGCCGCTTTTAGCCGCGATTTTTCGCCGCTTTTCATCGCGATTTTTCGCTGCTTTTTGCTGCGATTTCTTGTCGCTTTTCAGCCGCTTTTCCACGGCACTTTCTCACCGCTTCTTGGTGCTTCCCTGCGGCTGCGCCGCTTTCCCCCGCTTCTCCCTGGCCAGCGGCCGCGCCGGTTCCCAGTTTCCCCCACCCGGCAGCCGCGGCTCCCGCGGGTCCTGGCTCAGTTTGCAGATCGCACTTCCGGGTTCGCAAATTTCCGAACTTTGTCCATCATATAAGGCACACTGGACTATAAGGCACACTTCCGGCTTTGGGGGAAAATTTTAGTCAAACGGGTGCGTCTTACAGTCGTGAAATTACTGTAATAGTGTTCTGCTTCTTAAAAAGCACAAAAGAACCATCATTTGAGTTACAGAATGCAAGTGCTAACCTGCTGAGGGTGTTAAATGTAAAGGGAGAGACGGTGGCACTCTGCAGGAGCATCTCTAATTCCTCAACATGAGAAGGAGCAAATTGAGCATTTCCCGGGGCTGATAAAAATGTGCAAACCGAAACAACAGAGCCAAGGAAGATAGGAATTATCTACACCATCCCTCACATTCACTATCATCCTCATGCAGTGGAGATGGACCCTGGACAAACACATAAAAGCACATCCAGACCGTGCCTCCTTTAAGGCAGAGCTCCTAAATTTTGGGGAGCACCTCTCCACCCCCAAAAACTACAGGGGCTCGTGAATTCAAGCAAACCGCATGGTTCACCAACACCTCAGAGGCACGGGGATATTCTCCTCTCCCCCTGAAGAGCCGTCATGCTGATGGATGGCTCCAAGTGTCCCACCAGCACTAAATCTGCTCTGTTTCTCCCTGTGGAATTTTATTCCCCTGCCCAAATTAACTCCGATGATGATTTAAATAAAGTGTCACAGCAGCAGAGCAGCGCTTAGACAAGCAGCATCTGCAGCATTTATCCACTGGCTCATTAGGAGCATTTCTGAAGAAGGGGCATTTAAAAGGCTTCAGTTCATCATTGCACCAGCCTCATGTCACCAAAGGCCGACAGAAAACTGGCAGCGAGCATGGGGGGGCTGCAGGCGAGCCCTGAAACCAGGACAGAAATACTGGGGGTACCCCTGAAGGCTTTAACTGTGATTTTCAGGGTGATTTCCAAGACTAATCAATTGTCTCACATGTAACTAACAGCCAGCTCGTGTCTTCCCAACATCTCCCCCGCCACTTCTTCTGTGGCATCTTAGCGTCGCTCGTTACCGTGGGTTTAATTAAGAGCGACAAGTTCAGCGTCAAGGTCTTGAGTGCACACACAGCCTTGCTCTCACTGCAAAATTCCTCCTCTAGTAGGTCATCAGATGCTGCAAAAGTAGGTGAAGCCCCAGGTGCCTTGGGACAGTGGAAATAAACAATCTGGTCTAAATTTGGGGCAAAAAAGGCAGCCCCCGCCGGGCTGGGGGGCGATGGACATCACAGATTGCTCTGGGCACTGCAGCAACTCTAATTTCCATTCTGCTTCTCTATCCTTTAAAAAGCAACAAAACCAAAGCCAGGGTCAGCAAGGCTCCATCCCCAGGGGATGTGCAGGGTCACCTGCACCACCCCAACACCCCAGAGCAGCCCAAGATGCTCCAGGGGGAGCTGGGCTGGGTTAGCTGGAGCTGGCAGCACCCAGGGTCTCTCTGCAGCCCAGGAGCAAGCTGAGCACAGGAGCCCTTCACCCTGGCTGGCTCTGAAACAGCACTGCCAAGGCTGGGAGCTGGGTGAAACACAGCGTGCAGGGCAGGGCTCTTCCCTCTGCAGGGCTGAGCCTGGGGCTAAAGCATGTGTGCTCCATGGTAGAATTAACCAAACCCTGCCAAGCCCTTCAAAACTCAGCGTCCAGCAGGATTAGAGCAGCACCAAGAGATGCCAGCAAAGGGCTGTGAGTGCCCTCCCAGCTCCTGGGGACCATCGAGCAGATCACTGCCCCACAGAAATCACTCCGTTTCTCTTCTGTCAAGCCTGGCTCAGCCCTGAACATGCTCCCCATTTTCACTGCAAGATGCTCACCATGACTGCCCATCCCCTGCCAGCAAGAGGGACGCTCTGCAAGCCCCCAGAATCCCCGCAGAGTCCCTGGGAAGTGCAAAAATCTGGTGATAAAACCAACTTGACTTCACTTGCAGGTCTCCCTGCAAAAGCTGTGGGTATCAGCACCTTGGAGCAGGGAGCTCAGCACCCCTTCCTTCGCCAGCACCACCCATGGGTGCTCACACCCCAGCACTGCCCAGCCAAACCAGCTCCTCTGGGACTCCTCACCTTTCCTTGTAAGTTATTGATATAAAAATTGATTGATTAAAAAATTCCCACATCACACAGAATCACAAAGATATCCACGACCCAGGATGAGACTTTCACACACAGTTCAGCCATGCAGACAGTTTGCTTTTTTTAATTAAAGTAAGGATTATTGGGATTTTACAGACTTCGGTTTTGCCTTTTTTTAACCAAAAAAACCTCCAAGTGTCCCTATAGCATGACTTTCACCAAACAGCCTGTCACACTGCAAGAGTGAAAACCTTCCAGGCTACTTTTTGCAAATCCCGCTTGATTGGCATTAATTACCCTTCTCTCCTGTAATTCTCAATTAATCAAAACCTTTAGTAGTGCTGTAACCTTGCCTTCATTGTCCCCTTTTCCATCCAAAATCCATGTGAGTTCACCACTCCTTGGTGAACATAAGCTGGATCCAAACCATGCTCAATATTGGTAATGAAGAGTCCAAAAACAGCCTTTGGGTTTAATTAAATAGTCAAAAATGGTCTTTCACCCTGGGTTTGCAGAGTCCTCTCTCTGTTACACAGCCTTGTGATGCTTTAGGGAGATTCACAAGCACGTTCACTTCCCATGTTACATGATTTTAGATTAAAATGGTCCTGGGAGGAGCCTGCAGGGATGCAGCCAGGGCACAGCAGGGCATTCAGCTGGAGATGTTTAAAGCAGTGGTTTTAAGCTCCTTGGCCGTAACTGTGGTGACGTGATGGCATTCAGGGTGTCACCAGCACCTCCCAAAATCCAGGGTACCACAGTACATCCCCCAGAGCTCAGCCATCCTCCCCCCTGGGCACCACTGTACCCAAACAGCACCAAAATCCATCTTTAATTGCAGGGCAAACCTTCCACAAGACTGGACTGTTAACCTTATTCGAAAGAAGTAATTGGATTAATCAACGTGCACAGTAACCCCTCACATCTCCAGAACCCCTCTTGGAACACCACTCAGGCATGGTAAATTCAAAGGGGTTTGACTTAAAGTTACAGGACATTTTTCAGCATTTTCCAGAGAGGGTTATGCTGGAAGGACCCCCCAGGGCCACCTCTGCATCCTTTTCACTGCTGAGCAACTGAAGGAAAACAAATGGATCACCAGGGATTTAAATGAGCACCGTTTTAAAAGAGGTAATTAAAAAATTCCAGCAATCAGGTCTGTTAGCAAGGAGACATTAGACACCTGGAGAACAGCACCAGTGATAATGACACAAAGCTGGAATAAATATGTTCAATTAAAGTAACTGAAGCAGTGAACACACATTCAGACACTCCCATGCTGAGGAATGGGAGAGCAGAGAAAAATTATGGAAGGGTTTGGTGGGAAGGGACCCAGTGCCACCCCTGCCATGTGCAGGGACACCTCCCACTGTCCCAGGCTGTTCCAAGCCATGTCCAGCCTGGCCTTGGATATTTCCAGGGATATTTCCAGGGGCAGCCACAGCTGCTCTGGGCACCCTGTGCCAGAACCTCCCCATCCTCACAGGGCAGAACTTCTTCCTAAGTTTCTTTCATCTCCTTGCAGCAATTTCCAGGCATTTGGGAATGCCATTTGCACTGACTCTGCTGCTCCCAAGGTGTCTTCACACCAGATCTGGGATGAGCACTTGTGTCATGAGTTGCTCCATGTCAGTGTACAAACTCTGTCTCTCCTCTCCAGTGAAATAAATCAGCAAGATTTTGCAATTGCTGAGCACTGGTTCAAAACACATGTCCATGGGAATCCAAACAAAAGGAGGTTTTTTTTTCAATATATAAAATGCAATAGATATATAAATGCAAATGGTTGGACAGTCAGCTTTGTTTTCCTTCTCATTCCCTCACAGTTTTAGCTGAAATACTGAGATTTTGGCTCTCCCACACTAATTCCTGCAGCCTCTTCTTCACACCACACAGCAACTCCATGGAAAAGCATCCCCCAAATCCCACATCCACTCTCCTCCAACAAAGGTGGGGGAGACAAAAGCTTAAACAAGGAAGGATGCAGGAAAGAACATCTCTGCAAGCTCTGAATTTCGGATCTCAGAAGGTGGTTCGGGAGGAGGTGCCTCTTGCAAAGCAGCATTTGTGCTCTGCAGGAAGGGCTCAGGGAAGGGGAGCAACGTGCAGAAGACTGCCCAAGTGGGAAATGGTTGCAAAAAGAGCACCTGAACCCACTTAAAAAACACAAAACAAAACAACAAAATACCAGCAACAACAACCAGAAACAAAGGGGGGAAAAGCCAAAGAAAAACAACAAACCAACAACACAAAAGAAAATCACCACCGTAAAACACAGCTTTTCCAGCCTTCACCTTCTGGTTTGAATTTTGATTTTTTTCCCCTGGTTTGGCAACATCCCCAGAAGATGTAGACAAATCCAAGGTTATCTCTTCCCTGTGGAAGAGTGGCTGCCCCAGCTGTGCACAAACACTCCCACAAAGATCAAACACAGTTCTCATGAGACACCAAAATGTCCACAGAACAAAGCCCGCAAACAGAAGGAGAAAACAAAACCAGATTTTAAAAACCAAAATTATCTATCTCAGGTGCTGCTCCTGCCTTCCCCATTCCCACTCCTGGGTCAGCAGGAGATGTATTTACCCACAGGAACCTCCCTCCCTGAGCACAGGAACATTTTTCATTCCCCCAGCAGTCACAGGCTGGGCACAGGCAGAGCTGCCACCAAGGGAAGTCTCAGCTCTGGCTGTTCCCACCACAGGACACTCCAGATATCTGTAAGATTTCTGCTCCCACTGCACATTCCCTGGCTCAGGCCCAAGGAGCTCTGCCCCAGCACCTGGAAATGCAGTTCCCACCCTAGGGATGCCTTTCCCTTGGAGTTATGGTCACACAGCCACTGAGGCCACTTGCCTTGAAGCCTTTGGGTCCCATCAGCTCAGCTTAGGGACTGAACCCATTTCAAGGCTTAGTTACACCAACTCTCACCACCCAAGGTGGGGAAAACTATTCTTATTCTTAAGTAAAACAAATAAAAGTGCATCTTGAAGTTATAGCAGTTTCAGAGTGCATGAAGACAACTCATGAGCTCACTTAAATTAGGGCCAGAGAGTAACTCAAATCCACCTCTACCAAACACTGCTCTGCCTTTTTTTTTTAAGGGATGACCTCATGCTTTGCTAGGTAGATGAATAAAATAAAGGGAGAAAAAAAACCCAAACCTAAATTGGATAAACATTACATTATTCAAGTTTATTTTGCTGTAAAAGCAAAGCTTTAGCCAACCATGCTGAGAGTTCCTAGTTCAGAATGTACAAGACCAAAGGTTTCTGCCCTTTCTGACAAAACACTCAGTCCCAACAGATGAGTTCCTGCAACCTGCAAGGGTCAGTGGCTGGACAGGGACAGCTGAGCTCACGTGGCCAACGTGCACTCATGGTGACCCACAGCATCACCCACAGCACAGGCTTGTCCCACAGGACCTCCGAACCACAGAACTCCAGAATCATCTAGGGTGGAAAAGCCCTGAGACCATGGAATTCAACCATTCCCCAGCTCTGTCCAAGTCACCACTGACCCCTGTCCCCAAGTGTCACATCCACAGGGCTTTTACACCACTCCAGGGATGGGGATTCCACCACTGCCAGAGGGCAGGGCTGGATGGGATCTTGGCAAGGAATTGCTGCCTGGGAGGGTGGGCAGGCCCTGGCACAGGGTGCCCAGAGCAGCTGGGGCTGCCCCTGGATCCCTGCAGTGTCCAAGGCCAGGCTGGGCAGGGCTTGGAGCAGCCTGGGATGGTGCAAGGTGTCCCTGTCACGGCAGGGATGGAATTGGATGAGATTTAAGGTCTTTTCCACCCTTCTGTGATGCTGTGCTTTCCCCACAGAGGGTGTGCAGAAGCCCCATATTTCCATGCTCCTTCAGTTGCTGGCATTTCCAGCTGTAGGACTGTGGATCTGAGCTCCAGACTGACTCATTCCAGAGGAGCCCCCTCGTTCAGGACACGACAGGTCCCAGGTCTGCAAGGACAGCACTGATGGCTACAGCAGAGCAGGATCTGGGGACAGCCTGGCTGCCACCAAGGGGCACAAAGCCAGCTCCTGACTGATGTCCCAGCGAGGAACCCCAAGGGACTGCTCTTCACAAAAGCTCTTTTCACAGGAAAGCAGTTCAACCTGCTCCAAAGACATTTTAGCCTGTTCAGAGAGGAGGTTTCCCCTCTGCCCATCTACCAGCAAAGCACTGACAAAGGCCTGGGCTTTGTCTCAAGGGAAGCCAGCAAACCTCAGCATCCCCACGGCCTGTTTCCAGCCAGGAAAGCTGTCTGGGAACGCTCATGAGCTGGGATTTCCCCGCTCCTCCAACACTTCTGAATTCCTTTCAGGATTTGCCTGTGCAGGAGAAAGCCCACATCTCATCTTGCACTGACAGAGGGAAAAATAATCCACAAACCTCTCCTCATCACAAAAGGATAGAGGCTGCCCCAGCAGCGAGACAGACTGCCACAGTTAATATAATTATCACTCCTAACCTGTGTTTTACTGCTGCAGTAAATTTATCCCCAGTGTCTTACATTCAGTCTGCAGAATAAAACACAAGAGACATCCCCAGAAACTGCCGAAATGCCCCAAAGTGGGGGGGATTGTGAGCATGTGGAAGGGATGTTTAACCCAAGCAGAGAGTTCAGCAGCTGCTAACCCCACACAGGGAGCTCAGGGCTCCCCAGCTCCTCATCCTCACTGACCCGCAGGGCTCAGCAGGGCTCCTGCCTGCTGGGAGGGACACAGCTGCAGGACATCACCCCAGCACCAGCAGGTTTTGGTTTTGGGAGGACACACAAGCCCTGAAGAGACCCATCAGGGTCTCAAGTGTGGCTCCAACCCCACAAATACGTAATTTCACAATTATAAGCTGCACCATTTTGACTAAAATTTTGGTCTGAACCCAAAGTGCGGCTTATAATCAGGTGTGTCTTATATATGGACAAAGAATGAAAAGTTGCTGTTTTAGTTGGAGGACAGGTGTCTGCTGAGAAAGGCAGGAGCTTCTCTTTGAAATGGAGAATGTAAATCCCCTCCCTCCAAATTATTATAATT
>PYHW01009372.1:6955164-6970213 GCA_013186435.1 Turdus rufiventris
TAAAATCCTCATTATGACAACAGATGATGCTGACACTCTCACTCTGACACTGTAAAACCTTTTCTGCAGCCCAGCACTGCTCCAGCCCCGCGATACCGGCGGCTTTGACCGAGCGCATCCCCCTGCAGCCCCGCGAAGATGCGGAGACGAGAGGGCTCCCTCCACACCAGAGAGCTCCGGGCGGATCTCGCACCGCCTGCCAGGAGCTCTTTCATCGGGACAGGTCAATCGGCAAAGATCTCTCCGGACACAAGGGAATAGGAGCAGAAAGCCCTGAATTGTGTGGGAAACATCCACTGGGCTGGGCTGGCCGAGGGCTGGGAATACCCGAGCATCCATTCCACAGCCACAAAATAACAAAATAGAAAAATAAAAAACCAGAGTGGAAACAGTGATTTTCTAGTCCAAACCTCAGGCTCTCTTTTAAAAAGCGCACCTGAGCCTCCAGTTAGCATCACGATCACTTTTTCGGAGCAAGCCTTCCGTGTGGGAAGCGCCGGGGCGCGGTGCCCAGCCAGGCCACCAGCCAGGCCACCAGCCAGGCCACCAGCCATGTCACCAGCCATGTCACCTTCCCTGGCTGCCGTGAGGAAGAGGGTGCGTCCCATCGCACCCCTGCCAAGGGACCGCATCCAGGAGTTGTGGAACAAAAGGGACTCTGGGAACCGGACACCTCGGGAGCGTTTCGGCGAGTTGCGGCGTTCACCATGCCATTCCAAGGGACCGCATCTTCCTCCCCCTCCGCCCCCGTGGCTTAGGAAAACAGGAGGGAAGAATTATTCCAGAGGGACCTGGGGAGGCTGAGAGTGTTTTGGCCGCGCAGGTGACGGAGCGCACGGAGAGCGAGGCCACGGGCGAAGTTCACCTTCCAGGGCAGAGAACCAGGGTGGTGAAACACCGGGAAGGGACCGGGAAGGGACCGGGAAGGGACCGGGACCCTCGGGGGGACGCGGGGATGCCCCCTCCGCATCCCGCGCACCTGCGGCCGCCGTCCCGGCGGGTTTGGGAAAGTTGCGGGGCCAGGCCGGGGAACAGCCCCCCCAGAAGGGCAGATGGAGCACGGAGAGGCACCCGCGGAGCCCCCCGCGCCCCCTCCCCGCTCACCTTGGTGTAGAGCTGCGCGACGGACATGGCCGGGGCGGGCGGCGCTAGGCTCGGGGCATGGGGACAGCGGGCGGCCGGACTGACCGCCGCACGGACACACGGACACTCCGAGCGACACACCGGCACGCCGACCTTTACACCCGCCGCGGCCGGCCGGGCACGGGAAGCGAAGGGAGCGGCAGCGGCAGGAGGAGGAGGAGAAGGAGGAGGAGGCAGCGCCGCTCCGCCTCCGCCGCGCCCCGCTCAGGTATGGGGAGGCTCGGCTTGGTTCCCTTCTAAAATTAAAAAGGCTCTTTTTAAATTTTGTTTTAATTTTTTAATTTTTTTTTTTTTTGGCTTCCCCTGCGGTCCTCAGCATCCCGCCCAGACCCGGCGCCCCCCGAGCAGGGTCCCCCCGGCAGCGCAGGTTGGTGCTGCTTTTGGGATTTTTTTGTGCCTTTTATCCGTCTTCCTTTCCGGCAGAAGAAAAGTAATGAAGCCCCAAGCAGGTGCCTCTTGGTGGTTTTCGGGTCTTACACCCCTCACCGGCCTCTGGGGATCACCCACATTTTGGGGAGTGAGGTGAGGCATTACCGGGGTGCCCTTTGCCAGAACACGCCTGTTCCCCGAGACAAGAGCATTGCCCTCGTGAACCCGCTGGAATTCCACTCAATAAATGTGCCAGGGATAGGCTTTTCTCTGTCTTCTGCCTGCAGGTGGGCTTGGGGTCCCACCAGCACCGCTGCTCCTGGGCGCTGCTTGTGGGTCACTCCTACACCGACGGCAGGAATTGCAACTTGCACAGCAACAGCCAAAAACTGATCCCAGCCTGTCAATCTGTGGCCATGCCGCTTCCCTCCATCCCACGGGAGCGCCCTGTTCTGCAATTCATGCTTATACGGCACTTTTCGAGCCTGAGAAGGAGAATGAAATGCAAAGTATTCCTAATTAGCCACTACTGCTATTCTTTATCATTCAAGGTATTTTGCATATTAACTGAGCCGGCAGAAACGGCGCTCAGCGGATCCTGTTCTCTCTCACAGTTGTTTACTCCAGGATCCCTCCTGCCGTGGTTTCAGGCTGTGCCACTCACAGGGCACCCACAACCTGTCCTCAGAGTGATCACTGATAGCATCTCACACTCTGCTGCGGGATAAAACTCTCCCCTTTGTCATATTTTCCCTCTTCCACCCCAGAGTCTGGCAGGGAGCAGTGCTGATTTGGTGAAAGAACAGCCAACATTGCAGATACCTCTCTTTTCCAGCTCTGATATCCTTCATTAATAAAAAAAAAAAAAAAAAAAAACAAACACCACAAAAAAACTTGCAGGGGGCTCTGGGGGAAGTCTGGGAAGAAGGAAAGAAGGGGACAAAAAAACTGCACCATGTCTAGAAATTACCCTGGGAAAATTTGACAGCGTAATCTCTGCAAAGCCTCCAAGAGAGCTTTGTCAGGCAAACAAAACTTGCTCTTCTCATTTCATTAAATCAACTGCAGAAGCAAAATGTGGAGCACTGGTGCAATTAGAAGCAAAGCTTTCAGTGGAGCTGGGGTAGCAGTGATAGCCAGAGGCAAAGCACAGTCATTCCCGTGAAATACAGCTGGTGTCGCGTGTGATTCTTCATTAATCTAAAACTTTAATTAAACTGAGAAACTAAAACCCCAAAATACACACAGAATCCTGAAGTATATCCTGACTGCTGAGTTGCTGGAAATCGTTTCCTCCAGCAGACAGAAGCTTCTTTCCACTTGGGAATCAAATCTTATGTTGATCAAACTTAACAAGCACAGGCTCTTAAATAGCAGTTTATGGTACCCCCCTCCTGCATTCACATGAAAGGCACCTTAAGGTAAAAATCAACCAACTACCAGGGTTTTTTTCCCCTTTAAGCACAGCCAGTGGCTTCTTTACAAGTATAGGATGAGTTGGAGCTCCTTTTAAGGTCCTGGCCTTGTCCCTGTATTATAATGACACATGGAGAGTCCAGGAACAGATGGATGAATGGATGGACAGGTGATGGCACAAGCCAGTGAGGAGCATCAATTCTGACAGCTCTAAATGTCATCAGAACAGAGCTGGCTGTTGCTAAGTACAATCCCAGGTCCTGAATTTTTGTATGCAGAGATGTCCCAAAGACCTCAAATCTGGATTTTATTCCTCCCACGCCGCACAGAAGTCACCTTGTGCTACATCTGGGTACAATCCTGGGGCAGAGTCACTGTACCCTGGGCGTGGTGGCACTGGCTGTTTCTGCAGCAAGGGTTCCTACCTGGGTTAAAGTAATGACAAATTATTCCAGGCGATAAAGCAATGAATAATTAACATTCCTGCAAATGGAACTGATTCTGTCCAAAGACCTGCAGCCCAGCCCCAGGGAGCAGGGACCAAGCCAAGCACCATGCCACAAGGCATGGGGAACCACTCCAGAGATCATCATCTTGTGTGTGGCCAAAAGCATCACCATGGAAAGCCCTGGGGTCAGCATAAAAGCCCTTGTAAGCAGATGGGTGCATGTAGAAAAGTCTTAAAGCCTTGGGAGTTGTTGAGGATTCAAACCGTGGAGTGAGCCTGGGATGATGTGATCAGAGACTGGCATTCCCAGCCCTGCCACAGGCAAGTCACCCACACGCTCCACACCCCTGCTCCTCCTCTGTCACCACGACAAATTTAATTAAAAAATACAGGGAAGAATATTTTGCAAAGCTCTGGTACGTGTCTGAGTGAAGAAGCTGTAACTGCCAGGTTTGTAAATGCCAGTGGTTCTGTCTCTGCGTGGCTCAGAGCCCTGGCACAAGGCAAGATCCAGGCTGCTTCCCTCTCCATGGTGTCCCTGTGCTCGGGGTTTAATAGCTGGTTTGCCTGCAGGATTGCTCACTGGGGCAGGAAATGCCACAGGATTTCAGGAGCAGCAGCTAGTACTCTGGAGCTCCCCAGCACTGCAAGCCACAATTCCAGAAGCGTTTGGCTCGTTCCTGCCTGGTGACCTGTAAGTCAGAAGTGTAACACGAGTGCTGGCCCCAGGCAGGCAAAGGCACCGCCACGCTTTGAAGCACGTTCTCTCTGCTGCCCTATTTGTCAAGTTTACTGTGAGGAGATCCAAGGAGCTGCAAGAAGATGGAAACCAGCAAGGATTGAGGGAACCCTTCAGTCTTGACAGAGAAAACCATTTTTACTGCATCACTCATCTCTTAGGGGCTGCAAGAAGGTGCCTCTCGAGGAGGCTCTGACCCACCCAGCCTCACCAGTTCTTCTGGACCAACCTGAATCCCATACAGCACTTGGCAGCAAAGGGTTCAGCCCCACCAACAACTTCATCCACCAACAGTTTTCCCTCAGAAGAGTTTAGCTGCCCGTTATGCTATGGGAATTCTCTCCTGCTGAAGGCAAACTTCTTCCAGTCTGATCTTTTAATCTTGTGCAGACCTCATGTTCGTTGCAGAGGAAATTTGCCTCCAGGAGCAGGAGCTCAGACACTCTATAAATATTTGATAGCTCTGACCACCTCTTCTGAGTTATTATTTTATTAAAAAAAGGAGATTTATTATGGTTCTGGATGACTTGAATTCACAAAGCTCACCAGTGTGGTGGTTTTTTTATCTCTCATATTGGGTGTACCCAACAAATGTCACAGCCTTTAATAACATGCTTTAATTAATCCTGGAATTCTGAATGTGCTATTATCTTCATTTTTCAAAGAGAGGTCACAATAGTAAAGGAAAATCTACATTGCTTGCACAGGCTACTCCAGGAGTCTGCAGCAGACCAGGAAATTAATCTCTTAATCATTCTGCCAATTTGACTCAGTGGTGAGAGCACAGACCTACGACTACCTCAGCTCTCTGTGCTGATTAAATTATTTCCTTTATCTGGGATGGCCTTTCTCACCTGCAGAACGGGAGCAGCTCTGATGTCCTCTGTGTAGCTTTGGAGATGGCTGCTGAAAAGCACTGGCTACCAACTTACCTCTCCCAGCCTGATGCTTCACCTTCTTGGAAGCTTCCTTCCTCAGTAGCTGTTGGACAAACCCTGCTTGGATCCAAGGAATCCAAGGAACAAGCCATGAGGCACTGCTCTGGTTCCCTGTTGGGATGGAAACAGTTCCAGCGGACTTGTTTCTGTTCCATCTGGTGGCTCAGGAAGTTTTTGTAAGCAACCATAAAACCCCACCACTCTCCTTTTCCCCTCAGAAGGGCCAGGTTCTGCCACCATTTACTCGCAGAATTAGCTGGCTTGCTGAAAGACCATTGATACTGCTTCAGATTAATACATCTCTGTGTTTGTCAACCTGGTGTCTGCTTTAAACCAAGAGGACGCAGCTTTTCACAACCCTTCACAACTTTTTTTTATGCCTGATTTGTTCCAAGATGTCTGGGATCTGGGGCTTCTGAGCTATTTATCAGCTCCTCTGTGCATCCATTCATGTTCTCACGCAACAAAAACACAACCTGGTTTGCCAACAGGGAGCCACGTGCTGAAGAGGAGGGTGGGAGGACAGAAATGGCAGAGCAAGTGGTTAGTGAAAGATGGAAGTTTTGGAAGGATGAAAAAACTGGAGCTGGAGGAAAAATGGCAGAAGCTGAAAAGCTGATGGAGAGAGAATCAGCTGCAGATAAGGAGCAGCAAAGACTCATACAGAAAAAAAAAATAATGTAAAACATTTCCAGATGCTACAAAGTCTGTGAGCAAGAAAGGATGAGAGGTTTTACATGGATTCTTCACTTCCCTCCTCTGAACAGAACAGAACTGGTTGAGGGCAGCAGCGTGGGGAGCAGCTGGGTCACTCCTACCCATGCTCCTTGTGTCACCTTGTGTGCATTAGGGGCAAGCTGGCCACTGGCATGGGAGCAGAGAGACCAGTGAGGTGTCCCTGCTCCCCACTGCCAAAAACCACCAACACCTTCCTGGGGACATCCAGCCAGCTTCTGTGGCGCTGTCTTAAAGTGGTGGTGGTGCTCCAGCAGCCATTCCGTGTGTTCAGTGTGGTGATCCAAGGAAGCCCAGAGAGGTAGAGGTGCCATGAAAATTACAGAGAATAAACCTTTCCACAAGATACCTCTAACTTCAGCCCTGCATACTTCGTTCTGCCCAAGCAGAGAACTCACAGCATTCTACAGATCATTCATTGCAAAAGAATGTCAGCTTTTTAATGATCACCCCACAATAAAATACATTGAGTTTTATACTTGGTATCTAAATACAAATAAAAGAATTTTGCAAACATTTCCAGCTTGAAAGGCATTTTAATAAAGGTTTGCTGAAACTTTTCTACAAATTTTCTTTGTGCAGATTTAAAATTCATGTCATAATAATACACTTTTATATTGTAGACGGCAGACGGTATTCTTGAATTAAAATGTCAAGCACTTTGGATTCTATCAGATTTGTCAAAAAAAAAGTCCATGGGGGAAAAATAAACTTTAAAGTATTATGTTTCTTGTAACTTTGAATTAAATGTTTGAGTGTCAAAGTGGAGAGAGTTCTTCCAACTCAAGTGAAGTGTAAGCATCCGTCACAATCTGCAAAGTTTTTAAAATATTTTTTAAAATATTTTTAAAATGTTTTTAAAGGCAACTGAGGGAGCTAAAATACCACAGTGAGTGATGCCCTTAAGAGTCAGGCATTAGTGCTTTTTTTGTAGCGGGGAGCTTAATTATGGTCTCACTGGGCATTGACAGAATGAACTGTAGCTTTTCTTCATACTGTCTCTCTTCTTCCGTATTTAATTCATGTTCTTTCTTCCTCTTCTCTTCCTCAGCTTTTTGGAGATGCTGTTGGTAGGCAATTTGAGTTGCGAGCTGGTCTCTGTATTCTTTGGCCTTCTGCATTTTTCTGGAAATGCCAAATGAATAGGTTATTTAAGCAGTGCAGGTAAAAATAATAAATTGCATTATTATTATGTAATCTGTTAGCATTTGAGCTTAGACTAAAGAACCATTCAAAGCTCCTTTTAGCAGTTAAGAATAACTGCCTCTATTAAATGCTGCATGCTCCCCTTATGTTCTTTAGAGAATTAACTGCATTCTGTTGTATCCTACAAAGCAGATTGTAAAACTGGTGCTTGACCAGAAAGAGGGCAGGAACAACTCCCTGTAATCAGTGTGCATTCCCTGCTCCTCACAGCAGTGGTGACAGGATAGAGGATGAGGGTCTCAGTCCATCCCTGGCTCAGTGCTGCTGCTGACACCCATCTTCATCCCCCATTTGAGAAGAACAACTCCCTGCTGCACTGATATTGCTGGAAGTGGCTGTCAGATGAATTCCATTCTCCACCCCACCTCAGGACTTGTGTGCTGCTTTCACTACCCTCTGGAGAAGCAGAGGAAGTCTTATGTGTTCAGGAGTCACACAGACTCTTGAATGCCAACAGGGTAGTCAGGACTCGTGCACTAACTTAACAGAGCTGAGCCACAAACTCTTCCCAACACTGCAGAGTGCCATCTCTGCTAAGTGGAGCATATCCCAGCTGGAGCCCAGCGTATTTCCTTCACAAGGGTGACATTTCCACAGCCAGGAGGTTGTTCCCAATAACACCCTCAGAGAACACAACGATTCTGGCTTGGGAAGGAGCTACTTGTATCCCACGGACAAGAGTGGAGAAAGGGCAGGACTACAAAAGCGGAGGAAGCGAGGTACGGCCCTTTGCCCAAGGCTTTGCATGACACCCAGAGGAACATTCCAGCTACTGCGTGTAAGGATCTGCTCATCCAGAGGCACAGTGAGGCACGGAGAGCCAGGTTACATGCTGCAGCCGCGTGTTCTCGTGGCTGATTAGGATTGTTCAAGGCATGACTGTGGGTGGAGTTTAGCAATAAGCCCGGACACACTTGTTCTTCTGGGGCAGGAACAAACAAACCTCTCATTAACCCTCCTCCCCAGACTTCTGCTGCTGGTAACAACAGCTCAGAGTATGAGGGGATGTGTTTAGGAAATATGATTGATGTAACTCACATGATGATGCAAAAGGACCAACACAAGGGTATGTACCACTATTTTCTGAGGTCAGGATTAATGATTTAATACCAGCTGCAGTATCACAAGTCTGCTATTGGGCAATTTGGAACTGATAACGTTCATGGTGGGAAAGCCTCTCTAAATAGAAGGAAGTCCACCCAGTGTTCTAGAGTTATCAGAAAAAAAGAAACAGCTCTCTCATAAGTTTAAAATATTGATCTGCAAAGAAATGAATCCATGACACAGAAGAAAAATACCTTATACGTTTTAATTCTTCTTCCTGTTCAAATTCTCTGACTGCTTCAGCCATTGCCTTCTTTTCTTCAGCAATCTCTATTTTCCTTTCTTCTTTTTTCTGCACTGGAAAACAAAACCAAAAATCCTTTTAAAAGGTAACAGCTCCACTGAGCTTGAAGGGACAGTGAGACTGCATTTGGGCTAAGTAGCCTAAATAGAAGGCTTGAGTTTTGCTGCCACACAAACAACAGCAAGTATATTCTTGTTTGTTTTTCATCCACTCAGAACTGGAAAGCTTTCACATTCAGGACTTCGTAATAACATAATTAATAATAATGACCGTTTGCCCGTGCAATCCTTACTTTACCAGGCTTTGCTCTGGTGATGGCAACAGGGAATTAGTGGAGGGAAAGCCTGTAGGATTGCATTTTGGGAACAGGTTCAGGGAGAATCCCATTGTTGTCCACTCCATCACACAGTGTGTGCTGGGCCAGCAACAGGGTGTTGTACTGCCTCTGCCCAGTTGTGTGTTTGACCACTTACACTTCTCCTCCATCTGTGCCTGTCTTATGTACACGACATCTCTCAGCAGCTGAAATCGAGCCTCCCGCTCTTGTTTCATTCTCTCAACCTTGTCGGCCCAAACCTGATCCCTCTCTTCCTTGAAGACCTTCTCGTCTTCTTTTTCTTGCTCCTTCTCCCTCCTCAGCTGCTCAGCCAGATGATCCAGGTAGCTAAGTTGCTCCTTCAACAGTGTTTGCTGCAAACACACACAGAAATTTGGAGATCTGAGTAAATTAGTTCCAGAAAGCATTTCAAATGTGAAGAGAAGTGGTGGTTCACAACCAGTGTGGGAGCCCAGAGCTCCATTTCCAAACCTACCATGGGAAGGAGTCCTCTACCTGGCCAGACAACAGGACAGATACAGAGTGATCCCCTTGCCCACAGCAGCTCAGCTACCTGCAGCACACCATTTTGTTTGACTTTATATACTCTATATACTATACTCTACTATATATATCACCTCCTGTAATTCTGCAGCAAGGTCTAATATTAAGTTGACACAACTTTCCTAACCTATGTGACCTTCTAAACACTTCTGTCCTGTGTCCTAAATACCCCGAGACTCATTTGCATGCTGAAGTTGGACAATCTACTTGCTTATTTTCAGGAAATGACAAACACATCCATTGATTCATGGCATCTCCAAGGAATAAAACATGAGAGTTTGCACCTATCCACATATAGTTTTTAAGTATTTTCAATTTTTTTAGTATTCCTTAATTACAGTAAGTTAAATATTTCCTTTCTTCTGTAGTTACAAATACTACATCAGGTCCATGAAACAAAAAATAGTTTTCCAGCCTCTGTTATGTCCATGAAGTGTAAGGATGCTAAAGCTCAGGTGATTTACACACAACGAGATCAGCGTGGAGGGACAAAATTCCTGAGAGCCCCCACTTCATTTATCAGGCTGATGGTTGCAAAGCAGGCTTCAAAGTGCTGTGGTTTGAACAGCTAATGGGCTTCTGCAGAGGTGCAGAGCACTGGCAGGAGGAGAGGCAACATGCTATTCAACAAAAGAATTATCTCTTTCAGGGAGAAGGGGTTGTGTCTGCTCTCTGTGCAGATCACAGGGCCACAGAACTAGACCAGATCAGGTCTTGCCCCACAATTCCACAATGAAACACCTTACCTTTTTTTTTGTTATCTCCTCATGTTCCCTCTCAGGGTCCTGAAAATTTCTTTCCAAGATCATCTTCTCTAAGGCAAGTTGAGCTTTTTTTTCTTCATCAAGAAGCTTCTCCTTGTCCTGCACTGCTTTGAGCAATATGTCCCTGCATTCCTTCTGCTGGTATCGCTTCTTCCTCTCAAGTTCTTCATTTTCTTTCCTAAGCTGGTGCAGCTCTTCTTCCTACAAGGATAAAAGTAGCCAGCTTGTAAAATCATAACTTCAAACTAAGTGGTGGCTAGAGTTAGTTTATAGCAGCTTTGAAGACCGAAGCCTTGCTGGCTGCATAGAATTGGTGTCATCCACTAGACCTGGTAAAGCGTGAACATTTTAGCATGTTAGAATTCAGGATTGTTATCTGTAATTATCACATGCACTTCAATACAAAAACTGAATTGTGCCTGATGTTTTCCAAATGTTTCAGGTAGACAGAGTCATCTCCTTAGGGAAATCAGAATCACTGCAGCACTTTTGATCTACATCCAAGAGGTCACACACAGCCATAAGCACTGACAAATAACAGGGCCACATGTTCCTGCTGTTTCTGCAGATATTATCTGTCCTGTGCCTGTGTTGGGTGTTCAGAGCACTGCATCTCTACTGGCCATAACACTGCACTAAGTCAGTGATTGGATCCTTGTGTTCTGATGGGCACTTACTGAATTTCCATGGTTTCAAAACATCCCACTTCATATTGGAAAGAGCTTTATATTCCACTTTACATTGGAAGAATGTACAGTGAAACTGAGTTCTTAGAAAAGAAACAATGACAACTCGGAAATGCATATTTGACATCAAATAGGTATTTGTATATTCAAGATTATTTAACCCCAAAAAAATTCAAAAGTAGCATCATTAAGTAATTTATAAGCATAATTTCTGGACATCTTGCAATTGAGTAAGTGTACTGAAGCATAGTTATTACATAGTATGTGACCATCATTAGCATTGTATTATCTCAGAAATCATGCTTCAGCTGTCTCAAAGGCACACAGTTTTTTTGTTAACTTGTTTTTAAATTAAATGTCTCTTTTGTAATGTGAATGAGTCTTTTAAAATGCTTCAGCAGGTTTGTCATAAACAGCATGTCTAATCTTCCCCATATGGAAGCAGAAGCTGCACTCCCTAAAGAACATCCCTTTTAATGCTGGACATAAAGCACCCACGGGTTTTTGCAGTGTTTCAGAGCCAAAGCTGACTTTGTATCTGCCTGAACTGTCAAATTCACTTTCAGAAGCTGGTAAAACAGCTTTGAAACTCAATATATATGTAATTTGAGGAACAGAATTAGTAATCCAAAAAGCTTTGAACAGCAAAGGTGGAAAGAAAGCAGAATCGGTTAGCAGTCTGCTGTGCAAGTTGGCACATGTCTTTGGATGAATTCTGACATCAGGGTAGCTGTGTGAGAGCAGCCAAGATGGGATCCATCAAAATTTGTTCATTGGGGTAACACAACATCACAAATGTACAAAGAAGTGATTACCAACCACCCTTCTGCAAGCCAGGACCAAAGTGCTATGGCAGAAACTCATGAAGCTACGGTCAGGATAACGTGAAGTCAATCATTTTCCAAGAAATCACAATTCTAAAAGGGAAAAATAAGAAAAAGGAGGAAGGAAGCTAATATAGGTAATGTAGCTAAAGCTGTCTCTGCTTTGTCATCTACTTCTGAGATACCCTGGAGCATGCATGTGGTCTACCTTGCCAGAGGTGTGAGTTCTCCTTCACTAAATATTCTATTTTCATTGCACCAACCAGGAGAAACCTTTATGCATACTTAGCTGTCCATTCCACCAGATGAAACTCCTGGTCATTAGGGGCTACCAGTCTGCAATGAAAAACTTGTAATGAGGCCATCTGCCACATCCCTCTTCTTCTGAGAACAGATTACATCCCATTTAATCTGAGAACAGATTACATCCCATACTGAAACTCTCCTTTACAGAAAGGTTGGGGTTTTTTTCAGAGACTCAACCACTTCACCAGAAATGTATCTCCTTGACAGAGCCCCAGGTTGCTGTCTCCAGGGGAAGATGCAGAGTCTTCTATTCTAATAGTGCTTTTCTGAAAAGTTTTTAAACCAGTCAAGGAACAGCATTCTTTGCCTGGAAGGTTTGGCAGTGCCTTAGAAGTTGTTACAAGAAAATAATCCTGCTCTACATGTTTTTAAATAAGCAAAACATTAGTCTAGCTTAGAATAAGGGCTCTACGGTTTCACAGCCAGCATTTTCAGAGCTTTAGATCCATCATTGTCTCATTTTTATGACATGGGGGAGTATACATGATGCCAGCACCAGCTTCCAGTGTCTAACAGAGTATCCTGAGTGATCATTCAGCCTCTACATGCAAATAGATGCAAAATGAAGACTGAGTCTGAGTTAAATAGCCTCCAGTCTTTCAAAGCCAAGACAGAATACTGAGCTAGCATGCCACAGCAAAACTACAGCAAGAGAGATGGAAAACAATGATGAAAGAAGAGGGTAGTGGCCAAGCAGTTGAGCCAAGGTAGCCAAAATGCCTCCTGTGAGCTCAACAGCAGCCAGGTCTAACAGGTGAGAGAGCTTATGTGCTGCTTGCTAATTTGTTTAAAATAGATATATAAAATAAATATTTCAGCTGGGAAACAGGACTCCTCTGCTATCCTGCAGGAAGCCAGAAATCAAAACACTACAAAGATATTTGGGAAAAGTTTAAAAATGTTTCTATTTCCCACAACAGCTCTAAGAGACTAAGTGCCAAAACCCTTTAGAGTGACGAGTTTCAAAAGATGCATTTCCCTGTGAAAACAGGAATGTCCCTGCCACAGCTCTGGAAAAGAGGCTTAGCTTAACAGCACAGGCTCAGATACTAATGGAATCAGTGAAGATACAAGTAAGGTATGGATTAGTCCAAATGTCTAGTAAGCCTGTCATTAGAAGGGCCTTCTGCACAAGCCTGAATGCAGAACACAATGGAAATTACCAGCCATTCAGCCTCCTTTCTGATCTGCTGCTTCTGCTCCTCTCTGCGAGCGGCGTGCACGGCCAGCTGGGCTTCGCGCACGCTCACCATTTCCTGGATCTGCGCTGCCACCTCCTGCGCCTTCAGCTCCGCTTTCTCATCCCTGGCCAACTGCTCCTTCTCACAAATCTCTTCCAACTTCCGCTCCTGCATCTCCTCTTCCTTTCTCAGTATCGCCTTCAGAGTCTGCTGGGCCAGCTGGCAGTCGCCCAGTTCCTTCTCACTCACTTTTTTACAGTGAATGCGATATTCCTCACATCGGTTTCTGGAAGGCAATGTAGAAGTTTGTTTTTTTTTAAGTCTCAAAACAATAAGCAGGTCTGGAGGTGTGTGGTGAATGAAGGCTCCCAGCTCATCACTGCTCAAAACACAGCAGCCCAGCACACCAAGTTATACCCCTGGCCTGACACTGATTCCTTGTGGAACCTAGAAAGCCATGGAGACCCTGATTTGATGGAGGTCTTGATATTAATCAGCTGAAGGATTTGAATTTGCCAAAAAAAAGCCTAAATTAATTTCCTCACAATGGAAAGTGAAGAAGCAGCACTGATCTCTGCTCCCTGTGACATGGACAGCACCCAGGGGACAGCTGGAGCTGTGCCAGGGAGGTTTAGGTTGGATTTCAGAAAAGGTTCTTCCCCCAGAGGGTGCTGGCACTGCCCAGGCTCCCCAGGGAATGGGCACAGCCCCGAGGCTGCCAGAGCTCCAGCAGAGTTTGGACACTGCTCCAGGGATGCACAGGGGGGATTGTTGGGGTGTCTGTGCAGGGACAGGGGCTGGGATGGATGATCCTGCTGGGTCCCTTCCAACTTGGTAATATTCCATGAGTGTAAATGAACACACAATACATTATATACACAATATACTGTACGTGGAGCTGGAACATGGGGGTGTTGTGTGCATACATACTTTTTATTAACATGTAAAACACATGCATGCTTCACTTACTCAAACATGTAGGTTGGTCTCTATTCAAATGAAGACTTAGAATAGGTTTGTAAGTCGCCTGAAAGCTCATTCATATTCAGAAAATACTGTGACTGTGGAAATGTGGGTTACATGGCTGAGCAGGAACCACTAGGAATTTATTAATTTTTAAAGTGAATTTCTGTGGGATAATTCAGACAAGTTGCAATAAAAGCCTGGAGAAGGTAGATAGTCAAACAAGTAATGCAGCTTTCAATTTTCCTTTACTCTCTGCAACTCAGTTGCATATAAAGAGGTAATTTATCTTCAGTTGAAGAACACTGAACTAATTGCAGATTCTGCTTTTACTTTTGCAAACAAAGCACTATTGAGATCAACACATGCCATCAAACATTATTTAATTTGAACAATCTGCAAGTATTTTAATTCTGTTCCATAAACAGGATATAGATTTTCATTAAATCAGAATGTGAAACTAGCAGACAAAGATGAAGACCTGCAAGTGTGAAGGATCTATAAGCTGTGAGGATGTGAATGTTGTGAAATGAAAAGATATCTCACAATTTCATGCTGAATGCAACCATCTTCTACAAGTTATTGCAAAGGTATTTAGGAATTCACAGAAGGTATAGACTGAATCATGAACAACTTCATGGCAGCATGACACCTGCACAATGTGAAATACTATGACATTACACAAGCTTCCGCTGACTATCCTGTCTTACCAAAATATTAAATATTCACCAGGCAACTACCTCAATGCTATTACCAACCTCCATATCAGGGTAGTTATTTAGTTTTCAGAGCAGAGGTCTCACCATATTTTCTCCCTGCTGGCATTTAACAGTTGCTGCCTCACATTTTGCTGGGGACAAGGGCATCTCTCTGTTCATCCTCTCAGCTAAAGCACCTGGTGCCATGGAGCCTGTGCTGAAAGGTGAAGGGCACTGTACACAGACAGTGAAAGGGATGGCACTGCTGTGGAAACATTTCCATTCTGATCGGCATTTGCTGAACCTGCTCCCTGAACCTCCCTGCCCTGGGCTGATCCCCCAGCGTGGGCAGCAGGGCAGGGGGGATTGTGCCCCTGTGCCCCTGTGCTCAGGTGAGACCCCACC
>PYHW01009372.1:6987784-6999374 GCA_013186435.1 Turdus rufiventris
TTTTTTTAAATTGAGAAACATCACAGCATCCCACTGGTTGTGTGTGGAAAGCCCCTGAGCCTCAGATCAGGTTAGCATCACTGCTTGGCTTTTGAAAAATGAAACAATAGCCTTAAAGCCTCCTGGAAATGTCTCTGGTACTTTCTCTTCTGCTGCAAGAGAACTCTAATCGAGATTGGTCACCTGCATCCATGAACTGTCTGTAACAATCCTTCTGCATGTCCAAGGCCTCTGAATTTGGGGTGACCCAGACCAGCCCTTTGGGTTGTTTTTTATCCCAGTAAGAGCAGAGCAGCCCAGTACCCGTGGCATTTAGATGCTGCTGCCACCATTATGTGTGGTAATCACATTCCAGGAGCAGAACTGCAGAACCTGGAATTCTGGTTTTGGGAGGGTGGAGATGGAGGGACTGATTCTTTTATGCTCCTTCAGAACATTTTCAGCAGTTAGGGCTCTGTAAGTACAAGGCTCCAGATGATTGTGAGAACACAGGATTTGCAAAGAACGTCGGAACCCTTCTCCAAGGAGTAATTTATGTCCAGACATTGCATGCTGCAGATCTTTCCCAGCTCAGAAGTGATTATGGAAAACAATTCACCACCTGTGTAGTCAGCAGATGGTGCAGATGTGGTTCTTTGACAGAAGTTATTATTAAGAATATCCTAAAAAGGCAAAAAATCCTCTTTTGGATTTCTGGTCGTTATCATGCAGAGTGAAGGAAGTCAGACCTTCCACAATGACAAATCGGGGCTTCCCAAATGAGGTGAACAAACCAGCTTTTCTCCTGAGCACCAGGCACAGCATCGTATGTGCAAGTCATTCTGCGAGTGAGGGACCTATGCATAACTCCCCCCAAAAACTCAGTGATTAAAGATTATTTAATTTTAAGTTACCACGGGTGGTGTTTCAGGCTGTGGGAGTTCTTCCCACCTCCTGTTCTGCTCTTTGCACCTTCCCATTAGGTGCAAGTGCGGGGTTGTTTTGGTAAGTGGGTGGTGGCCTGTTCTAGGTGAAGACTGGGATGTAGGTTTATCTCATGGGACCTAAAAAGAGAGGAAAGGTGAGAGCAGACAGTGATGCTCTTAGCAATATTTCTTGAAGGGGCTGGGCTGAGGGCGATGTGATGGAGCTCTTTTTGAAGGGGAGAGGTGAAATGCTGGGATTCACTTCCTGCTCCAAGGGAAGAAACTGAGAACTCTAAACGAGATGGAAGCTTGGTGCTCCAGTATTTCCGTATAATGTGCAGTAAACACCTTCCCAGGTTGTTTTTAACCTCAAAGCGTCCAACACCTTGCCCCTGCTCGCCTTCAGCTTCGTTGTCACTGAACGGGTCTCTGCCTCCAGAGGGGATTTGGCATCCACTGATGGTCCTGGGCACTAGGAGTTGGACTTAAATCATCCTTGTGGGTCCCCTCCAACTCAAGATATTCTGATTTATTACCAGAGGGCTACCTTAGGTGTTCCTGCTATGAAAATCCTGTTTGCCCAGATTCCCCATTCGCTTCTAAGCAGAAGTGGGCACTTTCCCAGCTTCCTTCTTTACTTGCCCAACAGCAGGGAGAAGCATAAGGACAAGTTGCTGCCTGGGGAACTTTAGCAGGACCAGGGGATTTATGAGCAGCATTTGATCTGCTGACAAGAAGTGCAGGCCACTCACTGGGCAGGAACACCTTCCACTAAACCAGGTTGCTCAAGGAATCACAGTATTGCTGTGGTTCACTTTAAATTATTTTTTTTGTAATTTGGATCTATAAACTTAGCCACAAGAAAACTTCCGGCATGTGTGGATGGTTTGAAATCACTCATGCCTGTCATGAGGACTTTGGGAATGCTTACTCTGAAGCCTCAGTTAGACAGAAATCTGGATACTTTTAATGAACAATGTGTTGGATACTTTTAATGAACAATGTATTGAATACTTTTAATGAACAATGTATTGAATAGCAAAGATTACTTTGAAGAAGAGAAGGGGAAGGTGGTGGGCTGCTTGGGAGTTGGGAGGGTTTTTAAGGTCCCTTCCAACCCCAGAATTCTATGATTTCTCTCTCATTTCTGAATGGTGAGAGAAGAGCAGCCACATGATGCAGAGTGGTCACAGGATGAGGATGATGACGGGGCTGGGCATGCCTTGAAAGAGTAAAGTTCCTCCTTGTTTTGAATTATTCTGCCCGAAATCAGGAAGCAGAACTGAACTGGCTTTCAGAAAAATGGGTTTTGCTGTATTGCATAGTGGCCTCACAGGCTAAATTAAATGAAGATGATGGTGCTGTGTGGTCAGCACAGGGGACGTTTTGGGGCAGGGATGTGGTTTCAAAGGAACAACCTCAGCCAGACTGTCCCCAGCAGTCCCTGCAGCTGTGATGGCTGGGCTGTGTGCCCATCCCAAAGGCACTTTGACCTCTTTGAAGGTCTCCCAGTGTGCAGGGAGACCACCTGCACCAAAACCAGAGGTCTGATGTTGACAGAATTGTTCCTGTGAAGGTGATGAAGCACAGGCATAGGTTGCCCATAGAAGTGTTCCAGACCAGGCTGGACAGGGCTTGGAGAAGCCTGGGATAGTGGGAGGTGTCCCTGCCCATAGCAGGAGGTGGAGCTGGAGGAGTTTTACAGGTCCTTCCAACCCGAACCATTCTGAATTTCTGTGATTCCGTGTTGTGGAAGTGCGTGTGGTGATTACAATGGCCCAGGAGGTTTCATTTTGGTACCTCTTCAGCAAGATTCAGGATCAGCTCTGCTGTGATTTAGGTGCGCCTTGGTTTAGTTGCAGGATCTGGTGTCTCGGCCTGGAAAAGCTGGTTGAGGAATTGGTGTGGCTCTGAAGGCAAATATTGAACTACAGGGTGTTTTGTGTCCAAACAGGCTGCTCAGATCCAAAACAGCCTGGCACTGGCTGATGAATCAATCCATGCTCAGCTAAGTTACACTCCCTGCAAGCTCATGCCCTGCAATCTGTTTATTTGAGGCGAATACAAGTGAAAATGGGGGTTCTGCTCTCTCCTGCTCCTGTTGCCTCTGTGGTTGTGATTAGCAGCAGCACTCTAGACCCAAGGCAGGGGTTTAAGCATTAGAATTCCAGTTAGGAATTGGGGCAGGATACCTTGCTTTGCACTGCTGGACAGTGCCTCAGTGAGGATGTTCCACCATCTGTGTTTTGTAGGGTATATGCTGGCATGTAGGGATGGGAAAATAATAACCTTGGAATTAGGCTTGGGGGATAAAAGAAGATGTGCTAAAAGAATTCTTAAGGTGGACATTTACTTAATACAGCTTGTAAACAAGTCAGAATTCCCTCTGAGTGTGTGGTTTTGCAGCGCATAAAAACTTCAAGAAATTGCTGGTTTAGGTTTGAGGATTTTTTCTCCTGAAGGAGAGACACAGTTTCTCAGAGCCTTTTGGCAGCTGCTCATTGTTTTCATTTGAGGAAGAATAGGAAAAAGCAAGCACTTCTCACCACACCAGCAAGCAACCCTGAGGTGTTTTTTGAAGGCAGGCTGAAACATGCCCTGCAGTTGTACATCCCAGCTGAGTATTTAGGTGTAACAGACTTTGATGAATCTGCTGTGGCTCGGTGTAAGTTGGCTCAGAACATTTGTCTGGGTTCTGTCCCACATCTGTAGCTCATGTGAGGAAACTCTGATTTGAAGGTTTTAGTTTGAGGGTAATGACTGGCATGAGATTGGCAGGAATTCTCTCCTGGGAATGTTGGTGGTGCAGGAATCAAGGTAGGAGCTCACAGCTTTGGTGCTTTTTGCTCCAATTCAAAGCCAACTTCCCGAGTTCAGTATTTGTTATTATTTTGTAAATGAGTGTTTTCATAATATGAGGATCTGAGGGAGGACAGCAAGTTTGTGTACTAATCAGAGATTCCGGCCCTGGGCTCAAGGACATGGAGCTGCTGGAGCCAGTCCAGAGGAGGCTACGGAGATGCTCCTTGCCTCTGGCCAAGAGAGACCCTCAGGTCTGGGAAGTGTGTGGTCCAAGGGGAGTTTTAAACTGGTTAAAAAGAGGATAAAGTGAGGAAAGCTTTCCCAAATGTGCTCACTGCCTTTCAGTGCCATTGTTCCCCTAAAATCACTAGAAAACCTGTTGCCTCCCTGGAAATGGAGTAGTGCAGCAGCCAGGGAGGACTTGAAACTCTGGTAGTGGATGGGAAGAATAAATCTTGTAGTACAATAAATCAGCAAGGGAGCCAGACAGTGATTCCCTTTACCATGCAAGCTGGCTGTTGGGTAATAAAATACATTATTTATGGAGGAAATGTGCAAAACCTTTCCAGCAGAAGACTTACCCGTCAAGGTAAATCAAAAACACTTCTTGTACACAGAAAAAATAGCCAAAAAACAAACAAAGGCAAGGAGTGTCTCCTGTGTTAAGGAGAGAATGGGCAGCTGTAACTGAGACCAGTGTTGCTGGGGGTTAATTCTGTATATGAGAGGCATGGGGGCAGCACAGCAGTAATAACTGTAGCTGGCAGAATAATAATTGCAGGTGACAGATCCCACTCTGTCCATTGAAACTGCAGAAAAGGTGACAGCATCTTAATGAATATTGGATGGGAAGGCAAAACACCAGCATCAGGTGTACTGGGTGAGGAGCCCTGTGCAAAGATACCGGTGAAAAAAGTGGGATTTGAGCCTTAAAATGAACTCAGGCAGCTCTGTGAGAATGATGAATGAGGTGGCAGTGGTTCAGAAAGGGTTTGTGTGGATATTCATAGTTATTCCAGTTTGCATTTGCAGCAGTTTGCCGCTCTCAGTGTGTCACACAAACCAATGTTATATTCTCTTACCTGTCTTTGCCCATAAAAAGTCAATGATACAGGACAAAGTCGAGCCAGCCTGAGTTTTGTGCTGTGGTGGGTATCAGTGCTGGCCCTGGGAAGGTCCCACTGGATAAAGGAGAAATGTCTTTAAGTCTCATAGCCTCAATTTTTTACTGTAGAGAGGCTGCATCTTGCTGGACACTTGGGGTGAATTTGGAATTCATCCTGTTCTTAAGTTTCTCCTTTTAATACTACAGCTTTCTTACTCTGTATTTTTAATTTTCCAGCCTTTAAAATAGAAAGTCTTATATCAGTTTACAGTAACAGATTGAGTCAGAACCAACACTCTGAAATGAGAGGATGTGGGAGAAACCTTTTAAAAATTACCCCAAATCCTCCAACCAGCAGACACTGCCTTTTAACATCACAGTAGATAGTTTGGCTCCTTTGCTGGGCCTTATCTGGATTTGGCAGGGGACAAAGAAGCCTGTGCTGATAACTGTGAATGTACAATGATCTCTGTTCTCAGCCACCATGTGAGGTTGGTTTATGAAAACAGAGAAGTAAAGGTGGAAAAGCACCTGTCCTGCCTCACTGACAGAAGAAGAAAGATACATATATAAAATTTGCATGTGTTTCAGAGCAGTGGTATAGAGGAAGCTTTAAACAGCCCCTTCTATTTCTGTGATTAGGTGGCATGAAGTATTTGCATGGCTATAAGCCTCCTGAAAAGGGTGGGGGCTTATCAGCATATAAAAACAGTGGAACACAAAGTAAGAGGCTTGTTGTATTTTTAAAAATACATAAAATTATTATTTTCCAACAGCTGTCCTGTTCTTTATCAGTGAGACAGTCCAGGCTTCTGTTTCACAGGCAGGATTGAATATTCACGGTGCTGTGTGTGTGTGATGTGACTGAGAGTCTCCTTTTTGTATTTGTACTCTTTGCACCTGCTTCCCTGGCTCAGCTAAGCATGGAAGACCTTGGTGAGCCCAGGCCCTGCCCAAATCTCAGCCTGGGAAAATCTGGTGACTGTCACAGCTCGGCTTTCTTCTCACCCAGCCCCAAGGAGTTCACTTTTCATGCTCAAATAGTTTTTGTGCTTTCTGTCGAGGGTATGGGATATGAAAGAGGGATTCTGGTGTTAGGTCCTTGAAGGATGCAAGCTGTGGTGGGTGAGGCTGCAGGGCTGGCTGCAGCTCTGCTGCCCAGCTGTGAAAAGGGGCTTTCTTGCAAAATTTCCTTTTGCCTCATGTTGTCTGAAGGAAGTCACCAGCATTGTAAAGAAACAGCAGCAGTTTCCTGGAGCCCTGGTGAGTCAGCTGGGGCTGCGTGGGGAGTTTAGGGTCAGGTGTGGGTGTTGTGCTGGCTGTTGGTGGCCCAGGGGAGGTGGTTCACCTGCATCCGCCTTGAGTCACTCCCTGGCTGCCAGGGTTTGTGCTCCAGAGCGCTGGACCTGGCTGCAAGTAAGCTGCCAAGCAGGAGAGAGACAAAAAGTGTGAAGAGCAATCGCTGTTTGTAGTGTGAATTTCTTGGCATAACCCTGGCATCCTATTGTGCAATTTTAGGTGGGTTTCAGACCTAAAGCCCACCTAAAGGAGGTTTTTGATCTAATCCTCCTCAAAAGTAATCGCTCAAACTGGTCTTTGTGTTTGTGAGGTTGTTTTGTTTTTTTTCTTCAGACCCAACAGAAACCTTATCGACATACTTTGAGATCCATCTTTTGCAATGCAAAATGTACTTCTAGAGAAGCACATCTTAGTACATCTTCACCTTAGATCTAGGAATGGGCTGTAGGTTTTGTGATGTTGGGGTGAAAAAATCCCTCCACTGGATTTTGAATTTGCCTTAATTTCTGGAAAAGCTTAAGGGAAGAGTTTTGATTTAAGTTCTGAAATATATTTCATCTTTACTTTCAAAGCTTGTCTCTGGGACTCAGCTGCAAAAATCAGGGAAGAGATCATTATCTGTGATGCCTTCTATTCCTGAGTGACCTTGCTCTTCCCACTGAATTAAAAATCCTGGGTGAGGTTGTGGCAGTATCTGTGGGGAAAAACGTCATCATCCTTTAAGGTTTTTCCCAAAGACTTCTGGTTTTACTTCATTACACTTCCTTTTTCTGCTTGGAAGCAGAAGTTTGGAAATTTTAATAGACTTCTTGTCTGGTTATGATTTTTCTCTAACCAGAAATGAGGCAATCTTGGGTATTGCCATAAAACCCATTGTGAAAGTCCTTTGTATTTGAGGTCCTTGAGCTTAACACTAGACTTTCTGGTTTTGTCTTGCAGTCATGGAGCTTTGCTGGTCCTGGATTTAGGGGCCTTCTGTGAACTGCTTTCATAATTCATGGCAGCCTTTTACTTACAGTAAAGCTTTTCCTAGCTCCCCACAGCTGTTTGGTCTTCAGCATGTCCTGTGCTGCTTCCTTGGTATTGTGTGTTGAGCACACTGGAAATGGATGGAAAATGAAGTTTGGATGAAGTGGCTGTTTCAGAACAGAGAACAGGTAGACAGACACGTGCATCCAGCCTTCCAGGCCAGAAATGCAGGATACACTTTTTGAGTCCTGCAACTCCATTCTTTTTGTGCAACTGAAGGCAAAGGAGGATGGAGGTGATGTCCACCTCTGCCTTTACTGCTGCTGCCATTCCAAGGATTCTTCCTGTCCCACTTTCAGCTCAGAACAGTTTTGGAGGAGGTGAGGCTGCTCCTCCTCAACACCTCACTCCTGTGGTGAAGTGAGAAGGCAGTGGTGCCTTTTGAGATAAAGGCATCCCTAAAAAGGGGTGGCAGGAAAAAGCCACGGTCACCCTACACCTGCAGACAGGGAAATAGGGAAGAGATTTTCCTCAGTGAGAGGAAAAATGAAAGTAAGCTTTAGGAACCACTTTAATCATTAGCATATCTGAAAACCCAGTGCGTGTGGAGAAGAAAAACAAATAACCTGTTAAGAATTAGTGATCCCATTCCTTTTCCTGATATCCCACTTTGTATAGGAGCTGCTGTATCTGAACCCCAGTGCAGCAGGATCTTGCAGGTCGCTTGCTAAATACCTGACTTCATCACTTGGTGCATCTGATCCCAGTAATTCTGGGGTACAGACAGCATCCAGGAATGAGAGATTATGGGATGGGAGCTGTCTGAAACAAAGGATGTTTCTGCACTTGCAGGTAATTGAAGGGCAGGCAGCAGACCTGGCTGGAGGGGAAAGAGCCAAACAAGGCAAAGGAATTAGCAAGTCCTAGCTCCAGCATGAGCAGTATTTGATTTAATTAAAACATACAGTGCGGGGGAAGTAACAAACTGCTCCAAGGCTGTGTGATGAAATCCTGCTGTGACCTGTTGAAAACAAACCAGCTGGTTGCCCTTAAGTTTCCCAAAGCTGAATATGGATGGTGCTTCATTTTCCTTGTGCTGTAGGATTACAGAGTGTGGATGAGCCATCCTGACTCTTGAGAGAATTTTTTGTGCCGTTGGTGAGGTTCCGCAGGGCATGGCTGAGTATTTTGGTGTTGGTTCCAGGGCTGGACCCAGTCCAGTGGGTAAAAGTCTTTGGTCTCCGGGGCAACTGCCACTGGTGCACTCTACCTTGGCCTCAATCAGCAAAAACAGCCTTCTGGGAGAGAGATTATTTTAGAGGTTGCAGAAATCTTTTTCCTCTAGAAAAGGAGGCACTCTCTTGCTGACGCTATATTTGTGCTTGCCTTAGTGGTTAATGCTGTTGTGAGAGTGTACAGGATGAGTTTTTCTCACAAAAAAAAAGCCCCAAACCAGTAACTCACTGTGGTGGTCTGCCTCTCGCAAATGCAGACTGTGGGATGTAGTTGGGTAGGGTGTGAGCTTGGCATTCTGCAGAGATACTGATGCAGGTCTACAAACTCCTGCCTTTCACCTTGTGGTGCCTTATTAGCAGGAGAGTGATACCGTGAATGTTGTCTTCTCTGTGTTCAAGTTTGAAAGTGTAGCTGGATTAGGTAACAGTTTCAGATGCAGCGTTTATTTCATCTAGTTCTTTACACACTGTAGTCGTTATTACTAAATCATTTTCAGAAAAACATCCACGATTCATTTCCAGGTCAGAGGCTTGAAAAATACCTGCTAATCACTTTTCGTTATTGCACTTCAGGCAGCAGCTGCAGGGCTCAGCTATGTCGGGGCGTACGTCATCAACGCCTACAAGAGCTACGACAACTTTCTGCAGGACAAGTACGCCCTGCTGCCGGCCGTGATCATTATTTGTGTGGCTGTGGTGATGTTCATCATCGGGCTGATCGGCTGCTGCGCCACCTTCCGCGAGTCTCGGGTGGGCCTGGGGCTGGTGAGTGCTGTGTCCGTGTGCTTCAGCTACATCCCCTGGCAGGGAAGGTGCCAGGCTGGACCTCGGGAAGGGAAACTGAACCATAGGCTGTTGGGGTACACGCTGCTGAAGCGCTGCTTGTTTGTGTCACCCAGACGCTCTGCTTCACCTCAGCTGGCTTGGTGAAGATGAGTGTGGGACACAGCTGGTTTTGAGGAGTGAGGTGGGGAAGGAATGGGAGGAAATACAAGTTTCTAAGCAAGCAAACCAGATGTTTATCAGTTTTTCTGCTGACTTTTTTCCTCAGAGTGCTTGCAAGCATGCCTTGACTGATCACAGGATGACTTTTAAAAATCCAGAAAGAGTCACTCAGAGTGCCTTCATGCCCCAAGTCATGCCCTGAAGGCAATGTGAGCCCAACAAGCAGTGCACAATGTACTAATTCAGCCGCTGGTTTATCAGTGCACTCTCCCCTTTGAAATCCACCTTGAAGTGTTCCACGGGCTCTTCACACAGCTCATGTCATGGCAGTGTTCAGGATCAGGCACAGAGCCTGATCTGTGGAGCCACAGTAATCCCCAAAAGCTTTGGGTTGGAAAGGACCTTAAAGCTCATCCAATTCCAGCCTCTTTTCCATAGGCAGCCACAGCCTCCACAGACCAACCAATACAACCAGGTTGTTCCAAACCCTGTCCAACCTGCCCTTGAACAGGGTTGAGGCAGCCACCACTTCTTCTATTCTAAATTATTTTCTGGGAACTATTTTGATTGGAAAGGCAATAAGAGATAACGAGGAGTTACTGCTGTAAATTAGTGTGAAGTGTATTGTGCAGCTGAATTCAAGTGCTATGGGATTCCCTCTTACTCTCTCTCTTTTTAATTTTCAGTTCTTGGCCATTATCCTGGTTATCTTCATTGCAGAGGTGTCCACTTTTGTCCTGGGATTTGTTTACAGAGAAAAGGTAAACAAAGAATTAGCATCTCTGTTCTAACTTAAAAGTAAAGAATAGATCTCGCATTGTTTGATCATTTCAGTTTAGCTGGTTTCTTTTTCGTTGTTTTTTTTTTTACTTCATCCCCTGTCCTGCAACCTGCAGAGCAAATAGGGATAGGGATGTCATTTTTGGGAGCATGGTGAATATTTAAAGTACCTGACAGATATCACAACTGTCTCTGAGTTTTTGTGAGTTTTTGATGCTCCCAAAGGGGGCTTTTCCATCAAGGATGGCAGGTTCTGGTTCTACCCAGGAATGTGATTCCAGCTAAGTGCCACCTGAATTTTGTGCCTGATTTTTCTTACTTCTTATTTTCCTCCTGACTCATTTAGGATACAGATCTTTTGCAGTTTCCCCCAGATAAATTTTTCAGCTCTCACATTAAAACCATCTGCATTGTTTTTCTCCCCCTAAACAGGTAAAAACTGATGTGCAGGGCACAATGCGCTCAGTCTTTGAGAAATACGACGGCAAAAACACAGAGTCTAGAGTTGTGGATTACTTGCAAGAACAGGTAAGAAAATATTTAACCATTGTTTGGAAGAGAACAGTTGGTCCTAAACAAGGAATTTAGGCTGGGAAAGGAGGGGAGAGGATGAGTATCCTAGAACTTGGTTCATACATGATTGATATGAGTGACATTTGCATCCGAGCAAATAAGTACATGTGAATAACTGCTGTTGAGAGCACTGCACCATAAAATAGTGAGATGATGGAAGACTCTACCCTGCCACTTGTCACCTTCTTATTGGAGCTTTCACAAAGAATAAACCAAGAAGGATGTAATAATGTGTGAAGGAGATTGATTGATTTATTACTCCCATAAACGTTTTCCTGAAGCAGCTCCGCTCGTAAATCTGCTGCAAACTAGTTGCAGCTCTGGCCCACTATGCCTAAGAGAGGTTTAACTCAACATGAGCATTCATAGATATGACTATCTAATATATATATATAAAATGCAAATAGCAATACATATGTATAATCTAGTAACACATATGTTACAGTTATGTAATAGTAACTGGTGTGTAACTGTCCTGTCTTTGGTAGCTTCACTGCTGTGGGGTTAAGAACTACAGTGACTGGACGACTACCCAGTGGTTTAATTCCACTGGGAATCACAGTGTCCCCCTGAGCTGCTGCCAGCAAGAGGCCAAGAACTGCTCAGGGCATCTGGATCAGCTGCAGGAGCTCAACACACGGGTGAGGATGAGGGTCTCACAGCTGGGTGATGTTCATTTTCAGACAGGTGAAATTGTGAAGAGAAACAGGCCAGGCAAAGTTTAGGGGTGTGCCCATAGCTGTAGTTGTTTAGACAGATCTGGAGCATGGGAACAGACTCATCTGGGGTTGATCATGCCAAATCTGGAGGATGATGATGCTCCCAGGGCTGGAGCCCCTCTGCTCTGGAGCCAGGCTGGCACAGCTGGGGCTGCTCAGCTGCACAAGACAAGGCTCCAGGGAGAGCTCAGAGCCCCTGGCAGGGCCTCAAGGGGCTCCAGGAGAGCTGCACAGGGACTGGGGACAAGGCATGCAGGG
>PYHW01009372.1:7005937-7016751 GCA_013186435.1 Turdus rufiventris
AGGGAACAGGGACAGGAGGAGAGGGAACGGCCTCAGGCTGGGCTGGGGAGGCTCAGGGTGGACAGCAGCAGGAATTTCCTCATGGAAAAGGCGGTCAGACATTGGAAAGGACTGCCCAGGGATGTAGTGGAATCACAGTCCCTGAAGGGATTTAAAAACCATGTGGCTGTGACACTTGGGACACAGGTACATGATGGCCTTGAGAGTGCTCTAGGGGAATAGTTGCACCTGGTCTTAGAGGGCTTTTCCAAACTAAATGATTCCATGAACTCTGTTGGCTGTCCAAAATACAGGGCTGCCAGTTTGGCTTGCTGCTTTTCCTGGATGGAGATGTTGGTTGGGGAGCAGGGAGTTAGATAATCACTGCTAGTGAAGGGAAGGAATACTGGATTTTGTTTTTTTCTTGGAGACTTTGTAGCTTAATGTTCTCTCTTTTACAGGTGAAGAAGAATCCCACAAGCCTATGCTCCATAAAATACAGAATGAGATGTACCTTATACATGATCTCCTGAATAAAATGGAAATTATAGTTAAACAGCAAGAAACAGTGAAAGATTTGTTAAAAGTAATCTTTTTTTTCTTTTTTTGTTCATAAAATTCAAAGAGATCTTTGATATGTATGTCATGTTTTTTTTCCCTAGATCCTTAGTGATGTTTGGATACACATGCTTACAAGAGAAACTAGGTCTTGGAGCAGGCTCGCTGATGGTTTGTTAAGCAGTTCTCCAGAATAATGGACATTAAAAACTGTATTTTTCAAGGCTTATACATCTCATCATAGAATTGTAGAATAGTTTAGGGTGGAAGGAAGCTTAAAACTCATCCAGTCACAACCCCTGCCATGGGCAGGGACACCTTCCACTGTCCCAGTTTGCTCCAAGCCCTGTCCAACATGGCCCTGGATGCTTCTCTGGCCAACCTGTGCCAGGGCCTCCCCACCTTCACAGAGAAGAATTTATTCCTGATATCTAATCTAAATCTACTTTCCTTAATGTTAAGGCTGTTAAAAGCATGTCTTTGTCACTGGCCTTGAAAGCATATCTTTATCATAATTGATGCAGTGATCTAAAGAGCCGTTCTACTTACTCATATTTGCAATAGATGCACAAAGTGTTCAGTTAGGATATTTGTCTGTTACTCTAGTGTGTGTTTGCACTGCCTTGGTTAAGTCTTTTGTGGAAATGTTGTTTGGGGAAGGGAGGTGAATTCACCACAGTATCTTGTCTTCACTACCACCATTCCCCCAACCAGACCTTGCTGAGGGTGTATTGCTAAAGTTCCTTTTGCCTGCTCAAATTTCTCTGACATTCTGGGGGCAAGGACAGATGCTCCTTGCTTTGTATCCTTACTTGTTCTCTTGGGGAAATTATGGGATAAGGAGGTAAGATGATGGCGGGAGAATAAAAGACACCTCTTAATAAAGCTGAAAATTAATTTAATATTGCCCTAACTTTACTTGCCGAATGTTAGTAGGATTTCTGATGCAGTCTCATATTAATTTCAGGAGATCCAGAAGACTGCTGAGAGAGATCGAGAAGAAGCACAGCATCTCCTTGAACACATTCCACCTTACCTGCCTAAACCAACCAATAGCTGGTATGTGGTACACGAGCCTGGAGGATTTGTGCTACTCCTGGCAGCGTTCAGCAGCAGTGCTGTACAACTCTGCTCCTTGCACTCCACATGAACTGTGAGATTTTGGGAGCCAAACTTGTGTGTATTGACTCTGGAGCTGGCTCTTGTCCAAGCTGGTGCTGGCACCCCAACAAATCTATTGAGTCAAGTCTATAAAATACCAGGTGGTTCCAATGGGAGCTTCCAAGGGTGGATGTGATGTAGTAGAAAGCAAGTGCTTCTCTCAGTCTGAGTATCTCTTGCTTTAGAATCACAAACCACTGATTTTATAACTGCAGTGCCTACATATTAAAGGGTTAGCGACCCAAATGCTGGGTCTCTAGAACTGAAATTCATCACTGCCCTTCCAGATACAATTAAAAACCAAAAATCCTCTGACTTAGTGATCTTTCTGTGGGACTTTAAATAGTGTTTGTTGTAGTTTTTTTCTGTTTTCTCTACAGCAATGCCACATTTATTTCAGCTAGTTATGACACCCCCTTTCCTTGGAGAGGGCTGTGGTAAGAAGCTTTTCAGAGTCAAGTGGTTGAAGTGAAAATGACAAGTATATAAAATAATGGCTGTTACTCAGAAGGCTTCTAAGACATTTTAACTCTGAGTTTCTCATCTCTTTCTCTGTCCTGTTGGAGCTGCTTTTTTTTTCCTGGAGTGATGTTAGTGTGTGTCAGGTGGGGTCACTTGCAGGGTCTTATTATCTGGAGATCCCAGAGTGTTTTTTCTTACCTTATAGCTTGTCAGAAGGCAATGCATTCATTTGAATTCAGTGCTTCCAGTATGTGCCCTGAATCTACCAGCTTTACTTGGTCTGATTCCTAATGCCAGAGAAGCCTCAGTCTCAAAACATGACAGACATAGTCCAGCAAAGTAAAAGGTTGAATGTGTGGAAAGGGGGTTGCAGAAGAGAAAAAGGAACTGTAGTTTTTGTTTGTGTGCAGCAATATGGTCATTGGTGAAGCTTTTTTCTTGTTCCAACCCTTTAGACATGAACCCCTCAGCTTAGGAAACAGCTTCTCAAAATGTCTCTAGGGGTGTCTTGTTCCTTTTCAATTTAGATGTTGCTTTTTTTGTGTGTGTGTGTGAGAACTGAAGTTTTTCAGAAATTACCACTTGGATTCTGCCCTCCTGTCATAACTTACTTTCTAATTGTATGAAATCCTTTGTCTTAATTTTGTGTTAGCTCCTGGAAATTGTTTGGACGTAAATGAGGCTTGTTTGGTGATTGTGCCACCTGTGATACCAAAAGATTCTTTGGGATATTGGTTTCCCTTGCAATCTTGTCCTGCTTGTGATCAGGAAGTTAATTGTGATATGACTTCAGCTGGTTCTTCGCTTTCTAGAGAACCACAATATGTAAAACAAACCAAGCTTTTCTGATAATTTTCTACAGATTGTGCTCAGCCAGCTCACAGCTGCTGTTATGTCAGTCTCAATTTGTTGCTGATTTTTCTTGAGTAATGATACATTGTATGATGATGCCATTTGTCAAAACACACTTTCTTCTTTTGTCCCCATTTTCTCACTTCTTAGTGTTCACTGTGTTGGGCGGTGGAGGGTCAAGGAAGTGTAAGAAGGGACATCATTGTTCAAAACCCGCTGTATCAGTTTAAATGTGTTTTCAGGTCTCTTCCTCTCCTGGTTTCCTCCCTTTCCTTACCCTATGTCCCCAGATGTGTGGCACTGTGAATGTGTATGGGCTGTTGAGTGATTTTTGTGAGATAGTGCAGAAAGCAGAAGAGCACTTGAACACTGGTGAGACAAGCCTTGAAGTCCCTGGGAAAATGAAAACACCCACACAGAGAAACTGAAGGATTCATGTCTTAGCTATTGTTTCGCTCCCATATTCTTGGGTTTTCTGTTCTTGTATACCAGAGGACTCTCACAAAAAGCAAGTTCAATGTCTCTCAAGCTGTTTGTATCCCCCGTGTTTGTTGAGAGCAGTTTCTCATTCCAGCAGAGCCAGATTTTGTAAACAAGCATCAATTTTTCCTTTTCATGGTGCAGGTCGGCAGTGGACTGTGTCTGTACTACCTCACTGCAGCAGTGCAGGGGCAAGGGAGTGGGTGGGAACACAAAGGAGGGGTGCCTGGATATGGGGAATCATCTAGAAAGGGTTTGTTGCAGTGTGATAGAATGGAGCGTGGGAGGAATGAAGTTTCAAGATGTGAACTGCTTCCCTTGGTTCTTGTGTTTATCCTTTCATTCCAAACCCACCTCCACCACCACCTAAAATCCACCCCCTTTCCTTTCCCTCCTGTTTGCTGACATTCCCTGCTGGCTGTAGGGTGCCAGGATTCGTTGTTGTTGTTGTTGAGATGCAAACAGATGTTCTTCAGATGGTGACATGTGAGTCAGTTTGTCTGCAGATGTGCTGTGTTTCAGAAGGGCTCTGTGCTGTGTCACAGAGCAGAACTGCTCCTGTCTCTGTGTCACCGGGCAGGCAGTGTGGGAGCCCAGCAGGTGGCACTGGCTGTCCTCTCACTCGTGTTCCTCAGGGATAGGACACTGGAATTGGTCGTGTCACATCAAGTGACAGCTCAAATCCTGGCCCTGGGGACTGGCACTGCTGTGGGACCCCACATCCAGCCAAGATCTCTTGTAGGACAGTCAGACCCTGGTTCAGGTCAGCTCTGTTCCGCTGTAGCTGATCCTACTGCACATCCCAGTACTGTCCATGTGTCCTCATGACAGTGGATTTGGCCATATGCATCACCTTGCTGTCCTAAGGAGCAGCTGGGTGGCTGGCAAATCCCTTGGTGTTTGAGGCTCTGAGCGAGGATTTAGAGGAAGGGTGAATTTATAACAATAATGTTCTAATAATCCAGAATAATTCAGGAAATTCTTCCACCTTCTGGATCTTGCCTAAAAAAAATTTAAAGTATTAAAAAAACCCAGTCTGCTAGTTGGTGTTGAATTTCTTTACTTTAAAAGTTTAATGGATGAGTCAGGCTTCCCAAGATTTCAACCTGTTTCAAAGAGCTATGAAGTGTTTAAAATCTGCCCGTTAAGGCTGCAGCTCTGTGCTGTGTTTCATCTCATAAAAAGCCAGGCCTTGCATTGTGTGAAATGTAATGGTACATTGAATTCTGAGCTGTGCCATGCTGCACTTGGACTGCTTCCAGCTCACCTGCTAGCAGCCTCTGTAGCAGAGAAACTAAAAGCTGTGCTGCAGTCAGCTGAAGGATATGATTTGAAAGAGCAGGCTTGCTTTACTGATGTTCCTTTTCTGAAATATCATTAATTGTGTTCATCCAGCCTAACAGATAGGCTGGAACTTAGATCTGTGACTAAGCAGACTTAACAGTGTAGCGGAATTCTCCTGGCTACTTAGCTGCTGTTTATACCCTGAATATTCCTTTATTTTACAGCATCACGGTGCCAAGTGAGAAACAGGAAGGACAAAAAAAGGCTGTACAATCTAAGAGGGAAAAGAAGCCTGGAAAAGAGACAATAGCCATTAAAGAAGTGGCATTAATAACCACAGAGGAGTTTGAAAGTCTTCCTGCGTAAGTAAACGTGGCTTCCCTTACAGCCTGGCCTGTCAATTTGGGTGGCACACACAGGTTTGGGAGAGTGACCTCTTGCAGAACTGGGACTGACAGAGATTAAATATTAATAGCTCCTAATAGTTCAAATGCAATGCTAGCAAACTTGCAAATTGAATGAATGGAGTTAATTGGGCTCTTTTCAATGGTGGTGTTGGGAAGATGAACTCCGATCAGTTAAAACCCAAACCTCTTACCTCAAAAGTCACTGTAATTGTATGAACAGAGATTTATTAGATAACAGGTGAATTCTCATCTTGTTTTGAGAACTGACATAAAAAAAAAGAGTCATCATCTCATAAGATGAAGAGTTTGTTTACACATAGAAGGAAAAGTACATTATTTTATTTGACCCAAATATTGGTTTCTGTCAAGTCAAGTCTTGACTTACCTATCTGTTTTGGGACAGTAAAAGCAATCAGACTGTTATAAGCAAAAAAAACCCCAAACCACTTTGCACTGAAATTCCCAAATTTCTGGAATAGAAAGCTGTGGGTGTTTTCTCCTAACATCAGGACATGATTAATGGATATCGTTGTCTAAAGTCTGACACAGAGGAATAACTTCTTAAATGGCATTTGGGTGGCATGGGTAAATGCTTCTGCAAAAAGAATAAATTTCTCTGGATGCCTAAGGCTGAGTTTGTTTTGAGACTCTAGATTCACTGTGTTCCCTGACAATACCTGTTTCAATAAGAAATGTGTTTTTGAGGCTTTCCAATAATTTTTTCTACAGCCTTCAAAATTTTCAGGTGAGTAATGCCCATTTTCTTCCTTATCCTGAATGTTGAAGGACTAATGATAAAGGACTTCTGGTTACTTCTGAGAAGAGCATGCACCTGGTATTTTTATTCTGCAGAACACCTCAGGTATTTTGTGGATTTACTCCCTTAGGTAGTCCTCTCCTGATAAAATAAGGGGAGGATAAAGCTGGAGCATGGGAATTTTTGGTCTTTATCTCTGCTGTGACAAGAGAAACAGAGACAGACCATTCCAGCTGAATATTGTTTTAACTTCCAGTTAAAGCTGTGATCTTCCACATCACAAGACAGCTGGAAGGACATTTGGGGGCATGTTTTAGTGGTGGCCTTGGCCGTGTGGGGGAATGATCTCAGAGGGCTTTTTCAACCTAAAGGATTTCATAATAATCCTTGAAAGGGGAAGGTTTTCCACTGCTGTTCCTGGGCGTGGAGGATGGGGACAGAGGGTAGACAGATCCTCTTCCTCTTCATTACAGATTCACAAAACCACAGAATAAGCTGAATTGGAAGGCACCCGTTGTGGAAATGTTGCAGCTGTGTTGGAAGGCACCCATTATGGAAAGGTTGCAGCTTAGACTTAGACTGTGCTGGTAGAGAAATAGTTTAATTTTATTCAGATTGGAGAAGCATGTTTGTTTTTTGGAGGAAAATTTACATCAATTTACATAGATCTATTAATCTACCAGTATTTCTGTTGCCTGGCAATGTTGTATTACAAGATTGAGGGAGTACTTACAAAATTTCACATACTGATTGACCAAATCTAAGCAGCAAATAGTTCTATTAGAGATTTTGTAATACTGAATTTACTGAATTTACTGAATGTGTTCTCTTGGAAGAATTTGGTTCAGGGCCCAGTTCTTCAGGTGAGCACTGGAGGGTGGGAGGTGGTCTGAAAAATTGACTGAAAAATTTAGGCTATTTTCACTTGCTTTGTGTTGAACATGAAAGAAAATCTATTCCTAACACCGTCAGGCCACTAAAATGGACAAACAAACTTCAGTGACTTCATAGTCCTAGGACTGGGCAGTTGATATTTAGCAAAGGCACACACTTTGTTAAGGGGCAGATGTGGAACACCCTGATCAAACAGAACACTTTGCACAATAAAAAACTTGCAAATTATCTTGCCCTTCAAATCTGTGGCAGGAAGGTGGTCTGTGGAGGAAGATAAAGGACATTTCACAGTACCCGTCTTTGTTAACTTTTGTCTTTGAGCAAAGGAGAATGCTTGCTTTATTCTGTGTCTAGAACTCTTACTGCTTTCTAAAAATCTTACTACTGGAAGTATTTCAGATTCTGTGCATTCATTATAACTCTCAAGTCTCAGAAGATGGTGGCTTGGGATAATAATACATGGCTATTTTAGACTAACCATTTTTGAGAAGAGCAGGGGGTGGCCATTGCAAGCTTTATCTCTTTTAGAGTGGTATATATGTGATATATTGATGTTATTCTTTTCTCTGAGGAACACAGCACTGTGCTCTGGTTTTCATACCTATGGAAAAAAAAATTCTTTGAAAAAGGGCTGCTGTAGATTAAAAAAAGAAACTGACTGGATTTTTTTTTTAACAAAAGAAAGATTTTGAATTATGTTGCATTTGGATAGCGAAGCAGATTTTAAAGTTATTTTAAATCTAAATTAAATGCCTGAATTTGGAACTTCTCAGCTTTGCATTATATTTGTGTAGGTATGGACTGAAATAAATGTTGGCATTAATGAGTTTGCCAGACATGGTTGGGTAGAAACATGAGAGGGCTGTGGGACAGCTGGAGTTTTTATTATCCTTAGTTATGCACTGAATAAAAATTCCATTTGGTTTTGACAGAATTTAATTTCAGATTAAAGCATCTTGGATGCCTGAGGGCCTCTCAAAGAGCATTTGGTTTTTAGGCTTAGGCAACCCAGTCCTGCCTCTCTGTTCCAGCTTCAGGATGAGCTGAGGTGGTCCCTTGGCTTTATTAAGTGTGCTTACTGTCTGTGTGTTGACAGTGGGAGCACAGGAAGTTAAATAAAGGTATTTTATACCTCTGGGCTTAGCTTTCCTGGCTGTGCACGCTCCCCTGTGGCGTAGGGAGCAGAGAGAGCAATAAGCAGCAGTTAATGCACACAGGCAAAGCCCTGCTGTGGTTACAGGCTGTGTTTGTGCTGTGGCTGCATTTCAGGGGTGGTACTGATGCTTTTATTGCTGTGCAGAGTTTTTGTAACTGAGAGATGGCTGCACTTCCAACGTTGAATTAATCACTGCGTCAATAAAGTTGAAAGCTGATCGCAAGTAACTTAGTGGCTGCTGAGTTTCAAACTTGGTTTGGAGGTAGAGCAATTGCTTTGAATTCAGTTTTTACACAGCTCCTAGCATACTCTGGCAGAGATTGGCTGCTGTTGGAATCTAGAGCTCTTATTTTGAGTTGGCAATTGCCAACCCAATGCGTGCCCAAACTCTGGTTTGGAGTACTGAACTTGTAATTGATTATCTACTTCTGCTTTGAATTCTTTGTGTGTTCTCCAGAGATTGAACCTGTCTGTTTAGATTGAAACAAGGGAGGAGCTTGTTGTTCGTTGATCTTTTCAGTCTTGCTGTCCCACAGCTTTTAGCTCTACTGACCTAAAGCATTCATTCTTAAAATGAATTGTAACACTTGTGTAATTCCTCAGGTCTGCAAGCTGGTACTGAACAAAACACAAACAGCCAGGTTTGGTTTGTTGTAGCAACTGAATTAAGGACAATGCAGATTGAAAGGCTGGCATTTTTCATTTTTACTTACTGCCTTGTTTTTTTGGTGGGTGGGGGTTGTGTTGTGTTTAGCTTACTGCTTATAATTTGAGTTTCAGATTTCATTTTTTATATAATGGCTTCCCAGTGTGCAGCACAGGTTCTTTTCCTTGAAGGCATGGCTTTATATCTATAAATACTTAATAGTCTTACTTGCAAATGTTCCAGTGTTCTGGTATTTCCACATCACTTTGTTCTTTATCTTCTGTGCTTCCTGTACCTCTAGGCTGTTGTGAGCAAGACTTTATTCTTCTAATACTTGTATTATGAAATGCAGTGAGAGTTCAGAAATGGATGCTGGTGGTGCAGGATGATATCTGCACAACTCAGTAGGCTGCACAGTCAAATACAGAAGGCAGCACAAAACTAGTAGTTCTTCAAAAAACCCCAAATAATTACAGAATCACCAGGTTGGAAGAGACCTCCAAGATCAAGTCCAACATACACCCTTAACACCTCAAGTAGACCATGGCACCAAGTACCACATCCAAAAAAAAAATTGTGCTTCCTGTACCTCTAGGCTGTTATCAACACATTTTACTCTTAGTACTACATATATATACACTATAAAAGCAACCTTTATTCCATTTTGAAAAACTTTTTACAGCTTCTGCACTGAACACATTCTGATTCTTAATTCTTCTTCTTAATTTAGCTTTCTAATGTTTTATCTTTCTGGTTTAGGTTCTGTCATGGCCCTTTTACCTTCAAGATTGTTAAACAATAAAGGAAATGGACAGAATTTACTACATGTATTCATTAATAGAAAGCAGGAGAAACTGCTTCTAACTAGGAACGGCTTCTTCAGTTAAGGCTGATGGAAGAGAAGAATAAACACAGAATTTTGACTTTCTGGTTACTGATTGTTGTTTTTACTTGTAGGTATCTGAGAGGCCGTATATCATACGATCAGATTAATGCAGTTGTTCAAGAGATGAACAAGGCCGTGGTGTACAAGTACAAGATCTTGTACCAGCCTTTGAAGTCTATGAGTGCACAAGTCAAAACTCTCTACTACAGGTTCATAGAACAAGAAACTAAAGACACAAAAGGTATTTTTGTTTTCCTTTGTTATTACCCAACTCATACCAAACACTTGGATGTAGCAGAAGAATTATAAAAATACTGATCTTTATTTTAAATGTATTTTTGACTGAAGAGTCTCCTATAGTGATTGGGTCACTTGTTCAATGTTTTTGTTGAAAATGCATCCTGTTGATGGTGTATGGTGGCACAGACTTTGAGTGCACTAAGTTTGGAATCACTGCAAATTCTGGAAACTCTTATTTTAATAACCAAACAATAGAAAACTGTTCTCAGGGCTTAAACTTGATTAGACATGAACTATTAAAAATCTGTTCTGAAGTTGGGAAATCTGGGTGATTAATTGTGTGGCAGTGGCATTGTGGAAGAGATAAGTCTGTCTGATAATCTTAAGAAGTTTTCTCCTCTTAAAAGCATAAAGGAAGTGAAAACCGAATACCTTTCTTTCAATTGAAAAGCAAGTTAAACTTACAGGCTAGTTTTTCCAAAAATATGCAGCACAGTAAATCTCTGGTATAGAAATCTCCTTTTTGGTATGCTTTTCCTCTTGAGAACAAGTATATAATTATTCCTGGAGGGGTGTACTGCACATGTCAAGCTTGGTGATGTCCTTAGAATGTTCTCATGTTTCCAAGTTCAGGCATAAGGAGTGGAACAAACTTTATTCTGTCTCACAGAAAAAGAGCTGTCTGTGACAACACTGTGGGCCCTTCCCTTTTTCCTTTTCTCCTTTCCCCTTTCCCCTATTCAAGACTCTGGATATTATACTATGATCACATCACTGACTTCTGAATTCTAAATACAGCTTTTCTGTAGGAGGGGAATTGTGATCTGATGAACATGCTGGCACTTCATTCTGAGACCTGTAAGATAAACACAGAATCACGGAATGGTTCGGGCTGGAAGTGATCTTCAAGATTAGCCACTTCCATCTCCTGCCATGGGCAGGGACACCTTCCACTGTCCCAGGCTGCTCCAAGCCCCATCCAGCCTGGCCTTGGACACTCCAGGGATCCAGGGGCAGCCCCAGCTGCTCTGGGCACCCTGTGCCAGGGCCTG
>PYHW01009372.1:7079689-7091929 GCA_013186435.1 Turdus rufiventris
CGGGTTTGGGTTGGATGGGTAAATACATCCTGAACAAAAAGGATTAAAAACATGTAGTGGCACACAGCAGACTGGGGGTTGTCCCCAGCAGAGCCATGATTTGGTGCCTGGGAGCTGATCAGAAAACACCTTTCCTCCAGTGCTGGACACCTGCATTCCTCTAAAGATGGAGCTTGGGGATCTCTGGGGCTGACAGCACCCCACACCCGCCCCAATTTAACTTCTGTGTCTCACATGCCATCTTCCGTCCAGGGGGCCACGAACTGGAGCAGATGCAGCTGATTCTGGAGACCATCCCTGTCATCCACCAGGAGGACAAGGAGGAGCTGCTGAAGGTGATGCCCATGTTCATCAACAGCACGTGGGAAGTGCGGAAGCCGCTGCGCAAGCTGCTGCCCGAGGTGGACAGCGAAGGTACCGTGGTGGCCGCTGGCTAGTGGGGGCTTCTCTGGGCTGCTGTGTCCTCAGAGCAGTTTCCTTGGAGTGTCACAGTGTCCTGCAAGGCCAGGGGCCGAGAAGGGGGTGCAGATCCCTGGGGCTGCAGATCCCAGCTGACTCTTCATTATAAGTGCCTGGTGTTGGCACCACGATATCCATGGGGTAGCCAGGGGACATGTCAGCCTCCAGCAAGCTGGAGCAGATTTATTTGCCTTGGCTGCGAGGAGAAAGGTCACTGACATAATTCACTGTCATTTCCCTGCCTCTCTGACCCGTGGTATATCACAATATTTAACTGCAATGCGTTGTTCCACCACGCTCCCTGCCCGCAGTCGGTGACCTTATGGAGCTATTGATTCCATTAATTAGTCCGAGTGATGAGATAATCTCGTGGGAGACATCTTTAAGCACTGGGGCAGCACATGTGGTTGTCCTTTCTGCTGCCTCTACAGAAACTGGCCTGGTTGCACAATTAGACTTTTAATGTGTTTCTGAAGGTTTCAATATGAATTCATATCTGAAGAAAGGCATTATTCCTATTTTTATTGCTGGAACTCAAAGGGACTTTCCCATGATCAGCTGGATGAGCAACAGCTTCAGCGACAGGATTTTACCTTTTCACATAACCTCGGTTGAAGGAATCATTAAAGTAATCCCAGCAAGCCTTCTGTTTAGGTTTAATTGCACTTAAATTTCCTGTCATCACAGAAAGAGTTCACGCACTACAGTCTTTCTAAAAGGACTTTAACCACTCAGAATTCTTCAAATATTAATGGGTAAAATACTTGCATAGCCCTGGATGTGGCACAGGTGTGCAGTCCCCCTGGGTGTGAGGATGCTCTCGCTCCCTGAGGGGAATGCAGCAAGGACAGAAGTGCCTGGTTCAGGTGCACCTGGGGTGTGTCTTTAACTCATCCCTTACTGCCTGGCCTGTGTCAGGAATGGTGTGGCCAGCAGGATCAGGGCAATGACTCTTCCCGGTACCTGACACAGGTGAGGCCACACCTTGAGTGCTGTGTCCAGCTCTGGTCCCCTCAGTTCAGAGAGGACGTGGAGACGCTTGAGGGTGTCCAGAGGAGGCAACGAGGCTGGGGAGGGGCTGGGAACACAAACCCTGTGAGGAACAGCTGAGGGAGCTGGGCTTGTTCAGCCTGGAGAAAAGGAGACTCAGGAGTAACCTTATCACTCTCCTCAACTTCCTGAAAGGTGGATTTGATCAGGTCGGGGTTGGTCTCTTCCTCCAGGCAGCACTGACAGAAAGAAAGGACACAGTCTTAGTCTGCACCAAGGGAAATATAAGCTGCATATTAGGAAAAGGATTTTTACAGAAGGAGTGATAAAGCACTGGATTGGTCTGCCCAGGGAGGTGGTGGAATCACATCACATCCCTGGATGTTTATTAAAAAAGATTGGATGTGGTACTCCGTGCCATGGTTTTGCTGGCGTGCTGGGGCTGGGGTGGACTCTCTGATCTTGGAGGTCTCTTCCAACCTGATTCTATGAACTCTATGATCCTGTGATTCTGTGATTCCATGATCCTGTGATCATGAGACTCTGAGATCATGAGATTCTGTGATCCTGTGATTCCATGATCCTGAGATCCTGTGATTCTGTGATTCTGTGATCCTGTGATCCTGAGACCCCGAGATCCTGAGATTCTGAGATCCTGTAATCCTGTAACCCTGAGATCCTGTGATCTTGTGGGTCTGTGACCCTGTGATCCTGTGGCTCTGTGATCCTGTGATTCTGTGATTCCATGATCCGGTGATCCTATGACACTGTGATTCCATGATCCTGAATTCCTGTGATCCTGTGGTTCTGTGATTCAGGGAGATTTGTTACAGGGGCTCTGCGGGCAAGGAAGCTATCACTGCTCCTGAGGAATTAGCAATGTTGTTTGTCTCTGCCTGGCAGCTATTGATTTTCTGGAGAAGATCCTGACATTTAACCCCATGGATCGGCTGACGGCCGAGATGGGCCTGCAGCACCCCTACATGAGCCCCTACTCGTGCCCCGAGGACGAGCCCGTGTCCCAGCACCCGTTCCGCATCGAGGACGAGATCGACGACATCCTGCTGATGGAGGCCAACCAGAGCCAGATGTCCAACTGGGACAGGTACTGTGCCAGGGCTGGGCTTTAGGCACAATTTAGGCAAGCTTTAGGTAAGTCTCCTGGCTGGATTCCACCCCATGTGTTCCAGATCCCTGAAAGATGTCTGCTCTTTCTTCTTTATGCCATGCTGTAATTCCAGCCCAAGCCTCCCAGCAGCTCACCATGGATTCCACAGGGAATCCTGGATTCCAGAATCTGAGCCTGCACATCCTGGTAGCCGAGTTCCTTTCTGCTCCGGGTTTTATTCACGGCCTAGGTTGTCTTCATTTGGGTTTAAAGTGGATCTGCCCTCTGTCCCTATAGAACAGGTGACAAAATAATGAAATTCTTGTACCTGTTGGAGACACAGCCAGGTTTGGAGTGCTATATTCATCACTTTTCAAGCTGCATGAGCCCCAGAAGCCACAGATCTGGGGACCTTGTAAAAAATCCTAAACTGTGTTGACATTTAAATGGTTTGCTGGAAGCTTAGGACAGCTCAGAGCCTCGAGCTGAGGTCTGTCACATTCTAGGGGATTACCCCAGTTGCTGGGCCAGTCCCAGCACTGGAGCAGGTAGGACAAAATAGGCAGCTAAGAATTAACGAGGTTCAGTTTTCAGAGCTTCTCCCATCTGTGGGAGATGAACTGGCTGAGGGTGTCTGCAGTATTAGCATAGCAATTACAGTAATTTCATGACTCTAAGGCGCACCCTTTTGACTAAATTTTTGATCCAAACCCAGAAGTGCGCCTTATAGTGCGGTGCGCCTTATATAATGGAAGAAGTTTCGAAATTTGCCAACCCGGAAGTGTGAGCCGTGGCCACCCCGAGCTGCGCCAGCCCCAGCGCTGCAGGAACCCTGTGCCACAGCAGCCCTGCAGGCACAGGGACCCTGGGCTCGGGGCTCCTGCAGCGCCGGGGCTGCTGCAGCTTGGGGCTCCTGTGGCATGGGGCTCCCGTGGTGCCAGGGGTGCTGTGGCATGGTGCTCCTGGAGCAAGGGGGCGGCAAAGAGCTGGTGGGATCACAGCACGGCTCGTGCTTACAGCATTGCAGCGCAGCTCGGAGCGCCAGGGCAGCACGGGCTGGTGGGATCACGGCGCAGCTCACGCTTACAAGATCACAGCACGGATCGGGCTGAAGGCATCACAGTGCAGCTTGGAGCACTGGGGCAGCACAGGCTCCTGGCATCATGGCGCAGCACTGGCTCCTGGCACAGTGGGGCAGCATGGGCTCCCAGCACTGCCGAGCGGCAGAGGCGCCCGGCACCGGTGGCAGCCCCAAGTGGGGCCAAGCCCGCCCGGCCCCAAGCCGAGCCAGTAAACCCCACAACAGCACGATTCTCTTACTAATTACAGTAATTTCACGACCATAAGGCACACCAGACTATAAACCACACCCCCTGAGAGTCGGCAACTCTCACAACTTTGTAGATCAGATAAGGCGCACCGGACTATAAGGCGCACTTCCGGGTTTGGGAGAAAATTTTAGTCAAAAGGGTGCGCCTTGTAGTCATGAAATTACTGTAGTTGCTTTGTTGCGTGCAGCGCGGATCCTCGATGCAAAAAAAAAAGTGTGCCTTATAGTCCAGTGTGCCTTATATAATGTACAAAGTTGCAAAATTTGCCAGTTCCCAGAGGTGCACCTTATAGTCTGGTGTGCCTTATGGTCGTGAAATTACTGTAAATCTCCTTGCCATCCTGATCCACTAGATTTCACCAACACTGAAAAAATATCCATCTTCAGTGTACCCCCACAGTCCCAGCACCCCTGCCAGCCCCCAAGGCAGCAACTCTGTTGCTGGGGGTCACCTTGTCACCTTTTCCTCAGCTGTTTTTTGTGGCACAAGAAGCTGAGAGGGAGTGAGGCTGTCCTGCCACCCAGCTGGGGACAGCTGAGACAAGGCTGTGGATTCTGAAGCACTAGCCAGGTGTTTTTGGGGACACGAGATGATTTTGGTGTGTTGTGGGACACCTGAAGAGCAGTTTATTGCTGTGACAAAAGCCCCAGTGCCTGGGTGTAAAGGGGGTGTCTGCACCCCTTAATTAGTGGCTTGTCTTCACTTTCTTCTGTCTTCACTCATAGTCAGGATTAAAAACACGAAGGAGATGAATTTTCTCATGTTGGGGTTTGGTTGTTTATTAAATCTTACATAAAGTACAGAGAGTTCTGCAGCATTTCCAGCTCCCAGCTAAAAGTGAGCAAAGTGAGACAAATCTAGCCAGTTACAAGGTCTTTGAAAGCTAAACAATCCAATAAAGAGCTAACACCTGTACTATTTATACTTTTGACCCAACAACCAAACTCCTGTGACCTGCAGTGCAGCATTAACTGTCCAACCAAAAAACTGCTGCATGAAATCATGAAGGAAGAAGAGAAAAAGACACAACACCCAAAAAACCTCCATCTTGTCCCATACCTATTGCTACCTCAGATTTAAAACCCTTCACCATGTGAAATCACACACTTCTATTCCAACCACACACCCATGATTTTAATTCCATTACTCAAATTTGGAGCCTTCTCCAAGGTCTCAACTCGAATTCTGCTAGGAGCACAGAAAGCTCAAAAATCCCAGGTTTCTGGGATTCAGCACCTGGGATAATGCCTTTTAAAGGAGCTCAGGCAGGAACCAGTAAACCAGGTGTCACTAGGAGAGCCATGTATTGTCAGAGGGGTATTATCAGGTGATTGCAAGTAAAGAACTAGCTGGCTTGAGAAGCTATCACTTGGCAAGGTGACCCTTCAGGAATGCTCCTGGTCCTTGACAGCAGAATAAACTGGTGATGCCCCCTCTCAGTGGGGCTTTAAGTTCATGTCTTTTGCTGTTCAAACAGGAGGGACTCACATGGTAGCTGTCTGTGGGCTGAGGGGCAGATGGGTTATTGATGTTTTTAATCACGTTTTAGTCCCAAGGGGAGGGGAGGTGGTGGACATCTAAAGGAAGGGGCCACTTGGCGGTTGTTGGGCTTTTATTCCTGCGTGTCAGGCTCTTGATAAATTACTCACCCCCGACATTTTAGCACATGGGGAGGTTATCTCTGCTGCCGGCAAGATATTGGGTGCCCTGTCTAACAGCAGCATGTCTTTGGCAGGTACCACATCAGCCTCTCCTCCGACCTGGACTGGAGGCACGACAAGCACCACGACATGGACGAGGTGCAGCGGGACCCACGGGCAGGCTCCGAGGGTGCGGCCGAGGAGGCGCAGGTGGACCCACGGAAATACTCACAGAGCAGCTCGGAGCGGTTCCTGGAGCTGTCCCACTCCTCCATGGACCGTGTGTTCGACGCCGACTGCGGGAAGTCGTGCGATTACAAAGTGGGGTCGCCCTCCTACTTGGACAAGCTGCTGTGGAGGGACAGTAAGCCCCACCACTACTCCGAGCCCAAGCTGATCTTGGATTTATCCCACTGGAAAAGGGCAACCATAGCGCCGGCCGCCGAGCTGTCGCTGGAAGAGGAGCCATCCAACCTCTTCCTGGAGATTGCCCAGTGGGTGAAGAGCACGCAGGTGGGGCTGGAGTGCCCCAGCTCCCTGCCCGAGGTGCAGGAGCGGAGCCTGCCCTCCTCCCCTCACCGCCTGCACAAGGAGCCTGCCCAGGTGAGCGGTGACACCGACCCCGAGTTCGATCTGGACGTCTTCATCTCCAGGGCGCTGAAACTTTGCACAAAACCCGAGGATCTTCCGGACAACAAGCTCAACGAGATCAATGGGGCCTGCATCTCGGAGCACCCCGGGGACATGGTGCAGGCAGAGGTGTTCCAGAAGGAGCGGTGGTGAGAGCTCAGCCCCACAAGCCCCACTGCTCCTCCTCATCCTCCTCTCCCTGCCGGGGCTCCTGCTGTCACTGAGCATCCCTTTCTCACACTGTACAAATGCCTTTTCAGGGAAAGGCAAGCACAAACCACACGCCCCTGATGCCTTAGAGGTGCTTCTAAGGAGATCGGGAGGTGTGAGTGAAATTCTGAGTTTCTTACACTGCCTTAACAATCTTGCCTTGAGATCTCTGGGACCTGTTTGAAACTTCAGTGTACGAGGGGGAAAATGACAGTACATGGTAGGTTTGCAAACAGTAGTCAGATCAACTTCTTTTCCTTCCTTTTTCTACGGCAACTTGAAATGACAAGGACAAAATTAACGATTTCAGTATGGTCAGATACCCTCCTGTCTGGACAGGTTCCCAAAACTTTGAGCCCTTCTGAGGCACCTGTGTGAATACAGGTATGGAATAAAGTGATGCCAGCCATCAGCCAGCAGAGAATGGAACTAGAGGTAGAATTTGGCCATCAGAGAAAACAGTAACTCTCTGAGGATGTTAATGGGGAAGAAATTCGACCTACAAAGTATGCGCCATTGGGGATTCGTTTGTTTTGTTGTTTTGTTGGTTTTTTTTTCCCGAGGAGAAGACAAAGTTTTTGCTAAGTGCATTTTGCTGGTTTGTGGCTTCTCACACCAAAACCCTCCCTTGGGCTGCACAGGGTGCAGCAGGGGATGCATGGGGATCTGAGCTCTCCGAGCACTTAGGAGGGCCCATGTGATGCATTTCAGTGTGACACCCTGGTGCTGGCAGCCTCGGACAGCTGCCCATCAGACCAGCAAATCCCAGCTCTGTGTGAGGAGCTGAGAGTGGGTTCCGGCTGTCCCATGGCGTGATGCTCCACCAGCCACACAGACCCAGCAGCAGCCTCTGCTCCTGGAAAAGGAAACAAAGCACTGCTGGTTTTCCTTCTGACAGAGATCTCATGAAGGAAACACAGTTCCTGTGGCTTAGACTCCGAACTGGCCACTTTGCTCCCAGCTTCTGTGGAAGATGCTGGTGCCAGCAGGCAACTGTGTGTAAATAGATGAAGACACAGCGGATCTACTGTAGCTTCTGTTCTCATCCACACTTCTGAGCACCTTAATAATTAATCAGCTAACAAGAGTTTGTACATGGAAGAAATGTTCTATACTTGTATTTAATCCAACTGGGCAGCTTTTCAGAGGGGAGAGGTGTAAATCGTGCCATACAGGACAGTCTCTGCTCTCCTGCTGCTGTGCTGTCCGGCACAGTGGCACCACTGACCTTCGTAAGAGAGAAACTGCTGTGTTCAGTACTGCAAGGCCCATATTTAACTACTCCTATATTAATTATTTCTACCCTTTTAACAAGTAATCTGCTCAGTGCTCTGAGAGTGAAGAAAACTCACGCGAGGCTCACATAACTAACAGCAACGTTAGCCCTGGTTTCTGTTCTTACTAGGACCAGGCACAGGTTTAGCTGTAGTAGGCCTTGACAGCCCAAAAATGTTTTTTTACTGTGAAGATCTCTCACCAGGGTGGTGGAAATGCTGCTGCTCTGGCCGATCAGCAGCGTGGGTGGGATGGGGTGCGAGTCCATGTGCCGGGGTGGAGAAGGAAGGCTCAGAAAAGCAACGCCATTTGTCTCCAGTCTTTGCTTTGAGCATTTGGACATCCCCCAGAGTGGTTTAGAGAGGGGAAATGGGGCAGAAACAGAGGTTTGGGGTCTGGTGTGTTGCAGGTGATTGATATACCTCAGCTAAAGCTCAGCACTTTCACTGGTGGGGCCAGGTCCGAGCAGCCCTGGCAGCCCATGGCCCTCGCTGGGCAGCCAGCAGAGGCTGGATTTGGGATTGCCAGGCTCGAGGGAGGGCAAGCCAGAGGAGGAGAAGGCAGCAAGAACCTCAGCTGTGCCCACGGGCTCCCAACAGCAGCGCCCATGGTGTCAGAGCAGCGGGGCTGGGGCCAGCTCTGGTCGGAGCTCAGAGCCACAGGATGGGAGCAGCACGCAGAGAACGAGCTGGAAACTCTCCTGGCAGAGGGAACAGCCTGTTGCTGCTGTGGGCTGCACGCCAGAACTCGGCCTGGCCACGCCACGCCAGCGCTCGCCTCTCCAGGCATCGGTGGCCACATCCCTGAAACCACAAGCCATTTCCCACGGGCTGGTACTTGTTCTCCAGAGGCCTGCAGGACTGTTAAATATGGCCATGGAAACAAAAACAGTAGTGCTTTTGAGTATTGTCTTGCAGGCACACCACTGAAGTGTAAAACTGACTCTGCTGCCAGATTTTCCATCTCGCTTCGTGAGCTCTTATTTAATGTTGTTCTAAAACCTCAGCGTCACATGCTGGGAAAAGGGGATAAGAGGGATGGCTTTAATTTGTTACCTGAGTGTGCTTAGCTGATCACAAGCCAGATCTGTCTCTCATTTACAGAAATAAAACGTAAGGCCTGAGCCTTCCTTGCGTGGCAGTGTGTAATTATTTTATAAATTATTATTGTTTTAATGTGAGGGGTTTGCTCTGGTACTGGTGTCTAGGTTTTTTCTACAAGTTTGGAAAGGACCTTGAAGAGTGAACACGAAGTCCTGCATCAAATGAATGTTTGTATTTTGGGGTTCCTTGGTGTTGGGCTGCTTTTCACCCAGCTTTGTTTTTAGGATAAGTCAGTAACTAAGTTTTAGTGTGAGCTGCAGTGCTTTTAGTAAGTAAAAGGTTTAGATGCCAAAGTAGAAGAACAAGTTCTAGTGAAAGTTAAAAATCATGCTGATGTTTTCAGTAAAAGCTCCAGAAGCTCATGGAAAAACCATGCTTAAACGAAACAAAACTCCAGTAGAAATATTGCTTACATTTTTCAGATAGAACGAGATAGGTTGTATGCGTAGTTCATACGTATCCCAGTGTGTTAAAAAATTAAAATTCTAATAAGTTAAAAAGTAGCGGTCTGAGTTTATGTGTTATCTTGTTAGAAAAATCCTATATTTAGAAAAAGCTAGTGCTTTATGCCATTGCTTTATGCCATCTGCTTTTTGCTATCGCTTTTGCCACTGCTTTCTATTTTGCTTTACCGTTGCTTTGCTTGCCAGCATCTTCAACAGCCAAGAAAAAAATAGGAACTCCAGCAGCAGCAGCACCAGCCCTCTCCAGGACCTCCAAAAGCAACTCCTACTTCTATTTAAAACTTTATACTAAAATTCAACATGAACTTTAATATCTATAACTGTGCCTTTTAAAACTAATGTACTTTTACAATAAATAACCTTTTGGCAACTCTTAACTACTTTAATCATTTAAAAATAACACAAAATAGCACATCAAAAGCACCAAAAGTTCTAACCTCACAGGAGGGAATTTGGGTTTTGACATCATCTGCATTCCATGCAGTTGAAGTTGGATTTATCAGCGCATTGCATATTCATAGGCCCATCATACATTTTCAAACTTTTCTCTAAACTATTTTCCATATTCCAAGAACTCTTTTACTTGGCCACCTCTTGAGTCTGCCTTTTTAGAGCATGAGTGCTTTTTGGCTGTGGTTTTAATTTATTTCCCTTATCAGTCTTAATTTGGGCTGTGGTTTAATTTTTACAAACGGTTGGTGCTGGTAGCTGGTGTATCAGTAGCAGGTGTCCTCACTGGGCATTATCCAACCAAGCAGGTAGTTAATTTACTTCAAATACACTTTAGCAGCCTATTAAAAACTCCTATATTTTAAAACTATATTTTAAAACGCATTTCAACACCACACATACAGTATCCACCCTAATATTTGCGAAAAACCAATACTATAATATGCATTTATGACACCCTGGACTGAGAGATGTGGTTTTACTTAGAGAAAAACAAAGGGAGCAGAAAAATCCTTCCCTGACCTCTGGGAGCAGCTCCTTGCAGGGATCTGTGCTCCCACCATGGACTCCCACTGGCCATGAGCCTGGGAATCCATCAGAAGGAGGATTAAAAACTCCTTTAAATGTCACAAAGACGCCTCGCACAGTTCTGTTGCTGCCCCAGTGATTGCTCTTCCTCAGTCACAAAAATGTGACAATTTTTGCTGCCGTTTGTTTTTGATGGTGCTGAGGCTCAGCAGCTGTTGGAGCTCAATAAGCAGATCTTCAGAGCTTTGCCACCGCAGTAACTCCAGCTGCCTTTTGGAAGGGGCTTCGGGGACATCCTGCGAATTATTCCCCGTGCAAATCCCACCCTGATCCCAGAGCAAAACCACAGCACAGCGTCAGTGAATTTTAGCAGCGGACTTTTTGGGCTGAAAATGATTGATTCTGTCCCTTTGAGCAATTTCACGCCACCATCTACAGTTTTTGAGAGCCTGCAGTGAGAGCACTGTATAGTGTGGTATGCAGACATTGCAGCACTGAAATGTTCTTTCTTTTTCAGCTGGTTCTGAGAGGAGCTGAAGAGAACAAATACACCATATGGCGTTTGCTGGTGAATTGTTGCCTTTGACATTTTGAAAGGCAGAGTTTGATTTTGAAGCGGTACAACATTCGGGTGAATGGAGTCCTCTCAAAGAGCATCTTCCTTTTCTGAAGCTGTGCTCACCCCTGTATTTTAAACTGCCATCTGGGTGCCAGAGAAACTGGTTTATAACAATCTTATTGCTAAATTCAGAGTGGGGTTTTATTTATTACAATAAAAAATTCTGTCTTTAAAAATGCAACTTTTTCACAAAGGGTCTTACTCCACCTGGTCTTGGAATAAAGTGTAACAAAAGGATCTCAGAATGGTTGCTTTCATTAATGTTGCAGAAAATATGGTGTTTTAGGAAGTTCCTATGAATTTTTATGGAGCTCTGGAGAGGATATACGCGTCATCTTTGACAGCACAGAAAAATGGAGTTAATTCCAGTGTGTGCCAACATTGCACGAAGCAATGGGTCTACCAGAGATTTCAAACTCCTGGGACGTTTCTGTTGGTCCATCAGGCACTTGAGGAGAGGAGTGGGGGTCAGTGGAGCAGCCTGAACCTGGCTCGGTGCTGTGGTGAGGGGAGCCTCGTCCCCAGGAGCAGCAGGACTGTGAGCAGGGCTGGGGATGGAGCAGGGCTGGTGTCACAGGGATGGGGTGGACAGCACGGCGGTAAAACCATGGAATTCTCCCTTCAAAATACATGTGGTGCCCGTCCCTGAGCCCTGCTGGCCCTGCACAGGAGTGTTCCAGGAGGAGTCCCCATCACACAGAGTCAGTGCTGCAGCTCCCAGCTCCTCCCTACGCCAGCAGTGACATGCAGTAAGGGAAGAAAAGAAAACACTTCCAGCCCAAAGCATCCTGCTCCTCAAACCCCTGTGCCCATGAGCAGCTGGACGCTGGGAAGCCACCAGTCACCCAGGTAAGTGATTCCCTGAGGCACTGCACAGTTTAGGAGGGGAAAGGTGGAAGGAGACTCGGTGTGCCTGACCTGGACCCAGCCAGGCACAGCAGGACTGATCCCTGTGACACCTCTTTGTGCTGGACACCTGGAGAGCCCCTGGAGCAGGACTGCAGGCTGGGATGGTTTGTTTCCAACCTCACAAATCTCAGCCACAGCTTCTCACCCTCCTTTACCTGAGGAGATGAGAATTCCCCCATCAGGAGAACTCCTCTGTGCTGCTGGGATAAAACACTGCAGGTTTTTAAAAAGAGGTCAGCAGACCATGAGTGGAATGCTCAGAGAATCCAAGCTGTCCTCACACAAACTGGGTTTTCCTTGGGCAATCCCATGGAAGTGGGAAGGAAGGGAGGGAGGGAGGATTCCAGGAAGGATTCCAGGAAGGAAGAAAGAGGGAAGGAAGGAAGGAGGGAAGGGAGGAAGGGAGGAAGGGAGGAAGGGAGGAAGGGAGGAAGGGAGGAAGGGAGGGAGGGAGGGAGGGAGGAAGGAAGGAAGGAAGGAAGGAAGGAAGGAAGGAAGGAAGGAAGGAAGGAAGGAAGGAAGGA
>PYHW01009372.1:7107012-7124616 GCA_013186435.1 Turdus rufiventris
TGGCACAGGGTGCCCAGAGCAGCTGGGGCTGCCCCTGGATCCCTGGAGTGTCCAAGGCCAGGTTGGATGGGGTTTGGAGCAGCCTGGGGACAGTGGAAGGTGTCCCTGCCATGGCAGGGCTTGCACTGGATGAGCTTTGAGGTCTCTTCCCACCCAAACCACTCTGGGATTCTCTGTCAGCCTCTACTGCCAAAATTCTCTCTCTTTATGGTCAAACTACCACCCTCCCAGGCCTGGCCTCTTTCCTACAAAACCATCCTAAACTATTTTAAAGGGCAGCAGGATCCAGCCCTTTCATCCCCTTGTGGTTTAGGCACCTTTCCCCCAGGTTTGTTCTTGCAGCTCCCCAAAAACAAGTGTTCCCCACATGAGGCTTCGTGTCCCTTTGTCCCTCCCCACAGAGGAGTCCAGGGGCCAGGGCTGGTGGCCAGCAGAGCTGGGGTGGGTCCCAGAGGGCCGTGGCCATGCAAACAGAGGTGCTGGCAGCCCTACAGAGCAGGGGCAGGCACGGGAAATTATTTCCTGCTGTGCGGGGTCAGGTTAGGTCACCTCAGGGTGCGTTTTGGAGACGAGCCCTTCTGAACTCAGAATTCTGTGACAAGAGGAGTTGGAGGAGATGTGCAAGGTGGGAGAGGCAACAGGGAGCGATTGGAAGAGCAGGGGAGGGAGGGCTGAGGGCTGAGTGGCCAGTCAGGTTTTGTGCTGGATATAAACTAACTGGGATTGTATCTCGTGGATCTAAGTAGAGGGCTCGGTGGAAAATGAAGCTTGATTCTCCCCCTTTATGAATCTGAGATACCTCCGTCAAGAGAATAATTTTAGGTGCTGCTGTGACACCTCTGAGAGGAGCAAGTCTTCTCTCTCACACGTCGGAGAAGAAAGCAAGATTGGTATCACATTCTTTCCCCCCTTTTTTCCCCCCTCTTTCCCTTTCTGGTCCCCTCTTTTCTCTCTGCCTCATTGATTAGAGTTAATTGATCAATTTGGGGTGAATCTGGGCCACAATCTCATTTGGCTCTTAACAGCTGGTTTAATTGCAGTGAAGCAATTTAAATTTAATTAGAGTGAGGTGAGGTGGGGTGTTTATCCTACATTTTAATTCCTCTTTTGAGGTGTTTGCTGGTGACAGGTTGGAGCCGCCGTGGCACCAGGCTGGCAGGACTGTGGGGTGGAGTTTTTGTGGCACTGCAGTCACAGCCCATTTTTGGCCCCCCCTGCACTGGGAGATGGACCTGCAGCCGTGTGGTGATGGCAAACGAGCAGCCAGAACCACAGCCAGTTAAATCTCAATTTGGCCATCCTAAAATTGATGTGTTTTGCAGCACAGAATTAATTTCCCTTGTCTGATCCTGTGATGACCAGCTGTGCTCGCTCCACCACTAGCAGGTTTGGGGAGGAACAAGCACGTTGGAGGCAGCATTTGTTTGTGGTGCTGGCAAGGTTTCCATTTCCCCAAAACAAATTAACGCAGGGGGTTTGAGTGCAGCTTTTGTCGTCCTTAGGCCTAAACAAACAAGTAAAGGTTGAGGGAAAAGGATTGTTCTGAATGCAGAGCAGCTTCCCTCTACACTTCCTAGTGGGTAGAAGAGAAACTCGGGCATAACTGATGATGAAAAACATTAAATGTTTGCAGATTTTTTCAATGCTTGGAAAGATTTTCAAGAAAATCCTCAGATTGTAACTTGTAAGACCAGTCTGCCATCTTAAAAGCTGATTATGTGCAAATTTGATTATAGGAAGATCTTTTAAAGTATTCAGGCAATATTTAACATAATGAAGTTCTGTTCCTTAATTCAATTTTGTCTCCCATCTGGAAGAAATTAAAAATCCGAGCCATGCATCATTTCATTCCTTAAAAAGTCTCATTTTTGTGCCCTGTGTGGGCTGTGAGTGTATAGTTGCAGTAACACAAATTCAACAGTTGCTAACACCTGTCAGAATTAGAAATTGGGTTGTATTAAATTTTGAAATTATTTTAGGGAAACATCCTTTACTTCAAAGGATATATTCTCTCTGAAAATAGCCTTCCTGTTTTTAATTGCAGTTAAAATTGGAATTGTAAAAATCTAAGCCTGGAATCCACAGTCCACTGGAGTTTTTGGCCATTTTAATTCCAGTTTTTGTTGTAGCACAGGTTTAGTATGCTGACAGACACAGTTCCTCTCCTATGTTTTCCAGACTAGCAGGTTTCACTGCTGGAAAGCTCCAGAGGGTCTCAGTGAGGATTCTGTGGCTGCACCTTCCCAGGCTGTCCTGTCCTGGCTGGCATTTGCACCAGTGCCGGTTCGGCGGGTCACCGTGCGCAGTTAAAATTCTTGCTGGCATTTCTGCTCTGCCATGATGGTGTAAGGCAACACCGAGGCAGAGCCGGCTGCCCACACGTCCCATCAGGTTTCCTGTGTGTTCTCTCCACTCTGTGCTCTCAGCATTCCAAGCCCTTCCCTCTTTTCCCTCCTCCCAGCTGTTTCTGGGCTGTTACTTCCCGGCTTTATAACACTGCCTGTGCTTCCTTGTGGCAGCAGACACGCCGTGGGTGTTGTGGTGGGTCGTGAGGCTCTGCGAGGTGCCTGAGTGTTCCCTTTGCCTCCCCAGGTGCTACAGAAGAAGACAGGAAGGCAGGATGCTGTCCCGACTGCGCGTGGCCGTGGCGCCCGGTGCAATGGCGCGGCGCAGCCTGCACACCAAGGAGAAGGGCAAGCCCCTCATGCTGAACCCTCGCACAAACAAGGTGGGTGCCTGTCCTTCCTTCCCAGCTGTCTTACCTGCACCTGGCTGGCAGCCCCATGGACCTTGTCCTGCAGCTGAGCAGGGACACAGCCAGGGCAGGGAGCAGCTGTGGGTTTGTGCCGGCAGGACCAGGGCTGCCAGTGCTGCCAGTGCCAGTGCTGCTCCCCAGGCTGCTGTCCTCACAGCCAGTGCTGCCCCAGCTCAGCTGGGACTGCTGGCACTGCCTCTGCTTCTTGGGGAACCAAGCAGAGCTTCAGCAGAGAGGGGGTCTGACTTCAGAGTTTGCGAAAGTTAGTTCTGAATTCAGGCTCTCTAATCATAGGAAGCGTTAGCCTCTCTGTCCTAGCCCTGGCAGGCTGAGAGCTGGGACTGAGCCACATCACCTAAGAGAGATCCCTCTGCAGGGTCTGAAAGAGCATCTAAAAATAAACCTTGATGGGAGCTAACTGGGAGGTAGACATATCATGTTAATTCCATGCATTGAGGCTGACTTATAAGAAAGTAGCATTTTGTTCCCTTCACAAACTGTTCCTGTTTCCTCAACCTCTTCTGGAGTTGTGGCCTTCAGGAATCTTGAAATCATCAATGTGTAAAATTAAAAGTGGTAAGAAATCAGATGAGGGCTTTTGGTGGCTGATCCAGGATGTCTGAAGTGGTCAAGAGAGGTGGCCAAACTACCTGTGCAAGGTGGCAAATCTGCTCTGACGGCATTTCCTGAGCAGTGGAGATGGGTTCTCTGCCCCTTCCCTTTCCCCACAGGCAGGAGAGTGCAAGGTGCCTCAACCCTGCATGAACCCAGGCTGGCTGTGAAAGGTAGAGACGGGCTGACTGCAACACTGAAATGGAGATTGCTGTGTCAGGGAAGTAGGAAAGAGTAAATTGGTGTCAAGATCAGATTATCTCCAGACTTTCTGAGCTCTGAAGACTTTGACATGCCAGTGGAAATTACTTCAACCCCTGTAAGCTTTCCCAAATGCTGATTATGCAACTGTATTCAGAAACAAGAACAATAGGTCGTTTCTTACTGTTTTTCTAGTGGTAATATCCTTCCTTTTTTTTTTAATTAACCCTGGAATTCTCTGCCGGACTGAGCACAATGCAACTTTCTTTCTTGAGGAGTAGAAAGGAATAGGGAGCTTCTGGTTAATGGCAATTGATTTTTTAATTTTTTTAATGCCTCCAAGATGTTGCACTTGTGAGAGGGAGCCCCATTCTGCATTAGTTTGTCTGTTATCTATCAGCCTGTCCTTCCTGCTGACGCCTGTTGGAATGGATCAGTGAGCTCAGGGAGTGATACTGCTGTGTGGAAGTGTATTTTTGATATTCAGCAAAGACACCAATGATTTATTAAACACACTGAGTACTTTACCCCTTGCGCCTCATGTGTGTATAGATACAGATACAGATATATATATATTATCTACGTACAGAAACAGATAAGGACTGTTATCCGCTGCTGTCAGCTCATTGAGATTATCATGTTTTACTTGATTGCATTTAATTTTTACATCCTCTATCAGCTCAGCAGAACATTTGGTCTCCCCTAAGGCACGTGTCTCTGGAGCAAGAGCTGCAGAAGGACAGCATCAGGGGCAGAACCAGCTCTCACTCTTGTGCCAGCCAATTAATCTGTTGATCTTTGCCACTGCAGTAGGTCTTTGTCTTAAATTTCTTTTCTTGCCCATTCTTACCTATCTCACCACACCTGCTCCAGCTTTTTTTTTGTGTTTGGAGGCTGGATTTGAGGTGTTGATTGTCAGGGAGGCTGGAAGGGATGGTGAGCTCTCTCAGCCATGCCCTCAGTGCTCAGCCACACAATTTACAGAGCCTGCTGCAGCTGTTGCTGGCATGCTCATCTGCCCAGAGTCTCTGTGGTGTGTGATTTCTGCTCCCCGACAGGGATCCCGATTGCAGTTAATTGGCTTCAGGGCCTTCCATTCTGCTGGAGGCCCCTGCTGTGCTGAGGCAGCATTTTAAGCTTGCTGGACAATTAGAACACTGTTAGGACAATCTCAGTGGTTTAGTGCTGGCAGTTAAATTGTTACTGATACTGCGTGGTGCTTCAGATGGGTCAGGATTTGTTGTTCCTGCGCAGAACAGGTGATGCACCATCAGGAACCCTGACTCTGGTACTGTCTGTTCTGCCACATGGAGTGCCACCAGAGTGTTCTGTCTTCACTGGAAACACATGACCTGTAATGTTATCTGTGTGTTTGCTTTCTGTGGATTGCAGAAAATTGGTGACTCTCAACAGTTGGTGACACTTGCTGTGCTTCAGTTGGTGGTTTTGGTTGTGGCATCAGTTCTCCTAGTATTTTGTACAGTGGATTCCATTACCTCATTTTCCATGACTCTGTGCCTCAGGATTGTTAGATTACCACAGATTCACAGAATCCCTGTGGTTGGATCACTCCCAGAGCATCCAGTCCAAAGCTGTCACGCAATCCCCACGGTGCCACCAGCCCAGAACACTCAGTGCCTTCCTGGAACAGCACCAGGGATGGGGACTCCAGCACCTCCTTGGGCAGTGCCAAGGCCTGACCACCCTTTCCATGGGGAAATTCCTCCTGGTGTCCAAAAACTCCTCCTACACTGACAGCACCTCTCAAATTTTCAGCTTCAGCAGGTATCTTCAGGATTTGTACATGCACATGTTTGTGTCTGTGTGTATGCCTGGAAGTGGCAGTAGACATGTGCATGGAAATCCATGATAAATGTTGAAGAAACATTCACTGGTGGCAGGTTAATAATTCCTGACAGATCCTGAGGAATTTTACCAGTGTCTTATCTTTCTGTCTTCTCATGTGCTCTATTTTGCTCACAGTTTGATCTGTGTTCATTCACAGCTTTTTCAGCCCAGTTTACATGCATGGCTTCCAGAATACTTCCAGAAACTGTGATAAACTTAGCTTTGTGTAAAGAGACAATTTTCCTAGCAGACTTGTACATGACCTCACTGACTGTGGGAAATACCCTAGCAGTGCATTTCTGATTCAGAATAAAAAGTAAACAGAAAAACAGAAAACAGAAAAGACAAAGTCAAAGCTATTTGAACAAAACAAGAGGGATAAGACAAGGGACTGCAAAGAAAGGATTGTATGAGCTCCAAGGTGTAAAAGCAAATGCTCCCTTGCACTGCCCTTTCTCTCCATGCTGGTTTTGACACATTCTGTTTATTTTAATACGTTTTAGATTTAGATTTAGCTGGGTTGAGCAGCCAGGGCATGGGATACACGTTGCCCCTGTGCCATCCTGGGGAAACCAGGATCAACATGGCATGGAGAGGGAATGCACATGGTGGTAGTCTCCTTTATAGGAAGTGCAGTCCTTGAAAAGTTGCTCTCAGTTTCTGATCAGTCAGGAAAAAAAGACCTGAGGTAGCAGGAAACTGTAGACACAGCCCCATTCGAGTCCTACCCCAGGTCTGTGTCATGCCCAGCTGGTCTGGAGGCACGGGGATCCTTGGATGGAGTTTGCATGGCCATGCAGCTGCAGGTTTTGTCAGCTTCCCTGAGACCTGGTGCTTTCAAAATGAATTACACGTGGGGCCGTGGAGCTGTTTAATCTGTAACCAGGTGCCAAAGGTGGTGGGAGAGTGTCAAACCTCATTTACCTTAGATCAGGTGTTGTAGGTGTTGTGGGTGGTGTGCAAGGTATCAAACCTTAGACCATTTACTGAGTTCAGGTGTTGTGGGTCATGTGCAGGGTATCAAACCTCCTTTACCTGAGTTCAGGTGTTCTGCTCAGGACCTGGGCTGCTGGGGTGGAGGGAAGGAGGAAGGAAGGGCCTTTCTCATTGCCTTGGGTATTTTACTGTGGAATTAATGCCCTTACAGGATACCAGGAGCAGCCACATCTACTCAGCTGGAAAAAAATTCATTTAAAGAGAATTCCCCAGGGCGTTGGTTCAGGTATTTCAGTCATGGTGCTCATGACTTGAAGTGTGCAGCTCTGCCAGTAACCGTGGAAAATGTACCCAGGAGAGGCTGGAAGGCTTCCTTGGCAGTGAGGGAAGGCTTTCTGCTCCTGGCTTTTTCCCTCTCTGAAAGCAGGGGAGTGCTTTCAGCTGCAACCACACGGTCAGCAGACAGGACAGCTGTGGGCTGGCCGGGTGTGGGTCACCAGCCAGGTGAGTCACACCTGGTTCCACTCTTGCAGAGGGGTGCAGGAGCTGCTGGCGTGCTCACCTGCAGAGGGTGAGGTGTTCAAAGGGCTGAGGGTCCGCAGGGTTGTGTCACAGGGCATTACCCTGCTGTGTCAGCCGCACCCAGGGAGCAGGCAGAGTGAAGGTGAAGAACTGAGTCTGGAAGTGAAGGACAAAGGAAATCAGCAGAGATTTTCGTGTTCTCACTGTGCTCTCATAAACCTTTACTCTCTGGCCGAGATAGCAAAGACACCTGTGATTCTTATGAATGAGCTTTATTAATTTGCAGTGGAGCACCTTGTGCAGTAGTGAACTTTGTGTTTAGCCCGTGGGAGCAAAGTCAAGAGAAGCAGCCCACAATCCACCACAAAATCTACTTTATTTTTATGATGCTGCTCCAAAGGCTGTGCTACACTGCTGAATCTCTTCTAACAATTACTAGGAGTTACAAGGAAACAGTTTTTTAAATCTTTTGTGAAGTAGAGTAACTGAGTTCCCAAACAGTGGCATGTTTGGCTATAAACTGTGTGTGCATCTTTGTCAGGAGCCCTGGATGGGGTTTTTACTTTGTATGAGAGCATTTATATGTTTTATATATAAATTTATTTATGTGTAAATATATAAATTTATATATAAATTCTCTCATATTTATGTGGCTGCAAGGCCACAGCAGGCAGGGAAGACTTATCACCACTGCTACATCTCTGCTTGGAAACCTCTCAGAATTACTCACTGGTGTAGTGGTGCTATAAAAATCCTGCTTGCAGCATTCAGGCTGCTCCACGGAAAGCATGCAGCTGGAATTTGTATATGCTGGTATTTATTTATAGCAGCACTGGCTTTGTGTGATGAAGCCTAGTGGAGCGAGGTCCCAGTGCCAGAGTTCGTGGATTGAGGTTCCTGGTGGTTTGGTGTGGGCTTGATTTAACTAAAACACTGTCAGCTTTTCACTCTAGCGGTGTGTTTCATTCCCTCTCCCAGCAGAAGGTTGTTGCAGTGAATTTGTGAGTGTTAATTGATTAATCTGTGGGCTTTGAGGTGTGCTGGGCTGGAGTCTTTGTTCTGAGCTCTGAAGAGATTAAGGAGATTTAGAGGAGTGAAAGTCATCATGCAGCACCTGGGGAAAGGACACCCGTCCTGCTTAATCCTAGGCTGTAGGAGTATTTAAGCACTTAATCCCAGGGAAAACTAGAGGGAGATTGGCCCTGAAGTGCTGGTTCTTTTTTTTTTTTTTTTTCTTTTTTTTAATCTAACAAGCTAAAAATAGTGATATATCTTTCTACAAGGCCTTTTAAGCTTAAACTGTCTAATATTAAGGACTACCATTTAAATGATTTCTACTTTAAACCTAATAATCAACCACTTGTGACTCGCAGTGTGGAATTTTTTATTCAATTACAAAGGTACTGCTTAGACCCATGAAGAAGGTGAAAAAGAAAGAAACCTCCTCCCCAAAACTTCCATCTTGTCTTTTATACATATCACTGTATTCTAAAGCTTTAAATTCTAAATTTTCCACCATGTGACATTACACACTCTGGTTTAGGCCTAAGCAGAAATTAAAGCGTCCCTGAATACATTTAGATGTAATTGTCATGTAAATCAACAGCTGAAAGTACTTAGTGTCACTTAAAAATTCACCCTGTTTGATGTTACTCTAACTCCAGAGACACTGAACACCCAGACAGGAAAGAGTGTGAATAAAATGAATGAAGGTGGGTCTTTGTTCTGCTTGGAGCCAAGCTCAGGCTAGTGGGCATTACTGGGGGCCCAGGTGGTTTAAAGGTTCCAAATTAGGAAAAACCGTGGTGGAAATCAGAAATTTGATATTCATCCTTTTTACAAGGCTTGAGACTTTGTGGAGGGGAGGATGTAGGTTTTGGTAGCGAGGTATTTCTCTTGGTCTGCAGTAAAATGTCAGTGTGGCACCACTGAGGGGGACCCCGGCCTTGCACAGGCTGCAAACTTCAGTGGCCTTGCTGACCAGAGACTAAACTTCTTTTGTCCTTCTTCATCTCTTTCTTCCTTTAAACACTGTAAATATTTTGCCATCCTTTTTGTTTTTGTGGTGTCTAAAGCAGCAGTCAGCATAGTACAAATGTTTACCAGCTGTGCTCGGCCTTGCGGCCTAAATCACTGGGCCTAAATCACTTCGAGCACAGTGTGGGCTGGAAAAGGGCTGTTTATAAAAGGTGTTTAACCGCATTTAAAAGGTATTAAACTGCTGACACCAGCCAGGTGGGGGGTTATTGGGAAGGGCTGTGTTTAAAAGGTGTTTAACCACATTTAAAAGGTATTAAACGGGTTGTTGAGGGAAAGGGAAGATAGCTGAGAGGTGTTTGCGTGGAGCATACATTTCTGCTCACAGAGAATTCGTATTTCTTGTGAAGTATGCAGAAGTGAAATTAATCCTTTGCAACATCCAAAAAAACCTCTGTGGTACCCAGAGCATGTTTCTGTGGGTTTTGCTTTACATGGTTGTGTTCTTCATGGAGATGTTGGGTTATTCAGATCACCTTTTGAAAAAAGTACCACTCTAAAGTGGCTAAAGTGGCTAAAGTGACTGCTATGCCCCACTAGAAAAAAAAAAAAAAATTAAAAATCAACCCCCAAAGAAACAGTGGCGAGGTTAAAAACTGGAAGAAGGAACTGTCATCTGAAATTTATTTGTGTTTAGTGTTGGAAGAATACCAGAGAATAACAATTAGGTTGGGAAAGAAAACAGTGGTTTGCAAATGACTCCTGACTACTCATAGAACAACTCTATTGTAGTGGTAGTCAAAGGTTAAATTGAAATCAGTATTTAGTGCCAAATCTATTACATGAGAGGTTGGCAGACACGAAAATAAATATAGAGAAAAATAAATTCATTTTAGGGTTAAATGCTTGGAGTTTTATGGGTTTGGATTGTTTGGATATTTTTTTCTTGCTGTCTAATTCTGCAAGTATTTTATTACTGTAGAGCATAGTGTAGAATCAGTACTGAAAAGCAGATGAACTGCTTTAGTCTATGTAGTCAAAACAACTGATACTAATAATGACCTAAATTGGAAAGAGGAAAATAATGTAAAAATAGTAATTATTTTAATGATGGGATTTCTTTCTCTAAGGAGTATTGTTTAGAAACCATTCAGGTGTGATGAATTGCACTGCAACTAGACTCTCCTTAGAAATTTGTGTTAATGGGAATGCATTCTACAAATACCTGTGAAGAGTCTGTTCTCACATAAGCAGAAGTGAAAATATTTGTGTTCTAATCCAAATTTATTGTCAAGTGGAAAAGTACTGATTTTTTTTTTTTTTTTTTTTTGTTGTCAGTTGAGGAGCTGAACCTGGATGATCCTTGTGGGTCCCTTCAGGCCAGGACATTCTGATTCTCTGACCTTTCTGATGGCAGGAGGAATTTGGAGTGTAATTACAAGGCATTAAGCAAACCTTTGAAAGCTTTTTTTAATTTTGTGATTTTTTTTTACTTGTCAGTAAGAATCTGAAAAGTGAGAAACAGTTCAAATTAGTATTTAAATAACAATAAATTAAAACTCTCCATCCAGCATCCACTCTGTGGAGAAGAACGGGAAGTTTTTGCAGTTGAGCTCTTCCAGTTTGCTACCAATGAGGCTTTTTGGTAGTGGACAAATAGACTAGATCTAGCCCTAGGTGAAAATGAAGTATTTGGGTTGACCTGTGATCTTAGTAGAAGTGTTAGGGCAGTTCAGTGACTTGGGCTTTGGGTGGTGTTACTGAATGTGTGCAGAAAAAAATCAGGAAGCGAGCAATCCAGATAAAAATCTGTGGAGTGCCTGTCTGTGGCTGTAGGGACCAGCCTGGGTGAACCATGTGAAACAACTGAAAAAGAAGCTGTTATTTCACTTTTAATCCGTCTGTAGCTGGGCCTCCAGTTCCACAGAGGAAAATGAAATCTGGGCGCGAGGTCCCGGGAATGAGGGTGAGCTGTGGTGGAAAGGAATGCCCACAAAAAGTGAGGAAAACCCAAAAAGGAGAGGCAAACACAGCCAAACCCTGCCTGGAGAAGAAGTTCCTGGGGTAGTAATTGGTAATTGTTGCTCACCTCTCGTTTCCAGGGCATGGCCTTCACGCTACACGAGCGACAAATGCTTGGCCTGCAGGGACTCCTGCCTCCCAAAATAGAGACACAGGACATCCAAGCCTTACGCTTCCACAAGAATTTGGCAAAAATGACTGACCCCTTGGAAAAGTAAGTGCTGTTCCAGCCTTGTCCTGTCGTGCGAGGGACTGGGAATGTTTGGGCTGGAAATGAAATGGGAATGTTGAAAATAACTGTGTGGGGATAACCAAAGTTTATATTCGCTGGGTTTTTCAGTTTGTGGGTGTTGTTTTCACTTTGGCACAGAAAACTGCTTTCATCCCATAGTTAAATGAGGTTGGGAAGCTTTTTTTCGGGTTTTTTTTGTTGTTTTTTTTTTTTTTTTAAATCCATGAAACAGCAAAAGAGAATGTGTGAAAATCAGTGACAAAGCTGCAAACGTGTCTGCAACCTGTAATACATATTTCTGTGATATGTAAGATGGAGTGGCAGGTTGTTAGAGCACAGGAGGTGGCATGCAGCCCCTTCTATAAAAATGTGTGATAATGACAGTAAATTGAGCATTTGAGATACCAAAACCAGTGTTTAAATTTACAGCACTTACTGCTAAAAAGGAACGACGAGAGTAGAATTTTAAGACCCATAATGTGTAAATTTTTTTATTACTTAACCCACTGGTTTGGTGAGCTGCAGAGGATTTTGCTGTGTTTTATTTTTAGAGTGCTGTGTTTTTAGCACCCCCATTATTGTTTTCACATCATCTTTATGTATCTCTGCCTGTAAAAATACACAAGTCTCCTGCAGGCAGGAGGAGAACTGGGATGGTTTGGGGCTCGCTGGACCACATCAAAGCTCCTTTGTTGTCATCAGAACTGAAAGATGGCTCTTGAATCCACATCATGTCACTTGCTGGTCCAAAACAGTCCTGTCATCTGTATTGGCCGAGTGCCCAATAGCTGTGGCCAAAGGCAAATTGCTAATTCATTGTCTTTGGGTCTTTGGGTAAGCAGGACTGAGCACGGGTTGATACACAGCAAATTGGTGGGTGAATTTGCAGAAATCCAGATTTAATTCACACACCCACCTGAGTCTTTTAGAATGAGCTCTGTGTGTCAGTGCTGGGATTCGCTGGTGATTTTTGGATGAAAAATTATTTCACTATAATTTTGTATATAACGGTAATGAGACTCCCCACAGTAAATCGCGGGTTGTTTTTAATCAGGTTGTGCGCATTACCTTGTCAGCACACACGGTGTGTCCCATCCTGTACTTCTATTTCCCCTTTCCAGCCCTGCTGCTCTCCCTTTTCCAGCTTTTCTTTAGAGCTGGAATCTGGACATGAGGGGGAATGAAGAAATCGGCAGGAATCAGACAGTGAAGTGGTGTTTTTCCTTATGCTGATTAATGACAGGTACATCTACATAATGGGGATCCAGGAGAGGAATGAGAAGCTGTTCTACAGGGTGCTGCAGGACGACATTGAGCGGTTAATGCCAATTGTCTACACTCCAACAGTGGGCCTGGCCTGCTCCCAGTATGGACACATCTTCAGGAGACCAAAGTAAGCACCAAAACCACACAGGGCTGCTGCTCTCCCTGCCATTTCCTCTGCCTTCCTGCCCGAGGTTGGGTTTGTTCCCTTCTCATTCGGGTTGAGCTGCACAAGGTGGTTAAGGTTTGTTAAAATAAGTCTCAGGACACAGTTTATGTTGACACAGGAAACATTTGAAAGCAGACATGGAGATGGGACACATAGATGCTCCAAGGGTATTTATTCATCTGCAGCTCTTCCTAGATGCCGTACAGCTCTGTAATTGCAGGGGGGATTCCTCCAGCTATCAGGGTGCCCTTTTGTGGGGGGGAAGGTTTGTGTCAGGACAGGGCATCTGGAAAGGAGCACAGCTTGAAAGGGATTTCAGGACATCCCCTGTTAAAGAGAGCTGTTCCAGGTGGGTTCTCAGTTCCATCCCTGTGACACCCCTGAGCTCCATGCCCCAGGCAGGAACAGACACTGTCCTTTGAGCAATTTATGTCAGCGACTGTCAAACTTTGAATTTTAAATTGTCCTGTTTGACATCTAGTTTTAGAATAGCAAGGTGACATTCCTAATTGTCAGCCACAAAATAATTCTGGTTTTTGGTTTGTTTTCTTTCTTTCAGAGGATTATTTATTTCTATCTCAGACAGAGGCCACATAAGGTCAATTGTGAACAACTGGCCAGAGAACGACGTTAAGGTGCTGTCACTCTGTGATTCAGTTTCTAGTTGTTATTCCACCTCAGCTGAGCTTTCTAAGATTTACTAGTATTTGATGGAAACATAAATATTAAGTAATGCTTTCTTGGCTCTTTAGTGGTGGTGGCAGAATGCAGCTAATTAAGATAATGCTTACCTTGGAGATCAGTGTTTTGTCCTAAATATGAGGTTTATGGGTTGAGGAAATTATTGCTCGTGATCTGTTCTTCATTTGCCTGTGCAAACGTTTTGCAATTTTGCCTGGGAAAAAAACACAGCTGATACTGATACAGTCTTTATAAATTTCAGTGATCATGCATAATTTGACCTGCTTTTTCTGTGTTTTGTTTGTTTTATTTTTAATTTTATTTTTCCATCAGGCTGTTGTCGTCACTGATGGAGAAAGAATACTGGGTCTTGGAGACCTGGGCGTGTATGGGATGGGAATTCCAGTGGGAAAGCTGTGTTTGTACACAGCCTGTGCAGGGATACACCCAGATAAATGCCTGCCTGTGTGCATCGACGTTGGGACTGATAACCCTGTGAGTTATCCCTATAAATGTATTTTTTAAAAAACCAACAACATTCCATACTAGAACAGAGTATTTTTGAGCACTTTTATTTAAGATAAACCTGAGTATTTTATGCAAAGGGTAAATGGTTTGGAATCCACTCTGCACTGATTTAATTTAAAAGTGCCCATTAATTTGTCCATAAAAGGGTGCATCTGGAAGCGGTTGGAATGCTGGAACTCTGCAAAATAGGCAGTCAGTTTCACGCTGACTTTTGAGAAGCTGGAAATGGGAATTAGATTTATTAAAGCAGTTTATTGTTCGCAGTATTGATTTGTTCAGTTTTAAAAGCATCCAGCAGCAGCCCCAAGCCAGCTGAAATTACAGACCATTGATACAGACTGAGGCTGTTACAGGGGCTGCTGTAAAACTGCAGTGTGAAATGGGCTCTGAGGAAATGATTCATCCTGCTGCCCTCTCTGGGTTATTCTCTTTCAGACACTCCTTAAAGATCCGTTTTACATGGGTCTGTACCAGAAGAGGGATCGCTCGCAGGTGTACGACGACCTGATAGATGAATTTATGGAAGCCATTACAGACAGGTACAGCCCAGAGCTGCTGGCACGCACAGCTCTAACACCCTGTCCTTGGAGCAGCCCTCCAGGGAGCAAGGAAAGCGCTGCAAGTGGGGCAGGCGTGTGTGTGTGTGTGTGTGTCCCTGGAGTGACATCCTCATTGTCCTAGAACACGCTGCTCGTGGTTATCTGTGAATAGGAGCAGAGCTGCTGGGCACTGACAGGACAGCCTGCTTCCTGAGATAATGGGTTACAGTAATGTCACGATTACAAGCCGCACTATCAGCCGCATCTCCGGGTGTTGGCAAACATTTCGTTCTTTGTCCATACACAAGCTGCACCCAATTATTAGCCGCTCTGTCGTTCGCAGTGATGACCCGCATGCAACAAAGTTGCCACTTAGTAACAGAATTGTGGGATGGCCGGGTTTACTGGCTCGGCCCTGCTCGCTGCAGCTGCCAGGAAGCGGGAGAGCGGCGTGCCTGGCCGCTACTGCCGCCACGCTTGTCAGGGCTGGGCAGCACCACCGCGCTCGCGGGGGGCGAGCGGCGCTGCTGTGCTTGTCGGGGGTGGGCAGTGCCGCCACGCTTGCAGGCTCTCACTTCACGGTTTGGAAATTTCCTAAATTTGTTAATATATTAGCAGCTCCAGAGTGTACGCTGCACTTCCGGGTTGGGAGCTAAATTTTAGTCAAAATGGGGTGGCTTGTAATCGTGAAATTACTGTACATGCAGGCTTTGTCCTGTTCCTCTGTGTCTGCCCGCTCATGGGGGTGTTTGCCTTCTTCTCTAGGTATGGCCAGAACACTCTCATCCAGTTTGAAGACTTTGGGAACCACAATGCCTTCCGGTTCCTGAGGAAATACAGAGAGAAGTACTGTACCTTCAATGATGATATCCAAGGTGTGCCCTTTGTTTCTGTTTCTCAATACCCGTGCAAAAGCTTCTCCCAGAGCCACAGCCTGCCCTGTGGATGTGGTCACTGCCCTCAGGTTTGCTCTGCTTTCACAGGCACGGCCTCGGTGGCCTTGGCAGGACTGCTGGCAGCACAGAAAGCCACAGGGAAACCACTCACAGACCAGAAGGTGCTGTTTCTTGGAGCTGGAGAGGTGAGTCCTCTGAAGGGCCTGAGAGCATTTAATATTTAATATTTGTATTTTCTTAGAGTGTAGGTTTGCATTCTCTGAATTCTGTTGGGCAGTTTTCATGAGGACAGCTGAGATGCACTAGCAGACAAGACTCTGCTTAAACAGGACTATGTGAGAGGTGTTTAATATTTGCAGGGACTCACATTTTTCATTTTCCTGCATAGCCTTGAAAAAAGCATCAGGAACTTGTGTGTATTTGAGGGGAAACTCACCATAAAATTATGACGTAGTGAGACCACCTTGTTAGTTTTTATAGCACTGGAGAGAAGTGCAGGGAGCTTTCCTCAGCAAGGTGATTCAGTTTGCAGCAGGCACCAGTTACTGGTGCTGCAGTGCCAGGAGCAGCACTGTGCCTCTTGGCACATCAGCACAATTGCTCCCGTGGTGCTGACAAAATAACTCAATTATCTGACAAGTTCTCCACCTGGGGAAAGGCTCTGATGGCAGTAATTGGCCAGGGCTGCACTGAGCCCTGCTCTGCACCTCGCTGTGCCTCGTTTCTCCTGCCAGGGAGGGGCCTCCTGCTGCCCTGTGCCCACCTCGGGCAGGAGGGGCAGGTTTGGGGAGCAAGGGGCATGCAGAACATGGTTGGTTTGGTGACCAAAGGCTGAGCACTCGCCTGGCACTGCAGGGTGGGCTGGCCTGGTGTGGCTGCTGAGCTGGCACAGCTCACAGCACCTGGCAGAGCTCCCCTCTGTCCTGATTGCAGGTGTGTCCTGCTGTCCCAGGGAAACATTTCCTGCCTCTCAGAGCAGACTTGGAGGGGTTTTTGTGGGGATCCTGGGCAGGGCAGCGCTGTGGCTACTCTGTGACCTGTGACAAACCCGAGTTTGTAACCTTTCCTCTGCCAGGCCGCCTTGGGAATTGCAAACCTCATTGTGATGGCCATGGTGGAGAGCGGTGTTTCCTACGAGGAGGCCTCCAGGAGGATATGGATGTTTGACAAGCATGGCTTGCTGGTTCAGGTAGGGCTGTCCCAGCCTGGGAATCCCACAGCACAGGTGAGCACCTGCCCTCTCACAGCAGGGAACAATGCTTTGTCTGCAGGGCCGAGAGCAGAAGGTGGATTCCCACCAAGAGCCATTCACACACCAAGCTCCAGACCACATACCAAAGACATTTGTGGAGGCAGTGAATGTACTTCGGCCTTCAGCTATCATCGGTGAGTGAGGTGATTTTTCTGTAGTTTGGGTTTTGGCTGCCTTCAGTTTGTTCTGGGGAGCTTGGTGACCACTATCTGCATTAGTTCCATGCTGCATCTCTGGGGTCACTGACATCTGTAGGTTTTTTTTTTACAGCTGTGCCTGTCTGCAGAGAGCAGATAGGCTTGCAGGTATTTCCTGGTTTTGTGCAGTTTCTGTTGCGTTTATTTGGAAAAGGAGAGTACCCTGGAGTTTGTAGCCACTGTACAAATACACCACGGCTGTGTCTTTGTACCCCTGGGTTTGGGTGTGGTCAGCTAACACCCAGCTGGGATGAATCACCCACGCAGCACCTGGAATTCCCGCTTGTTTACCCAGGGCCATGTTCTTTGTACACATCAATACCAAAAAGTAGCATGAAAGAGGCTTGTGGAGCACACTCAGTAGACGTTGCTGTGAAAGTTGTGAATGTCAGCCAGGCGGAGCAGTGCCTGGTTTCCATCTCCGGAGAAGCTTTGCTCTGGGGGGCAGATTGAGGGGGCTGTCCCCTGCCCTGATGCGACCGAGCTGACTGTGTTTTTTGTGTGCTCCATCCCCTGCAGGAGTTGCTGGGGCGGGGCGTCTCTTCTCCGAGGATGTGCTCAAAGCCATGGCCTCCATCAACGAGCGACCCATCATATTTGCACTGAGCAACCCCACGGCAAAGGCAGAGTGCACGGCAGAGGAGGCGTACACGGTGACAGAGGTGTGTAAACTCACAACTGCTGCGTGCTGGGGCTGCTCGGAGTGCCTGAACCCCAGAACCCAAATTGTTCTGTTGCCACTTGGGCTTAGGGATGTGAGAAGGTTGTTTCTCACCTTCGGGCAAAAGGGAATGGAGGTGATTTCAAAAGAGGTCTTGATTTTTAGGTGGCAACATTTTGCAAAGCCTAAAGTAGCCTCAGGCAGGGCTGGCCTCTGTCCCCCCGTGTCCCCAGGCAGGGTTGGCTCCTGTCCCCCCGTGTCCCCGGGCAGGGCTGGCTCCTGTCCCCCTGTGTCCCCAGGCAGGGCTGGCTCC
>PYHW01009372.1:7124919-7134932 GCA_013186435.1 Turdus rufiventris
GGCAGGGCTGGCTCCTGTCCCCCTGTGTCCCCAGGCAGGGCTGGCTCCTGTCCCCCTGTGTCCCCAGGCAGGGCTGGCTCCTGTCCCCCTGTGTCCCCAGGCAGGGCTGGCCTCTGTCCCCCTGTGTCCTTGGGCAAGAATGGCTCATGTCCCCCCGTGTCCCCGGGCAGGAATGGCTCATGTCCCCCTGTGTCCCCGGGCAGGAATGGCTCGTGTCCCCCCATGTCCCCAGGCAGGAATGGCTCATGTCCCCCCGCCATGTCCCCAGGCAGGAATGGCCCCTGTCCCCTTGTGTCCCCAGCAGGGCTGGCTCCTGTCCCTGCCGTGTCCCCAGCAGGGCTGGCCCCTGTCCCCCTCTGTCCCCGGGCAGAGCTGGCTCCTGTCCCAAATTGCTGTGACTTATCTTAATAGCCCTGGCTTTAATGCAGCCAGGCTTTCATCATTCTGCACAGAGTTGTGTGGATCTGGAGGCCTGCAGGGAGCCTGGGGGGAGAGAGGTGGGGACACAGGCACGGGGGTGGGACACAGGCACGGGGGTGGGACACAGGCACGGGGGTGGGACACAGACACGGGGGTGGGACACAGACACATGGGTGGGTGCAGACACAGGGGGCTGTGAGGCTCTGAACCAGCTGCTGGTGCCTCTCCTTCACACTGCAGCCTGGAACTGCTGTGATCTCTGCTGCCTGCAGCCTCCACGGCTGCAGCTTTTGAAGGGACTGAGTTTTTGTTCTATTTCTGTTTTTTTATACAGTCCCAAATCAAGTGACTCGTTTGTGAAAATGGGTGGGTGTCAACCTTTCTGTATTTCTGGCCGCAGACTGTGAGCTCCTCCCTGGCACTGTCCTGGGGCTCAGCCACCAGCATCATCACAGCCCCAGCAGTGGCAGTGTCACCTGGGAGGATGGCACTCCACTGTCCCCATCTGACACCCAAATTCTCTCCCACATTCCTGGGGCTGTCAGCTCAGGGAACTCCTGCAGAGGTCTGCAATCCTGGAGCAGCAGCCTCTGGACAAATCTGGACCTTATCTTTTATCACCTGGGTTGGAAAAGCCCTCCAGGGCCATGGAGTCCAACCATTCCCCAGCTCTTCCCAGGCCACCACTGATCCCCAAGTGCCACAACCACATGTTTTTTAAACCCCTCCAAGGGTTGGGACTCTCCACTGCCCTGGGCAGACCTTTAGGTGAAGAAATTTTCCCCAATATCCATCCTGAGCCTCCCCAGCCCGGCCTGAGGTCGTTCCCTCTCCTCCTGTCCCTGTTCCCTGGGATAAGATCCCAAATGCCCCCGGCTGTCCCCTCCTGTCAGGGAGTTGTGCAGAGCCACAAGGTCCCCCCTGAGCCTCCTTTTCTCCAGGCTGAGCCCCTTTCCAGCTCCCTCAGCTCCTCCTGGGGCTCCAGCCCCTTCCCAGCTCCGTTCCCTGCCCTGGACAAATTTTTAAAATAAGGAGGTTTAATACCTCTCAGATATCTTGCATTAACCAGAACAGTGAGCTGGGCACTGTTTCAGTTTATAAATTCCAGTATTAGCTTAATGATTATTAATGATTTTCTATATCTCCTGGTATTTGTACTCCTGGGTTATTTGGGCAAATAAGCACTGGTCAGTAAATGAACGGGTGTAGTTTTGTCCCAGTCCTTACTCATAAATTCTGTAATTTTTTTTCCCTTTAACCTTTCCTGCAGTTCAGCTGCTTGTTTGAATGATGCTCTTTCTCTGTAATATCCTCAGCTGGACCCATATCTCACCCTTCAAAACACGTTTTCCCTTCAAGATGCAGTAATTACCTAGGAAAGGGACTGCAGAAGTGTGACTATTGTGTGAAATTCTCCAGCTTCTTTTACTCTGTCGTGTAGCTAATGCAGTTTGTGGGGGTCACAGCTGTCACCGTGTGAGTCCAGGCCAGAGGGACAGCCTGAACCTGCCTGGGGTGACGTCTCAGGCTACATCAGAGGCAGCAGAGGATCAAAGACACCATCACTGACCTCTCACTGCTCATTTTTCCCCACTAGATGGCACCTGTAAAGGCCTGTTGATGCCCGCGTGTGTTCTCTGGGCTCCTGCTGCCTTTTAATTTGCTTTGTCTTTTGGTCCTGTCCTCTCCTGCATCCATTTGCTTTGCTTCTTCCATAGAAAGGCTCTTGTCAGAGTACCCTGACATTCCAACACAGTCCCAGAGCCTTCAGCTGCTTTGGTAATTTGTTTTCAAGCACAGTAGTTCTGAAGCCTTAAAGGTTTTAAACCGATGTTCCTAAAGGTGTTACTCAAAAGAAAGAAAGTCAAGATTTTTTTGCTTCTGTCATGTTTACTGCTTGAGAAGAGGGTAGTTCGTTTGGAGGGTGTGGTTCACAGTCAGATTCTCTTTTCACACTGATCATTCCTTTCCTGATTGATCATTCCTTTCACAGCTGATCACTCCTTTGCTGATTGATCATTCCCTTCACCACTGGTCATTCCCTTCACAACTGATCACTTCTTTCACACTGATCATTCCTTTCCTGATCATTCCTGATTGATCACTCCTTTCACACTGATCATTCCTTGACTGATGACTGCTTTCACAACTGATCACTCCTTTTCACCGCTGATGATTCCTTTCCTGATTGGTCATTCCTCTCACGATTGATCATTCCTTTCACCAGGGCCGCTGTCTGTTTGCCAGTGGCAGTCCCTTCGAGCTGGTGACTCTGAAGGATGGAAGAACCTTCAAGCCAGGCCAAGGAAACAACGCTTACATTTTTCCAGGTAACAGATGAAGCTATGACCGTTTAATCTCCAAGACTGGGCTGGCTGCACCTTTTCTTGGGTTCCCTTGCTGCACAAGGCACAGTTAGTGAAGCAGTATTTGAGAACTTGGGAAAATGAGTGACTGAATGGCAGTCGATTCAAGATGTGGGGCACATGCATCCACAGCAAGCCCAGCTGGATATTGCTGAGAAAACAGGAGGGTGTTATTAAAGGCTTTGGAAGCTGCTGCATTATGGGTTCTGCTGCTTGTTTGGGGAGGAGAAAATAAATGTTAGCATGCACTTGGAGTTATGTTAATAACTCTCAGAGTTATTAAAGTTGTATCTGCACAAGGGGGGTAGAAAAATGGCTCTGGGGATGTTTCTGTGCCTTGCCTTTTCCTCCCCGAGCTGCAAAGCTCCAACCCCCTCTAAAAGCCCCTGTGGCCAGTGGCTGTACCCAGTGCTGTCGTGTGGGAGGAGGTGATCTGTGAGCTCTCCTCCAACCCCAGCCATCCTGTGGCTCTGCCAGAGTGTGCAGGAAGCTACAGGAAGATTTTCAGGATGTGACTGGGGTTGACGTGCAGCTTCTCGCAGCGGGCTGCTGGTTTTGAAGTGGTGTGGCCCTAAGTGGCAGTGATTCCCTTGCAGGCGTGGCTCTGGCTGTGATCCTCAGCAGTGTGCGGCACATCAGTGATCAGGTTTTCCTAGAGGCTGCCAAGGTAGGTCTGGGGGCAGAGCAGGCTGTGCCTCCTGACACGGGCACTTTTCTCAAATCCTGGTGAAGCACAGTGGTTTACTGCTCGGCTTCTGTTGGTTTATCCCTCCACAACGGAGGAGGAAAATCAAAAAGAGTGTTCTGACCAAAGGAAATTGTGCCAAGAATCAGGTTCCTTTGCAGTTCTAATGAAGTAGGAAGTGTGTCCCTGTGCACGTTATTGTTTGCCCCCTGCCCTGGGTTCTGCAGCTGGCCCTGTGGCTGGGGGGGATCCATCCCCCAAAATATCAGAGCTCATTTTCCTAAATGCTCACAGTCATGGCGTGCTGATTCTCAGTTCCTCAGACTGAAAGTGTTGGGATCCTGACTGCCTTACTCCAGTGCTTTGGGAGCACTGCAGCCTGATTCTCTCAGGTGTTCTAGCATATTATCAGTCACGTTTGGGGGTGCAGTAAATAAAAAATGTTTGTTTCTCTAACGCAGGCATTGGCAGAGCAGCTGACAGATGAAGAGCTCGCACAAGGAAGACTTTATCCTCCACTGTCCAATATCAGGGAAGTTTCTATTTATATTGCTGTCAAGGTGAGTATGAATCATAAAATTGCAGTGCACTAGAAGTGGTTTGTGTGTGCATTAACCCGCAGAATTGCACAGTGTGACCCTCGAACACGAGGTGCTGGGGCACAGAGCACCCATCTCTTTGAGAGATGAGTACAAAAACGTTCCTGTAGGATCCCAGGAACCTGGGGCTTTTGAGCTTTCTGTGCTGTCTGGCACTGAGTCCCTGCAGAACTCTGCTTTTGAGTTGGGGCCTTGGAGAAGGCTCCAAATTTAAATGATGGAGTTAAAATCACTGGTGTGTAGTTGAATAAAAGTGTGTGATTTCATATGGTGAAGGGTTTGGAATTTGAGGTTTTTATAGTGTAATAATAGGTATGGGACAAGATGGAGGATTTTGGGTGGTGTCTCTTTGGGTGTTCATCTTCCTTCTTCATGGTTTCAGTTTCTGGTTGGTCACACTGAAGGTCATGAGAATTTAGTTACTAGGTTAAAAGGATAAATAATACAGGTGTTAATTCTTTAGTGGACTGTTTAGCTTTAAGAGACCTTGTAGCAGCTGGATCTTCCTCCATTTTTCTCACTTCTAGCAGGTAGCTGGAAGTGCTGTACTTTAGATAAGATTTAATAATCGACCCCACGTGCCAAAATCACGCCCAAAATCAAATTAAATCTGAAATCAAGGTGAGTGAAACAGCACCGTGGTGGTTTCCCGCAGGTGATGGAGTTCCTGTACGCCAACAACATGGCCTTCCACTACCCCGAGCCGGATGACAAGAACCGCTACATCCGCTCCAAGGTCTGGACCTACGAGTACGAGTCCTTCATGCCTGACGTGTACGACTGGCCCGAGTCCAAGGTGCACTGATGGCACCATCCTCAGGCAGCACCTCCTACTCTGCAGGGATCCCTTTCTCAGACCAACTGAAATCATGATCTTTCACTCCTCTAATTTATTTTGCGCTCATTTTGTTGCCTTTTTTTTTTTGTTTTCTTTTTTTTTTTGTTTCTTTTTTTCCCTAGGTTTTTTTTTTTTTTTCTCCCCTTATACCCCTGTTTTTCACCTCATTTCTCCCAAGTACCTGATAAACTCTGTGGATTATGGCATCTGCCACAGGGATGAGAGAGCCCGCCAAAATTAATTTAAATAATGAGATTGTATTTCCATCTTAGAGCTGGCATCACACTGAAGAATTCCATTCATGATATTTTAGCTACGTGCGTTTGATGATGAACTATAGCTCTCTCATCACTGCTCAAGATCTCAAGAATGATTTATTTCTGCCTTTAATAATCAGTCTTCTAATTGTCCTGGTGTTGTCTCACCGCATTAGCTGTGACATCAAGGGAGACCACTTGTCACAAACAAAAAAAAAAAAGGGCAGTTAAAGACAGCTTCAAGAGTCTAATGGGCCTTCTGCTTTGTTTAATGTTTGAAGATGCCCATGTCTCCAGACATCCTTGGGGCACTGGCTGCTGTTCCCTTGAGGAGCAGCGAGATGTACATGTTTGGAGTCTGCAGCAAAGTTTGCAGTTTTGTTTTCATCACTCCATGAAATCTGTTCTCAGGAAAAACGTGAACTAGTTCAAATTGTCCTTGGGAAGCCTGAAAACAATATTAATCACTTAACAGCTTTTAAAAACAAAGCTGTGCTGTCACAGAGTAAATTCTGTCGGGTAGAGGTAGGACCTGAAGAAATTTATGGAAATCTTTTAGGGATTTTATGAGGAGATTGTGTGCAATGGATGAGGAGTACCAAAGGATTTTAATTTAATTTTTAATTTTTTTCCCAAGATTCTGTTTCGTCTAAGCCAGGTTGTTTTCTCCCTTGCACTCCCTTGTTCTCACGAAAAGACTTGTGTGTGATGTTCCAAGGCGGACTCCCTTGGAGGGAGCAGGCAGCAGGTGCAGCTGGAACAGAAAGTGTTGTCAGGCAGCTATTTACACGAGTCTGACTGAATGTTTCCTGTGCTCCTGGTCAGTGTGAGTACTGCACTCTAAACGTGCAATGCCTGCAAGCTCTGTGCTGATCACCATACTCCACTTACAATTTGTCCAAGTTCCTGTGTGAAAACAGAAATTCCAGTTGAGTTTTTCCTTGCCAGCGGTAGTGCTGCACATTTGCTGCAGGCACCACGGTGTGGTTCCCTCCAGTTCCTTTGCAGTGAGGCTGAAGTGCCCTGGTCACTCTGTGGGGACAGGCAAGGCCACCCAAGGATGTCACAGCCCAAGCGTGGTCCCTGCAGCGAGAGCAGCCCCATGTCAGGAACAGAAACAGAGATACTGTGCTGTTCCAGATTGCGGCAGTGAGGCCGGAAAAGAACAGGAGTAAATAAATAGAGATAGATGTGCCAGCAGGCTGTACTGGCACACACCATCCAGAGAGATAAAGGAAAGCTTGCTCAGGATTTACCCTTGGCAAGCACTGCTCTCCTATCCTCAGTTACACAGGAAAATGCAGAATAGGCCAGAGAAAATGGTCCCAGTACCCCCGAGGCACCTACAGCCTAACCTCTGGCTCTAAAATTTTGTTCATACAAAGAACAGAAAACTTTGTGAAGGCACTGCCTGAGTGGGGAAAGAAGACTGATTATATAAAGACAGAAAAGAGTGATGTGGGGAAAAAACTGTGGTATTCAAAGCTGTGGTAAAGTGTTGTGTGGTGGGGCTCAAAGTGCTTCACTGCTGAGTCCTGAGATGCACATGGACAGGAGCTTGCACTTGCAAGTAAATGTGCAAAGGACACCAACACACACATAGGATGTTTTTACAAAGAGTGTTTTTTTCATCTATTTTTGCTATGCCTTGTTTTTATCGTATTTAAATTAGTGATCTTACTGAAAAAAATAAGTAATTATTTATTCAGTGTATGAATTATTTTTGCCTTCTGAAAACCCAGCTGTATCTGAAGCCTGTTGTACTGTGCCAGGGGAGTTCTGCACCGCTGGATTCCAGAGTACTGGGGACACACTCTTCCCATTGGGCAGAAAAGTAACCAAAACACCCCAAACTGCACTAATCTCATGTCCCTAAGAGCTGAGAGTGATCCCAGAGGAAGGGGAACCAGTCCAAGGCTCTGCCTTAGAGAGTGAAGACCTGCGCCCACCCCTTCAGCCTGACTGTTTTATTTCCAAGGATTGCAGCTGCTGTCCATAAGCTGTGGCCATTGTCAGCGCTCAGGAGAAGCTGCAGCTTGGGCGAGCAGCGTTGCCTGTGAGCAGCCCTGCTTTGGGCAGTCAGGCTGAGGGAGGATGCTGTTCTGAGCAGTCCAGCAGGGATTGTTGAGAGCTGCCTGGCAGCGGGATTTTCCCAAGCACATGCGTTCCTGCATAGTAATTTTTTTTCTGGAAATTCCCCTGCAGAGGTGAGGGAAAATCAATCCTGGGGCTGCAAGTGTGTTGGAGGGATGGCTGGCTCTGTCCCCTGCCCCAGCTGGGCAGTGCCAGTCAGACCTGAGCCCTGCACACCCTCCTGGGCTTTGTCTGACCAGGCTCTCTGCATCCTCTGTAGCTTGCACTGTGGACATGGTGGGGTTTTCCCTTCCTGTCAGCTCACAGAATTTTAAGTCCATTTCACTCCCTCTCTCATCTTCTCCAGTTGTTTGTTGTTTTTTTTTTAATACATAGGATTTTAAGATACATAGATTCATGTTCAGTTTTTCTTCAGGTACAATTAATCCTTGAATGAATTACAACTGCTAATCTTGCTGGCTAGTAAGGAACCAGTTTCCTTTGTCATATCCTACTTAACATGATTTTTTTCTGTTTGCTGGCTTATACAAAATATTTACTGATTGTTATCTGTACAGAAAACTCTCTTAGACAGTATGCAAAGGGAAACAGGTGTCACCAGGATGCATTTTGTCATGTTGCATAGTGTAAGTTTAAAAAATACATCACCTGAAGGACCACCAGTGTTGTAGCTTGTCACACAGCCCCGGTGACTTGCCCTCCAAAATTATATAAAAGACTGTCTTCCATGTCTCTGTGGGGTATGCAGAACCCTTCTGAAGGGATCAGGAACTTAACTGAGGTCAGTCTTTCCCAGGATTTGCCCAATCCGTGCTTCCTTAAAATCAGCAGAAGGACTGAGCCTTTTGGCAGCAGCCTGTAGGAATGTTTAGGGAAGCGTAAAGGTACCTAATGGAGCACAGCCTTTCTTTCTAAAATATCTGTGTTCCTGTTCAGAGGTGTTGCAAAGGTTTGTGTGTTCATGAAGCCTCTGCCCAGGTGCCAGCAGGACATGTAGAAGGAGATCATTAAAACACTGATCTATTTTAAACCCCCAGTGTGACCCATGGCACAAGCTCTGTTACGTCTGTGGACAGTGGTGCATCCTGATCTGTCGTGTTCCTTTTTCAAGCTTCAAACCAAGTGACACTTTACCTGCAGAGTGGTGTGTAACAGGTTTCCTGTGGTCGGTGCGTGTCTTCCTCCTGTACTGTTGTTTGCAGCACGCTATTTTACGGGGATAAAGTAACTCTGTCACACTCCTCTGTAGTACCTGCAAAGATGAACCGTTCACCTTTTAGTTTCCCATTAGCAGCCCTCCGTGGTGACTGTTCCTGTGGGAGAGTGGGGATCACTATTGTACAGCTCCAACCTGGTTTTAGTTCGGCTGACTCTGTGCCTCGGGCAGTCCCAGCTGTTGTTCACTCGCTGCAGCGGTGCGGACCTGAGCTCCTCTGCCAGTGTGAGAGCAGCTCGCGCTGCTGTCTCACCCTGAGAGCTTCCACTGTCATTTCTGGACTCCTTAGGATGATCCAGAGCAGCCTCGGGCAGCGAGCAGGGACTGGTGTTACACAGGACAAGGAAATCCAGAGCCAAGCTCTGACTGCACTGGCTTGGCAGCTGAATTTGAGCAAAGCCATTCAGCTGCTGCTGAGGGCACATCTAACTCCGTGTGGACCTGCCCTTTCCCAAGAGACACTTGAGAGCAGCGCCAGCACCCTGTGGGACCCCGAGGATGATCCAGCATAGCCCTGAACCCGTGCTGGCCGTGCCCAGCTCTCCATGGGGATGGCACTGGCTCCGTGGCACCCATGGTGGCACTGGCTCTATGGCACCCCGGGCCCTGGCTGCAGCTGGAGCAGGAGGCTCTGGCCCCAGACGTGCTTGTTGGTGCTGCAGCAGCCCTGTGCTGGCTGCTGGCGAGATGAGGCTGGGGCTGGAATGAGCTCAGCTCTCCACCTACCACCGACTTGGACTCATCATCCTCCACCTAGATCCTTCCAAATGGGAATGAAAACACTCCTAGGACTAAAGATGGCTGGTTTGTCAACAAAACAGCAAAATAATCTGCATTTATTTCTATCTTAAACATATCTACCTTGCGCAAATCAGTGTAAGCCTGCTTGTGGGAACAGTTCCTGCCTGATCTGTGCGGGGTGGGCTGTGCCTGGGAGGGTCATTGCTCAGCTGAAACTAAAACTCTATGTAAAATGTGAACTGGTTGGGGTTTCTTCGTACTTTATAACGTTGTAACTCTATTGAAATGTGTGTTCTAGTCTTCTATTTTCTTAGTAAAATGCATTCCCTTTGCCTAAGTCGTACCTGATGGTTTTTATTCTGAAAAACAAGACAAAATGAAAACCCTTGATCTCTCCGGGATTGGAAAAAGCCCCTTTGCCAATGGCCTTTATAAATGGTTGGCTGTGATGATCATGAAGGTCTTTTGCTGGAATCATGGAATCAGAGGGTGATTTGAGTTGGAAGAGAACCTAAATGATTGTCCAGTCCACCCCCTGCCATGGCAGGGACACCTTCCACTGTCCCAGGCTGCTCCAAGCCCTGTCCAGCCAGGCCTTGGACACTGCCAGGGATCCAGGTGATGCCTGGAAAGGCTGACCTGGAACAGAGCCTGGACAGAGCAAAGGGAATAAAAGAGGTGCTTATTGAAAGGAATAAAATAGGTAAAAGATACACCTTAGGCATTGCAGGAGCCTGGCCAGGGCTACACCCAAATCAAATCCAAGATAAATCCCGTCACAAGTCTTTACACTTTTA
>PYHW01009372.1:7146723-7157693 GCA_013186435.1 Turdus rufiventris
CCCCGCCCCGCCGCGCGGAGGGGAGGGGGCGGAGGCCCGGGCCTTCCCCCGCCGCCGCCCCTCACGGCGGCCTCGGGCCGCGCCCGGACCGCGGCCCAGGTAACATCCGCTCCCGGCTCCCGCTGCGCTGGGATCCCCCTCCCGGGCTCCTTCCCCGTCCCTTGCCGGCCGCTTGCCCGGTCACTTCCCCACCTTCCCGGGCTTCTTCCCCGCTCCCTTGCCGGGCTCCTCCCCCGCTCCCTTCCCTTCCTTCCCGGGCTCCCTGCACACCTCCCCTGCCTTATGGCCTTCAGTCTCATCCCCACCTCTCTCCCGTAACCCTCTTCACCTCCTACCTGTCCCCTTCCCACTTCCTCGCTTTTCCTCGGCGAGGAAAAAAACAGTAACCCCCCCTGCCACTACCAAACTTTTGAGTCTTAGTTTTAAAGGCTGGGCAGCTGTCCTGCCCCGGCCGAACATTGCCCCGCTGTCCCCACTCCCGCACGCAGGAAAAGCACCCCCAGCGGTTTTGTGGGGGCTCTTTAGCCCTTGGTCATCTGCCATCTCCTTTGGGATGCAGAGAGCGGTGCTGTTTGCGGGTTTGCAGGCGTGGGGGTGCACCGTGAGTTAATTACAGATTATTAGCACTTATTACGGTGCTCCCTGCGGATGTGAGGCTGGGGGAGGTCGGTGCCCTGCGGAGCTGAGGCTCAGAGGTTCTGGCAGGGCTGGGTGGTTGGTTCATGGGCTAATCCAGCTGTGTTCTTAGAGCCCTAGCTGAGCGCTGCAGACACCGAGCAGCACCGTGGTGTCTGTCTGGAGCGCTGTGACACGGGCAGGGCTCCCTGCCTGTCCCCTGCCCAGCTGTAAGGCTCCTGAGCTGTGCTCCTGCCCCTGCCAGGACCCCCAAACAGTGCACAGACATTCGAGAGTGGCAGCTTGTCCTCCTGGCCCTGCCCGTACCCTGTGCCTGCAAGCAGTTCCTCCCCACTCTGCATTCACGAACCTCTCCGGATTTGCTTGTTGCATAAGCACGCCTGTTTAATATTGATTCAGGAACTTTATTTCAAAGAGCTGAGGCCCAGGGAGAAGCAGCGAGTGCCTCACGCTGATTAGGATTCAGTTTTTAAGTAGATAGCTCTTTACATAATGCATTCAGGCTGGGCTGGCACAATGGGGGATGTGAGCTTGGAGAGGAATCGACTGATTTGGTGAGAACAAAGGTGCAGAGAGCAGATCCCGGTGAGGAGCTGCTGTTAAAGTCCTGCAGGGATTTCAGGGCTCTGTATCTCTCTGTTGTTAACCAACTGAAAAATTTTGGTCGGGGCTGGAATTTTCCACGCTGTACCCAGAGGTGTTTTTTTTTTGTTAAGCTCTAACAAACGCAGAGAACACTATCCCCGTGCAGATTACTGCAAAGAGCCGATGTTATCTGGCACACCTCTCCCTTTCACTGCTCACAGCAAGCCCTTCTGTCAGAAGTTTTGACAAATCCCCGTGTGACAGAATCCTCCCCAAGAACAGGAGTTCCTGTGGTGTGCAGATCTTCCTGCTCTGACCGCAAGGAACAGTTGGTTTTGTTCAGCTGTGTTCTTTCTCAGAAAATAAAATTCAGAAAGAGGAGAGAAATGCTTAAATTAAAATTAAAATTGCGCTTTCTGTGCGCGCACTGCAGCAGGGTTAGCTTTTCCCTGCTGTGCTGCCCCATGCCCTCAGAGAGAAGGGGAGGGTTTGCCTGTGGTGTCACCACTGTGTTAATTCTGTGAACAGCAGTTAGAATCCCGAGCACAGAAGGCTTTGTTCCCCTGGGCACTCGGGAATTCTTCTGGACAGAGCTGGGCGCACAGGTGGGAGCTGGGAGGAGTAAACGTGCTTGGAGCTGCTCCTGGGCACTGCTCCACATCCCACGGAGAAATGGCTGCTCCGGCCTCTCAAACCTGAATTTATGTCAAGACAAAACTGTCGCCACTCAGAGTTTTCCTCCAGCTCTCCTCCAGTTCCTTTTATGCTGCCATGTGTCTTAAATTTCTGTAGCTGCTGCCAGCGAGATGAGGAGAATTGATAGTGATGATTCAGATGCGCGCACAGAAATAGCGTTCTGGGGAGCGTTTGCTCTTGCTGCACGGAGCTGTGGGAGCCTGGTGCCTTCCCAGAGCTCTTCCCCCTGCTCTTCAGTGCTAATTGCTCTCGTGTCTACAAACATTCGGCTGCTGCTCGCCCGTGGGGCAAGTAGATAATAGCCTAATGTGCTGGAAAGGATCTGCACTTTAATCACTTACTCATATCTTTGTCAAATCAGGAGCTGCTTTTTGTTTTATTGGTTTATGGATTTTCCTCTGTCGTGTTTATCATAAAACTTCTGCCCTTGCATTATTAAACAGCACAGCTCCGTGGTAATGTTGTGGTGGTTAAAAGCCATCAGATGTGCTGCTTTCCTGACATCTCAGTCTAATTTTTTCTGTTTGTCTAATTTTGGAGGCAGCAGCTGATGCAGGAGCCTTTTTTGTCCTTTATTGGTGTGAAATGTTCTAGCAAGATGTCAATTTGCCCGCTGTTCTAATTAGCCAGTTCGTTAGTGCCGCGTTACTGCCTGGTATCAAAATGCTGGAAATCTGTCTGGGGTGGCTGTTCCTCATGAATCACGCTCCCAGAGCTTCAGCTCCAGCTTTGAGCAAGCAGTTCTTGGTTTTCCTTAGATATATTTTCCCAAAAATCACCTTCATGGCTGCCACGTGGAAATAGAGTTTTGTTCTTCCAGGTGTGTTTTGCATTAATTAGTTTTCCTGCTCACCCTGAGCCTGACGCCCAGAATTACATCCCCTACGTCCTTCCCTGTGGCGCCGCAGGCCTCGATCAGGCGCCTTCACCTGCAGCACCGCGTGTGGGTCTGAGCGGATCCACAGGGCTGCTCCCCTCTCTCCATCGCACCTTCCTGCAGCCCTGACACCTGCAGGAGCTGTTTTCCCAGTTGTGCCAAGGCTGTGCTGTGTGTTCTGACTTTCTTTTTCTCTAAAGCACAGCATTCAGCATCCTGCCTCTTAGCAGTGAAGTGTTACATGATCCTTTCAGCTCACAGTGCTTCTCACGTAATTTCCCCTCAAGTCTCCCGAGCGGTCTGGTGTTTGGGAAATCCCGATCTAGTTTGCTGTAGGAAGTGAAGGAGTGAGACATGTGCTAGCAAAGTGTCACGGAGGGGGCGTTGGCCCGCTGCCTGCACCTTGCAGCAGTTACCCAGTGGCATTCGTGCAGTCTCATTTTTAGACCGAGTTTCTCGGTGAACCCGATCCCTGCGCGGCTGCGATTGGCCTGGACGCCGCTGTGAATGAGGGGGCTGTGCTGGGGTCAGTGCCCGGGCTGCGGGGCTGCTGCTGGCCTGGATCGTGTTCCTCTGGGCTGCCCCTGACTCCAGCTCCATCCCTGACCCCTGCTGTGCCTGGTGCTTTTTGCACCGTTGGTTCTCTGCAAATTGCCAGATGTGACAGGCCAGGGGGAAGATGAACCACTTCTAAGTGGGAAAAGCATTCTTCAAGGTTGCTTTTAACATGGAGAAAAGGATGTGAGTGCTTTTTAAGGATCTGGGTTTGTAACTTCAGAGCAAATCTCAAGCCGTTTGCAGTATTGGAAATGGGAGTTGTTTGAACAAAGGGATTTTTCAGCTAAGTTTGAAAATCTGCATGGCTGAATGCTTAGAGCACTTTGACTGGGGTTTAGCGGAGTTTTGGGGATTTCTAGCAGCCCCTGCCCTTTCTGCCTCAGAGGAGCTTCTGCACAGCTGTGGTAACACCTCCATACTGGCAAGGAAGTGAAATCCACCTGAGTTTTTTTTCCTAACCATGAAAATCAGAAGGACTTTTCCCTACTCCTACAACCCTTGTACCTTCTTCAGGCTCTGTGTTTGTGTCTGCCTGCTGTTTTGCAGAAGGATGTTGAGCTGAAATGCACCTCAGCAGCTCGTGGGCCTCTAGCGAGGCCTTCAAGTGATCCTATATCCTAAATACTAAATTTGCTGCCTGAAGTTGCTGCGAATATTTGGAAGCTGTGCTTTTCTTACCCATATGTTTTTGGCATGTAAAAACTCTTGTTCTTGGGCTGTGCTGGCCTGTGGTGCTGTGTTGGTGGTGCAGCTGAGGAGATGCTGCCACACACAGTAGAATGTCGAATTTTTGTCCCACACACGCATTGTTTATCCCCTCATCTGCTTTTTGTGCATCGCCTGGTGTCCTCTGGGCGATCAGGAACACCTTGCTTCCCCAGAGGGAAGGGAATGCCCTTCTGGAGCCTGTGCAGAGGATGCTGAGCGTGAAACCTTGTCCCTGTTATCTGGTCCCACCAGCGAGATAATGGCTGTTTGGAGAGAGTGTGTCCCAGCTGATCCCAAAACAGTGGGACAGTCTGGGTCAGCGTGGGGTTTGTTTTGCATTCCTGCCCCCAAGACCAGCATAAGTAGGGTGAGAGAAATCTCCTGGCAGCTCAGTGGGCTCCTTCTCCACACAGGTGATTCCAGCTGATTCCAGCTCCACAAGGCAGCGTGCTGGGAGAGGAGCTCGCCCTTTTGGAATCTCGGTATTGCTCAGGTAAACACTTCTGGCAGAATTATCCACAGGTGTTGAAGGGAGGCATGTGGCACCAGTTTTAGGCAGCTGCTTTGTGTTTGGGTTTTATTGCCCGGGCTGAGGAGACCATGTCTGTTGAGGCCGTGTGTGCAGGAATAATGGTGTTGGTTCAGAAGGGAGCAGGTCCACTTAGCAGTCGGTTCTCTGAGGGACAAGTTTGCTGCAGATCCTCAAAGGCGACTTCAAATACAATCTGAGCGATCCATCAGCAATCTGAACTTCTTCTGTCTTTCAGATTCACCTCCCTTTCGGAGGTTCTTGTCCTGACGCTCAGGTTACCTGGAGCAGCGGTTGTTGTTCGCTTGTTTTGTAATTTACTCGTTATTTCTTAGTTACTGGAACAAATTGCTGTTCGTAGCATAGAGTCATAGATTTGTTAGGGTTGGAGAAGAGCTTTAAAATTGTGGAGTCTGGAGGTAATCAGGTATAACTTTGTTAAACCCTCGATTAAACACTCGTTAGTGCTTTGGCTCGTCCTTTTTTGTGCTGCTTCCTCTGTGCCCACGGGAAGGAGCATAGTACGGAGTGCTGAGCACCTCTCCGGTGTGTGACTGAGCTGAAGACGAGCTCCTCAAGCTCTTTTGCGAGAAATCAAATTTGCAGAGTGTGAAAACTTGCCTTGCCTGCGAAACAAAACCCACTGGGGCTTCTGAAGAAACACATCACAGCGTTTGTCAGCACCCGTGCCCACTGCTCTCACCCTCTCTGCAGGGTGAAACAACTCCTCTCCATGGACTCCTGGTTGCCCCGTGGCCACCAGCAGCAGCCAAAATCCGGAGCCGAAATCCTGAGTGACTGCTCAGAAGTGCTGAGCAGTCACAAGTCCCCGTTGAGCCCGGTGGCAGCTGAGGGGTGACTCAACGTTTCTGAGGATTGTACCACTTAAATAAGGTTTTATTAGCTTGGTCTGAACCTTCTGAAAACCAGCAGCAAAATTCTCATTCATGGTTTTAGGGTTGTGGAAGGTAAAGCTGCGTGTCTAATTTTAATAGTCTCTTTATTTAAAGCTCCTTTAGCTAATCAGGGTGTTTATTTGTGGCTACTTATGCATATCTATCTGGGATGGTGTTCTGTATTTAAGGAAAATGATGTTCTATTCTGTTGTAGCTGGCAGGCTTTTACAGATTAGTGTGAGTTGCCATAGAGAATGACTGGCAGGTTAAACTTGACTTCTGAAAGGGGCTTATTGAATTGAAGCACAAAAAAAAACAGCACAGAGGGAGAAATTTTAATAGCTAGGTAAAATCTGTGATACTACTCAGATTTAGAGGTAATTGTTTTCCTTTGGGAAAAATTAAGTGCAGAAGCATCCTTACAAAAGAAGAAAAGCCTTGAATATGGGAGGGAGGGGGAAGGATCTGCACTGTGTATTTTTTCAAGTGTACCAAAAAGTGATGTATTCCAGTTAAAACTGTAGGAAATATCAAATAAGGAAGAGTTTGTTTCCTTTTGAAGTTGTGCTGGGTTTGTCCAACAGCATTCATTTTACAAGGAGGGAAGCCATGTGTTCACACTCTGTGATGCCCTAACTTCCTAAATTAACACCCCACTCTTATTTTTGTGCAAAGCATTTGTTTCCAATAAATAGCTGCTACTCCAGTGCCCCTAATAACATGGAAAATTCCAGTGCAGTAGCAGGCCTCTGACTGGATGTGTTCCCCCTCAGATAAAGTGACAGGCTTGTTTTCCCCTGAACTTTTCAAATCAGATGTATTTTATTTACACACCTGAGAGTGACGCGGTAGTTTTCAGAAAGGCTTGTGTTTTAAGCTTGCTCAGGAAACATGGTAAAATCACTTCTGTGCATTTGTTGGCAGTGTTTTAAGGGAGTCAGACCCTGTGGAAATGTGTTAGGTAGTGGTTGCATGAAGACCCAGAGCAGTTTTTTGGCAGCTTCTCTGTGGAAGACAACTGGGAAGGATTTTTTTTCTGAGTGGCTCTGGTTGGTTTGTCGTGATTCAGAAATGACAGATTTTGGGGTTTTCATACCTAAAGATACATGTGGTACTGATTTTCATAAATGTGCTTTAAAAGAAGGCCAGGCACAATTTTTTTGCCTGTCTAGCCAAGATAAATAGTCTGAGGTCAGAACACATCTGAACTGCAGGCAGGGCTGTTGAATGAAGGTGACAGGCGACTCTGGTGTGTGTTCATCTTCCTCCCTGCTCAGGGTTTGTTAAAATCAGCTGAATCCCCTAAATTCCCAGCTGGTATTCTCACTGATTTCACCCTGCTGGTATAAAACCTGGGAAATCATTGCCACTGTTCTCCTTCCCCTGATTCCCTTAGGGATCCTGCCTTTCTGTATGCACACATGCATATAAAGTGTAACCTTTATTTAAATATTGTTACTAGGGGAGAATAAATCTTACATCTAAAACTGTGCAGGCATGTTTTAGCTATCATGGGACAAGCATTGGCAGTTTTTTTGTGTGCTTTTAATATCCTGCACTTAGCTTGGAAATGAAGAAAAAATGCCACAGGCTTCCTTAGAAACATGATCCACGATTTGTTAAAAACAATTCTAATGTAGATATTTTTTCCTCCTAGGTTTTACCAAGAGACAGTACATCTAACACTTAACTTGGATCATCTCTTGTTCATCAGCTTGAAAACCATAACAGCCCCCAAAACTGACACTTGATCTGAAAGGAAAAGCTGTGACAAATGGACAATATGTCTATTACTAACACGCCAACAAGTAATGATGCTTGTCTGAGCATTGTTCACAGCTTGATGTGCCATCGACAAGGTGGAGAGAGTGAAACTTTTGCAAAACGCGCAATTGAAAGTTTAGTTAAAAAGCTAAAGGAGAAAAAAGATGAATTGGATTCTTTGATTACAGCTATAACCACAAACGGAGCTCACCCTAGCAAGTGTGTTACAATACAGAGAACGCTGGATGGGAGGCTTCAGGTTAGTACCAGTGAAAATTAGATGTTTTCCTCCTAGGGCACTGCACAGGAGTGAGGGGCACAGGCTGCTGAGGGAGAGCAGCTGTGCCCTGGTGTGTTTGGGGCTGCTGCAGGAGCAGCAGGAGTGCATCAGCCGTTCTGAGGAGCGCGTGTGGCAGTGCAGGGCAGGGTCCTGTCCCGTGGCAAACCCGTCCTGTGCTTCGCTGGGTGCTTCTGTTAGCTCTGTGCTGGTCAGCAGTGGAGCAGGAGCTCTGCCCATTGCTGGGCAGGAGCTCTTCTCCCTTGCTGAGGCACTCACGGATGTACATGAGCTGTACTTGGTCAGGGCTCAGTCCTTGTCCAGCTGGGGCTGTGATCTCCTTGTCCCAGGGCAGATGGCATGCTGGATGGATAGCTCTCTGTCTACCCTAGAATTTTTTTTTTTTTTTTAAATGGATTGGCATTCTTCTGCTTGTAAATTCCTGACAGTGTTGCTCAGTACCTTATTCCTCTTCTTCTGGGGCAAAGCTCCTCCACTTTCATACCAAGGTGACCATACCTAGGACCTCAAGCACAAGTTCTGCCATTTTGTATCCAGTATTTTTTACTGAAGAATCACAGCATTCACCTAACTGGCAAAACCCTAACAGAAACTGTTTCTGTTGGGCACAGAACTTGGATAAACCCTGCACAAACTGTACACCACCTTTTTATTTTAAATCTCTATTTTGGTGACGGAGAGAGGGCGTAGTGTTGTTTGTCCCCTTCCCTTTGTGCTTCTCGCTGTGTGGAATGCAACAACACCTTGCTACTTTCCCAATCAAACTTTTGTGTCTGATCTTTTAGGTGGCTGGCCGCAAGGGATTCCCTCATGTGATTTACGCCCGTCTCTGGAGGTGGCCTGATCTTCATAAAAATGAACTCAAGCATGTTAAATATTGTCAGTATGCTTTTGACTTAAAATGTGACAGTGTCTGTGTGAACCCTTACCATTATGAGCGTGTCGTATCGCCTGGCATCGGTGAGTACAGCCTGGGATGGATGTGGGCAGTGGGGCTGAAATGTGGGATGTTTCTGGGGTCAGAACCACTGACTTTTAATGATCTGATTATAAATTACCCTCGTGTGCTCCCACCTTTCTTGGAGCAGTTATTCTTTTAGCTTTGTTCTCGATGTGAAGGAGAAGCTTGTGGTGTTTTTTGTTTAAGCCTTTCTGTTGTGCGTCCTAGGAGTAGCTTAGGCTTGGCTTATGGTGGAAGGGGTCTAATAAGTAGATTAGTGATTTTTAAAGGCTGATGAATGTTTAAACATGTTTTAAGATCTCTGAACGCATCCCTGTGCACCCTCTTTTCTCTCTCTTCTCTTTAAAGATCTCTCGGGACTGACCCTGCAGAGTTCAGGTGAGTGGCTGTGTTTGCTGCTGCGTTTCTGTGGGCACAGGGCAGGCACAGGTCAGCCCTCGCAAACGTGCTTTTGTCCCTCTGGCTCCCAAAAACAAGCTAAGTGCCACGTCAGAGGTATTGATAAATGGATTGATAAGGTATGGATAAATTCCTTGGGCAGAGGCTTCAGCCAAGTTCTGTTTTCGTTGCTTCCCACCTGTGAAACCCAACAGAAAACCAAAAATCTCACGCTGCTGATTAACACAAAAAGACACCCAAAACTGCTTGCACATCTATGATATGCTAATTAATTGGATTGGGAATGCTAAGTGTGATTTGATAAGCAGGACAAAAAGGAAAGAATAGAAATTCTGTGATTATTCTGCAGTTGGATGGAGTCTGATATTCTTGCTTTCTCTGAAGCTTGAGAGAAATTGGACATGAAATCTCACATTTCTGGACATCTGAAACATTTCTGAACATTCACAAATCTCAGATTATTCAGAAACATCATTCAGAAGTCTAAGGTTGTACAGCTGGTAGCTGCTTTATTTTAAAACTTGTTTTATTCTTTTCCCAGAGGAAATTCATGGAGAAAGAAACATATGTGATCCTGTGATTTTAGCACAGTATTGAAAGTACCAAAGCAAAAATGAACTGGAAAAACCCCACCAAACATCCCAGCCAACTTAACTTGACAAGCTTTAACCTGTGTGCTCATGTCAGCTAATTTGTGTTGTTACCTTTGTTTCCTGGAAAAACAATCCTTCTGTACAGAATCACAGCTGATTTTCCATCATCTAATGAAACAATGAAAATGAAATTTAATGAAATTAAATTTAATAAAAAATGAAATCTAATGCCAGTAGCTAAATACATCATAGGCATCCCCTTGTCCTAAAAGCAGGTTTTAACATATTTTAGTCTGCTTTACAAACGAGCACGGGAGGTAATGTGATGTGGAGTTAATAGCATATATAGAAGTAAATTGCTGTGGTGGCAGTGGCAATTCCCTAGCACTGTGTGTGGAATGACTGACTACTCTGCTGAACCTGGAGTGATTTCCTGTGGTCTTTGGATGTGAATTTGATTTCCTAATCAGTTTGAATGGGAGTTGCTTAAGATTACTCCAGGGATGCATGAAGTTTACGCGCCATGTACACAAATCTGTGTTTTTCACTGAGTTTTGTGTCTGTGCCTGCTTGTATTCCAGAAATTGCCTTGTTGGCATACACCCAGCTGCCTGGGAGAACCCAAATTTTTTTGTTGTGTTACCTGGGGGTGCTGTCCACAGGGAGGGCGGTGGCAGGGGTCGGTGGGTTGGTGGCCTTTTTAAAGACCTGAGTAGTTACTAGCTGCTATAAAGTTGTTTATTGTAAAGGCACATCTTGAAAGGCGGAGGGTCTTAACTGTTAAAGTTTATGTTAAAGTTTTTGGTGTAGAGTTTTAAATAGAAGTAAAGTTTTAATTAGGAGTGGAAGCAGTTTTTGGGGCAAGGACCAAGTTGCAGTCATAGCTCTTATTTTTTTGGGGGTGAGGATGATAGCTGTGAGGGGAGAGAGGAAAGGGAAGGCATTTCTCCATAATGCATACATTCTTATACACAAATTATCTAATAAGTTAAAGAAACTAATTTGAACTATTTTTTGTTGTTAAAATTTTAGCATGGTAGTTTACATATAAACTACGCTTATAGTTTATCTGTTTTATTTAAAAAATGCAAGTAATATTATTGCTATATTATATTCAAAATTATGTTCTTGGAGCCTTTACAGAGACTTATTTTTAAGATTTATTTTTAGACTGATATTTAAGACAGTATTTTTAAGCTTTCACTGAAACTTGTTGATTTCTCTCTAAGAATCTCAAGCCTCTCTTTTAGACTCCACCAAGGGGTGGGGGCAGTGAGGTGGCAGTGTGATGTCAGGGGTGATGGCAGTGATGTCAGGGACTCTGGCAGCGTGCTGGCAGTGTGGCGGCAGTGCTGTGTCATTGTGCCGGCAGTGCTGTGTCATTGTGCCGGCAGTGCTGTGTCAGTGTGGCGGCAGTGCTGTGTCAGTGTGCAGGCAGTGCTGTGTCAGTGTGCCGGCAGTGCTGTGTCA
>PYHW01009372.1:7160155-7173560 GCA_013186435.1 Turdus rufiventris
GTCAGTGTGGTGGCAGTGGCTGTGTCATTGTGGTGGCAGTGCTGTGTCAGCCTGCTGGCAGTGCCCCGTGTGACCCTGCTGTCCCCACAGCTCCCTCCAGCATGCTGGTCAAGGACGAGTACGTGCACGACTACGAGGGGCAGGCGTCGCTGTCGTCGGCCGAGGGCCACTCGGTGCAGACCATCCAGCACCCACCCAGCAACCGTGCGTCCTCGGAGCCCTTCAGCGCCCCAGCCATGCTGGCCCCCGCCGAGGCCAGCACCACCAGCACCACCAACTTCCCCAACATTCCCGTGGCCTCCACAAGTAAGGTCCTGGGGGGTGATCCGGTGCTGGTTGCTGACAGAGCGCAGCTGTGCTGGCTGCACCCCTTGGATGGGAACCCTGTGTGGCCAGCTCGTGGGTGTTAATTAACAGCAGGTGTTGATTGGGAGCAGCGTGGCTCCTCTTCTTTTGTTGAGACTGTTGCTGCTCCAGTGTTTGAGTGCCAAAGATTCAGCCTCAAACTGTAAAATTTTACAACTGACCTCTAACAGAGTACTATGGCTGTTATTTGATAGTTGCCATAGAAATTGAAGAGTTTTACATTTATTTCTAAATTTAATTTTATTTTTATTTAATTTTCTTTAATTTATATTTTAATTTATTTTTATATGTATTTAATGTATTTTTATTTTTATATATTTTTATTTTTATTTTTATTTTATATTTTTATTTATATTTTAATTCATTTTTACTTTTTTCTTACTGTTTTTTATTTTTATTGTTTTATTTTTTATTTATCTAGTTTTATTTTGTATTTACAGCACAAATGCTGTAAGGTGTCAGTATCAAGAGATCTTCAGGCAGTTCTTTAGTCTTCCAGTTTCACTGCCACTATTGTTGTAGTGTTTCACTGTGCTGCCAGAACAAGTTAACCTCCAGTTAATATTTTAACAAGAGTGTTGGAGTGCTGCCTTGAAGTTTCTTTTCCTTTTCTGTGTGTCTGGTGCAAGTGGAAGGGTTTGGTGTGGCAGCAGCAGAACCACCCCTGCGTGCAGCAGGACAGCAGAGGGCTCAGAGCACACTAAAGGAGGTGTGACCATCACTGATTCCATCACACACTGTCCGGACTGCTCCTTAAATCTGCCTGGTGACTTCTTGGCTCAAACTGCTGATGTTTGTAACATCACTGTGTCTTTGTCTCCAGCAGAGATAGAAAGGGTGTGGGTGGTTAATGGCACGGCCTTTGCGCCACAGTTTATAGTTAATAACCTTTTCTCACCAGTGCCACAACTGTTGGAGGCAAGTGGACGTGGAAAAAAAGCTCATTTTTATGTTTTACTGCAAGTTCTCAACGAGTTAAATTCTGCTAGCCGCAGCAGAGAGCAAGTGTAATTGTGGAAGTGTTGATAAGTTTAGTGTTAATGACTGAACTGAAACCTTTCGCAGTCAAATTCTGTCCTGCTCTGAAATATCTGTAGCTTTAATATTAGGTAATTCTAGAAGTATTTATTTGTGAGGGACAAAAAAAAAAAAAAAAGCAGAGGTTTTCTGAGTCCAGTGTCATTGTGCAGCTTCATTGAAGCAGCGTTTATAAAAATGGAATACTGCTCAGAATGTTTTGGAGGAAGATCAATGTGGTGAGTGTCCTCCTTAGGAACATTGTTAAAACATGGTGAAAACAAGCAGCTCACTGCACCTGCTGCTGGCCTCTCTGGATTCACACTAAACCTACTCCAGTGTTAAAAGTTCTGACATCTCCTCCTCTTCCCTTTCAAACCGAAAAAATGTGACCAGAACAAAGATGAACAGAGCTCTCTGCATACCCCTGAAGCTTTAAGGCTGTCAGAGTCAGAATTACCTGATGCAGAGCAATTTTGCGTCAAGTTTCCTGGCGGGTGGAAAAAAAAAAAAAGTGCTGAAACCAAACCTGTGGGAACTATGCATTGCAGTGCCCTTATAGTGGGGTGTATCATACTAGTCAGTAGTGCTGAGCTCTTATTAATCAAAATTTTGGAACGTTCATGAATAGGTAGTGTGTTCTTTTACCAGGTCAACCTCCCAGTATATTGACAGGTAGCCATAGTGATGGACTCTTACAGATTGCTTCAGGGCCCCAGCCAGGAACTCAGCAGAATGGGTTCACAGCTCAGCCAGCCACTTACCACCACAGTGAGTATCCAGTCTGCGCCTCTCAGCTTCCTCAGCCCGGTGTCCAGGCGCCCAGAAGCAGTGGAGGAGCAGCAGGGAGCCCTGAGGGGCTGTCTGGGACACGGCTGGCTTTGTCTTTGCAGACAGTACCACCAGCTGGACGGGGAGCCGGACAGCCGCCTACACCCCCACCATCCCACACCACCAGAACGGCCACCTGCAGCACCACCCGCCCATGCACCCCGGACACTACTGTAAGCACTGCAGCCCCACAGATTCCTTCCTCCTGCCTTCCCCTGCTCTCATTTCTGTACAGCCCCACAGCCTCCTCCTGCTCTGCTCTGCCCTTCCTTCCCCTCCTCATTTCTGCCCCAGAACTGCCTCTGTAAAGGACTTAAAAGTGAAAAACTACCCAGTTTGGGTCAATCAATGAACTTTTCGGACTACAGGGATTAACAGCATGGGTTTCATATTTATTTAAGGGTGTTTCGTGAATTTTTGTTGTGGTTCCTGTTGTGTTACTTGTGTTCTCATGCCTTTGACGTTACTTTAAGAGGTGTTGGGCAGGGCTTCTCATGAAACACAGAAAGGAGAGTTGTGGAGACACCACAGCTCTGCCCTGGAGGGATGTCCCTTGAATGGGCTGTGGTTAGCTTATCTCAACCCTGGAGAGATGCCCTTTAGCTGGGCACATCCTCCCCTGCCTTGGTGAGCTACCCCGAGGGTTTCAGTGACCCCACCATGCCTTAGTGACTATCCTTTGTGGCCCATTGGCCTTTCCCCCTTTGGTACCCGTAAAACCCCATTAAAAACCTGCCCCATAAAAACCCCAGCTCCTCCCCAATTCAGAAAGGAGCTGCCATTCAGAGCTGCTGGACAATAAAGGAATCTCTGTGGAATTTGCCATTCAGTGGCAGCTCAGAGCCTCAGGGGCTCTCCCCTGCAGCAGTAGCAGCACCCAGGGAGCTCAGAGAGCTGCAGGGACACCTCCCTCTGCTTTACACACCAAATCACACCTGGTACAGACTGCACCGAGCAGCCCTGCCTTGCTGAGCCTCTCCTCCAAAGCTTGGCAGCCTTGCACTGAGCGTTTCCCTGCGCTCAGCATTTCTGCATTCACATTCTTCATTCACAGCCTGCCGTTTGCATCAAGGTTTTTTTTGTCTTTCAAAACTTGGAAGTTCTTGCCTTCTCGTTTTTGGGTTTTTGTTTCAGAACTTGGAAATTCTTGCCTTCTTGTTTTTGGTTTTCAGAGGTTTAAAAACTTGGGAATTCTTTCCTTGTTGTTTTTGTTTTTCAGCAGTTTTGAAGTCGTGCTAAGCTTTGGAAGATGTGTCCATGCACACTTTAAAGAGCTTAGCAAAGCCTTGTGCACTCAAGTGTTGTCAGTTCATGAGTGCATTAGCACAGACTTGAAAATATTTTTTCATCTATGAAATAGGACAATAAACTATTGTTTTAAGGTTCTGTGCACACTTGCCAGTTTTAAAGAGCTTAGTGAAACCTTGTGCAGTCAAATGTTGTCAATTCATGAGTGCATTAGCACAGACTTGAAAATATTTTTTCATCTGTGAAATAGGACAACAAACTATTGTTTTTAAGGTACAGGATGTGGAACGGGGAAAAAGATTTGTCAGGCTTCTGTTGTAGGAGCCTAGCTCAGGGAATGTGTTATAGGGCTGTAGTGGATAAAACCAACTCCCACACAAATGGAAGATTTCTAAGTTTTGTAGCAAAAGGCTGTAACAGTTTTTTATTTTCTAATACAGTTTTTATTAGAATGTTCCCCATATTAGAATATGTAGTATATATTCTGTATTAGAAGATAGAACACATATTTAATACAGATCACCTTCATGCAGCAGGTGTTGTTAGTGGAGGGGAGAATATGTTTAAATTAACCTTAGAATATCTTTTCAGCCTGTCTCTATCCATAAAACCGTGCTTTAGACTGAGTTAATAAGATTCATTCCTTTATTCCATGAGGCTCCCCCTTCATTCAGCGTGCAATTTGTCAGAGTAGCAGGATGAAAGAAGCACTGGGGGTGCTGTGGACAGGCTGTAAATGCTTTTGAGTGCATGTGTCTCTCCAGAATTAATATTTGTGAGTGGCTGGTGATGCTCCACCGAGCTTTTCTTGGCTGCTGCCGTTTCTCACTTGTGTTGAGACACTTCCACAGGCCCTGCCTGCCCTGACTTCTTGTTGCAAAAGCTGCTGTTATTTATAATAATCCTAAATTTGAGTCTCTCCTCCCTGTTCTCTGCTGCCTCCCGGTTCCTAGAGGGGGCAGAATAATCTGATTCTGTGTGCAGTTTATTTTTAGAAAACATGTTGTCTGGGGCTTTTTTCCATCCTGAGTGGCTGTTTGTCGTTATGGAGTCCACAGCATGCTGGACAGCTCGTTCTGTGATTGAGGGGGTGGTTTCATAGGAAAGCAGCTGAGGGGAGGAAACCTTGTAAAAAAAGTAAAACCTTGTTAAAAAAAAAAAAAAAAANAAGAGCTGTGTCAAACAAACTGCATGTCTTCTTTTCAAGGGCCAGTTCACAACGAACTCGCATTCCAGCCTCCCATATCAAATCATCCTGGTGAGTAAATCCTGATGAGAGATGTGTGCTGGTACTGCCAGATAAACCCTGGTTTAAATTTGGGTCTCTATAAGCTGTGAGCTGAGTTTAATTCAATGAGTGAGCTGAGTTTAGTCCAGTTTAATTAATTAAACTCCTCCAGGACCCACAGCCCAGCAGTCAGGCAGCACAGACACACCCCTTGAAGCGGGGGCACTGCCCTCTCAAAATGTGGTGCTGGAGTTGCTCCCTGGATGTTTTTGGAGGAGTCCCAGGAGCCTCCCTTGGCCGCGCAGTTCAGAGAGTCTGCTCTAGTAGTGGGAGCTCTCTCTTGCAGGTGCAGGGTGATGTTTTGTGTTTAACAGGACTAACACTGTTCCCTGCAGAGGGAGAGCTACACAGCTGAAAGTCCAGAGTTAAACTTGTTTGGTTTTTGTCCAGTTACTGGGGCAGTGCCAGGAATGAAATGCTGATAACTGCTGGGCGAACTTAACTGTATCTAAGTTGTGTTTCCCTTTATTTAGTGTCTCTTTCACACTGTTGGTTTGGTGCTGTGGCTGCCCAGCCCTGGCAGTGTCCTGGGACAGAGATTGGGAAGGAGATGAGCCCTAAGGTCCCTTCAAACCCAAACCACTCTGGGATCCCAGGATTTGTTCTGTGCTCCCAACAAGCAGGGCCCAGCTCTGTTCCCCTGTGGTGGAAATGGACCCTTGCACTCAGCAGAGGTGCTGAGCTCCCCAGAACCCCAGAAGGGGCTGGAGCTTACAGCAGCTTTGGGTTTTGAGGTGCCCAGACACAGCACCCAGGGCCTTTGACAGGCCAGCTGCTCCAGGTGGCACAGAAACTGCTGACACCGGAGTGGGAAACATGTGCTGTGCTTGGTCAGCTTCCAGTGTTCACCTGGGGGTTTGGGTTTTGGTGGAATGCCTTAGGGAGGGCCTGGGTCTCCCTTCCTCACAAGGCAGGGTGCTGCAGAAGCCATCTTTCCTTGGCAGCCAGTTTTTATTTTCCAAATGCCCGAAAGAGGTTGGAAGACTCATACAGTGTTTCTCTGGGCTAGCAGACATGGGCAGTGTTTCTCTGGGCTAGCAGATTGCAGTGCTGGGCTAGCAGATGCGCCTTTGTCTCCGTGCCCTTTCCTGTGCAGTGTCTGGCGGTGTCTCACCGGTTTTCTGTGAATTTTTTCCTTGCCCAGCTCCAGAGTACTGGTGCTCCATTGCCTACTTTGAGATGGACGTGCAGGTCGGTGAGACCTTCAAGGTCCCTTCCAGCTGCCCCATTGTCACCGTGGATGGCTACGTGGATCCTTCTGGAGGCGACCGCTTCTGCCTGGGCCAGCTGTCCAACGTGCACCGGACAGAGGCCATCGAGAGAGCAAGGTAGCCCATGTGTCCCTGCAGTGTGAGCAGTGCTCGGGTGCTGCCTGCCTTGGGGAGTGTTTGTTTGCATTATCCTCTGTTTGCAGGAGCAGTCCTGCAGCCCCGGCTCGCCCACGAGCCCCAAAAACTCCCAAAAATATCCTCAAAAATCCCTGAAAAATCTGAGAAAAATATTAAAAAATCAGAAAAGAAACCCTAAAAAAATCTCAAAAATATCCTTAAAGATCCCCAAAAAAATTCCCTAAAAATCAGAAAAAAATTTCCAAAAAATCAGAAAAAATCCCTAAAAAAATCTAAAAAAAAAAAAGATCCTTAAACATCCCAAAAATCCCTGAAAATCAGAAAAAAATCCCTAAAAATAAGAAAAAAATCCCTAAAAATCTAAAAAAAATCCTTAAGAATCCCCAAAAAATCCCTAAAAATCATAAAAAAACCCTAAAAAATAATAAAAAAAAATCCTTAAGAATCCCAAAAAAATCCCTAAAAATCAGAAAAAAATCCCTAAAAATCAGAAAAACCAAGCAAACAAACAAAACAAAACAAAAAACAAACCAAAACAAACAAAAAAACCCCAAAAAAACAAACAACCGTCCCTGCTGGCCAGCTTTTCTCTGCTCTCGGGCCATGCCTCGGGGCTAAAGTTAGCAGTATGTGCCTTGTATGTGCAGGCTGAGTGTTAGCTGTGATGTGGGAAAGGCTGCGGTTTATAGATCTGTCAGAGGAGCAGGGCAAGGCTGGCAGAGCTGCTGAGCTCTCCTTCCTCCTCACCCTGCCTGTGCTGGCCTTTGAACTGGAAGCACACAGAGCTCAAGCCATCCTGCAGCTTTTTTCCCCCACCCCCCCTCTTTGAAAGGAGATGGAAGAAGATGTCGCATTATGACAATCAAAGCATTAGATGGGCAAACAAACAGGTAAAATGTGGCTTTGTGCATGTTCCTGGGTGTCTCTAAAAAACTCCTGGGACTTTGCAAGCAGAACAAGTGCGTTTGTCCCAGCTGGTGTGCAATCAGCTCTCACTGCATCCTGTGCTCCCCACCCCTCAGCAGGGCTCTGGCCGTGCCCCTGACCCTCCCTTCCCTCCGCAGGTTGCACATAGGCAAGGGGGTGCAGCTGGAGTGCAAGGGCGAGGGCGACGTGTGGGTGCGCTGCCTGAGCGACCACGCCGTGTTCGTGCAGAGCTACTACCTGGACAGGGAGGCAGGCCGTGCCCCGGGGGATGCCGTGCACAAGATCTACCCCAGTGCCTACATCAAGGTGGGTCTGCTGCTCCCTGCCTGCAGAGCCTTCTGTTCTGCACCCAGCTCGGAAGGGATAAACCCTGCCTGGCTTTTAACAGCTCTCACGAGCTCCATTGGTAATTCACAGAAAGGTGACTCCTAAAACAGCTCTGTGCTCAAAGTGTCATCTGGGTACTCTGGGAGTAAATTTTGTACTTCAAACAGCGTTGATAACACTTCGTTGTATTCTTAGCCTGGCAGTTTTAAATTAACTGCAGCTAAAATTTTTAGCTTACACTATCTGTTTCTTTTCTCCAAAAAAAGGCAGAGCTGTGAAACTAAATCTAAATATAGCATAAGCTTAGGGTGTGTGTTAAGGTGTCATGAACGTGAAGTGACCCAGAGGTCAGAGAAAGTTGCATGGAAATAAATAATTTTGAGGAGATTCTTACTCAGACATGCTTCTGATAGACCGTGAACTTACAAGCCACACTTGTAAAAAGCCAGTCTTGTGCTGAACTCCTTGCAGTTCACGGTGGTTTGGCTTTGTAACCATCAGTTTTGCAGACAGCTGTGCAGTGAAGGTGAAGGAAACCCCTCGAGCTCCTAATAAGGAAACAGAGTTCTGTACACGTTAGTGGCAAATAGTGATCACAAAGGTACAAAGTGCCACCAGCCATGGACCTGTCAGTTACTGGTATTTCTTTCAGATGTCAGTGAGATAATGTGGGACTTGTTGGCTTTTCTAATTTATATTCCTACTTCTCTGGAAATCCCAGGATTTAGCAAAGCAGCAGGGCTTTAATCTGCCTGTAGCACCCTTTAGGCTGTGATCTACACAAGGTGCTGCTTTGGGCAGGTTTTGGTATTCCCAGTGTGGTGAGGTACAGTAGGATCTCTAAGGATCCACTTTGTTTAGGATTTAGGCAGGGATTAAGAGTGAGGCTGTTAAAAATTACACCAGTGGTGAGAGCACGAAGGGGCTGTGAGGGCTCTCGGGACGCGCTTGGGGGTCAATGTACCCGCTGTGGTGGGCAGGAGTGATGCTCTGTGTGTTTGGTGTTTGCAGGTGTTCGACCTGCGCCAGTGCCACCGCCAGATGCAGCAGCAGGCGGCCACTGCCCAGGCAGCCGCCGCAGCCCAGGCGGCCGCCGTGGCCGGCAACATCCCCGGGCCGGGCTCCGTGGGGGGAATCGCCCCGGCCATCAGTGAGTACAGCACAGCCCTGCCTCCCTGAACGTCCCTGCGGCTGAGCTGGGCCTCTGAGCTGGGCCTGCAGCTGAACTGGCCCTCTGAACTGGCTCTCTGCACCTGAGCTGCCACAGCACAGTGGCCATGGCGTGGAGCAGCCCCTGTCACTGACCCCTGCATGGACAGTGGCCATGGCGTGGGACAGCTGGCCACTCTGTCCTTGGCCCAGCCCTGCCCCACACTGCCCACCCCGCAGTGTCCATGTGGAAGTGGCTGCTCCTTGTCCTAGAGCACAGCAGAAAACTTTGATGTGCAAGGTCAAACAGTGTCCCTGTTCCTCTAAACAGAGCCACTTCTGGCTGCTCACAGCCCATCTTGAGAAATGTGTTTGTGTTTAAGCTCAAAAACATTGCTCCAAACAACAGGAATTTTTGGGCAAGAGTCCGTGACTAGGTGTAGGAGCGCCTACTGTTAAGGTTCTCAAGGAAAGCTGAGGGTGGTTTTTTTATCTCTCTTTTTTGTTATTAAAACTCGGGGCTGGTGTTTTCTTAGTTCCTAAATTCTGGATTGTTGAAATTGTTCCAAAGTACTTTTGGAGTAAGTGCTTACATGACTCAGGCTGCCTTGTGTGCCGTGGGATTCCATGTGCTGCCCCATGGCTCTCTTCAGCTGCCCTGTGAATTTCGAAAGGCATTTTGAGGAATGTTTGTCACTTTTTTGTCTCGGCCACGCTTGTGATTTGAAGTTTGCTGGCTGTATTTATCTCTCTGTCCTGTCAGCTAGGAGTGGTGTGGTTTGTTAATCAGGCTTCCTGCAGGTGCCCAGTCTGAGTTCTTGGGTGGAAAATGCAGCATTTGGCAAACCTCAGAAATCAGCATTTTGTGGCTGGATTTCCTAAGTGTTGTTTACATTTGGGGTTCATCCTGCCTGATTTCTGTGGGGATAGAGGGGCAATTGGGGAGGAATTGCTGGCTGTGAGGGCAGGCAGGGTGCACGGGTGCCCACAGCAGGCTGTGGCTGTCCCTGGATCCCAAGGCCAGGTTGGATGGAGTTGGAGCAGCCTGGGACAGTGGAAGGTGTCTGTTCACATGGCAGGAGTGGCCCTGGATGGGCTCTGAAGTCCTTCCAACTCAACCCATTCCCTGGTTCTGACTGTTGGGATTTTTGTGTCTCAGCACTGGTCCAGGGTGGCAGAACACTGTAAAAGCCGAACCTGTGAGAAATGACGGGTGGGTGCATTCATAGGCAGTGAGGGCTGGCCTGGCTGGGTGAGAGGGGGCACTGCACGGGCCCAGCGGAGGGACAGGAGTGACAGCAGTGTGAACACGGGTGACACTGACCCCCCCCGTCCCCAGGTCTGTCGGCCGCAGCTGGCATCGGGGTGGATGACCTGCGGCGCCTGTGCATCCTGAGGATGAGCTTTGTCAAGGGCTGGGGGCCCGACTACCCGCGGCAGAGCATCAAGGAGACGCCGTGCTGGATCGAGATCCACCTGCACCGCGCCCTGCAGCTGCTGGACGAGGTGCTGCACACCATGCCCATCGCCGACCCCCAGCCCCTGGACTGACCCTGCTGCTGCTGCTGCTGCTCCGGGGCCCCGCTGTCCTCGGCAGGTTGCCTTGTAAAATACGGTTCTGTTTATAACCTGAAGATATATTTTACTTCTCCTTCTGCTTAACCTTCTGAAAACAGGTTTTAAAAATGTGTTTGCCGCCTTGCTCTTAGCAGAAAGAATCTGAACGTGCAGGATTTTTGGATTTCAGTTGTTTCCAGAACTCAGTAGTCGTAAATACAGGGCCTGAAGTGGAAGGTAAATGCTTTATAGAGACTTCAGAGTATTGGGTTTGTTCCCTTTGAAACTCTCCTTCCCTACCACGGCATCTTGGTGATCAGCCTCACGGGAGCCTTTTGTATGCAGAATATATATTATATATATATTTATATCTGAAAATTCCTTCTAGTAGTTAAAAACATTTACCTTGTAGCGACTTTAAAATTCCAGCTGATTTGTGATATTCTGTTTAGGGAACAGTAGTTAACAGAAGACTTCTTTATTTTGTTGACGATCATGTTATGATTTTTCCAGGTTAAAGCCTAGCAGCTGCCAAAAAGTGAGGGGATGACACATAACATGTTGTTGGCATTGATCACAAACTTCATTAGTTTAAAAAAAAAAATACATCCTAGATGTTTTTTTAATATAGTCATGTGAGTTTTGAAACACTAAAGGAAACGGATACTTTCAGTGCTGGCACTCAGTTTAAGGTGAAACACCCAGCCTGCAACATTGCCACTGAAATTGTATCATGAGCGCCTAATGGCAGGAACGTATTTTCGTAATTACTACTGACCTGTATGATTTTCCTCAAAAAAAACCCCAAAAAACCAAAAAAAAAAACAAAACAAAAAAACACCTAACCAAAAAAAAAACCAAAAAAACCCCCAAAAACCTTAGCATGTATTCTGGATAAATTTGCATGACTCCTTTTACTTGCGTATATCATGGAAGTATGTATGGTAACCCATCGGTGTTTAGGACTGGGATTTTGTACCCGTTCACCATTTCCACTCAGGGCAAGATGGCAAACCTGTTTTTATACCTCCTGGTTATTTTAGCCCTCTGCCATCGGTGACCGCATCCAGGGGCAATGGCTCGCACAGAGAGCTGGCAGCACTGCTTGTGGGACAGATGCAGGATCTCTGCTTTTCTCTAGTGCCTGTACCAATAACAGGATGGAAACCCGGTCGTAAAAATTGCGTTTGCTGCCAATGTGGCTGCACCTTGGAGCGGTGGGGCAGGGGCAGAAATGGGTGATTTTCCCCTGTTTTCATTAATTCCATTGTTTTTCCTGTTGCCTCCTTGGGGCTAGGTTTTAATGAGATCCCTTTGTTCCCTCTCTGGTGGCAGCCCCCTCGCTCTCTCCTGCTGCTCTCCCAGGTTTTGGCTCCAAACTGTTTGGTTTTGCAGGAAACCTGCACCCCTGGCTGGCGTTCTGCTCGTGCCAAACCTGGGCAAGGCAGGGAAAGGCTGGCTCAGCCTGCTGCTGTTGCTGCTCGCCTCACATTCTGAAAGAACTCAGTCAAGGCGAGATTTTCTGCAGGTGTCCACCTGCAGTGGAGTAAATGGATGGCCAAAACGTTTGGAGTAGGACAAAATAATATCTGATGATTTTATTACAGGAAATCACTCTGTGCATCAGGAGAAGTCAGAGGCAGTAAAAGCTGAAAAGGCATTCATCTTCTCCAAGCAGCTCCCAAAAGGCTGCACTTGCAGCTGTCAAAGAAAGATGAGACAATCTTATTCTTAGTTTTTAATATGCTGTTAAATTAACTTTTGTATTTTTGTGACAAGGCATAAAAGGCAGCACATAATAAGCAGCAGACACGGAGTTCTTGACAGGCTTGTGTTTCTGTCTGAGAGCTGAGAGAGCTGTGATGGTCCCCGTGTGCAGGGATGTCAGGGTGCGGAATTGTCTCTGAATTGCTCACCTCCAGGTCCCCCGGCAGGGATTTGTTCAGCTGGCACCCTCCTGCTCATCCTGCTGCTCCAGGGCTTTGAGAGGCCCCTGCTGGTCCAGGCGGTGCTTCCCTGGCTGGGCAGGGTGGTGGAGCTGATGGGCAGCAGCGTTTCTGCAACCCCGTGCCGGAGCCGAGTGTTTCCTCTGGCTGTGCCACCCGCCCCAGATGGCTCCCGCTGGTGCTGGGGGGTTTGTGAGCATCGCCCCCCGGCTGTCTCTGCTGCCCCAGAGCTGCTGGCGTCCCCGGGGATGGTTTAGTGTCACTGGGGGAGAGCAGAGCCGCCCCTGAGCACCCTCAGGCTGCTGTGCCTTGTGGGCGAAGTGTCGCTCCCAAACCTGAGCCAGCTCCTGCTTTCTGGCTCCAGGACATTTTGAGTTAGGTTCAGTAGCACCCCAGAGTTTGTTTCAGCTGGATTGAGAGCTGAAAATCACCCTGAGAGGGTTTTCCAGGTGTGGAAACCTGGTTAAGCATTTCTTTTCGTTTCTTCAGCCATTGCCTTTTGATAAGCGGTCACCAGAATTCCCAGTAGTTCCTTTGTAGCTTCCTGTATGTTTTTCATTAGACCTAGTTTGTGGATAATATACTGTAGCTAACTTTCCTGAAATTCTGTAACAGAGTATGTTTTTGATTAAAAAAGGTAAAGATTCAAGTCTCGGCTGCTTTGTTTCATTTAGCGGTAAACTTTTATTTCTGAGGGCGCCCAGAGCTGCGCTGGGGCGGGGAGAGCTCCTGGCCGGGGCTGCAGCTCCGGGGTTCAGGGCTTGGAGCAGCCCAGACCCAAAGCCAAGCCCGGAGTCCAGAACGGAGCTCGGGATGGTGTGGTGCCCCTGACAGGCCCTGAGGTGCCAGACTCAGAGCGGTGTCATTCCCCCAAAACACCAAATCCCCGAGTTCTCCCCACGGGCTCCTGTTTGGTTGCCCTGTCTCCCTACCTGCTCCTCAGTCACCACCTCAAGCCCATTTTGGCTCCTGACCTCTCCAGAAAATGTTCCCCCTTGCCCTTCCTGGCACTGCCGCCCTCCTATGTGGCCACTGCCTGTTGTTGTGGCCAGCATGGACCCATCCGTCCGTCCGTGAGCTGCTGCACATCCACCCTGAGCCGTGCCCGTGGCTGCGGGGGTGGGATAATCCCAGCCCACAGGGCTAGAACCGGACCAGAGGCTTCGACCCAGCTTCTCCGTCCCCTCATCCTGCGGGTGGAGCGTAGCATTCCCGTTTTAGATTGTTCTCCCCTCGGCCTACACATACACCAAAGGGACAAGTGGAGATCAGCCACCAGGAGGGGAGAGGCTGCTCGGGGTCGGGGGTAACAGGGATGAGCCCAGGGATGGGCACAGGGATGAGCCCAGGGATGGGCACAGGGATGGGATGAGCACAGGGATGGGATGAGCACAGGGATG
>PYHW01009372.1:7173684-7184181 GCA_013186435.1 Turdus rufiventris
GGGATGGGCACAGGGATGAGCCCAGGGATGGGCACAGGGATGGGATGAGCACAGGGATGGGATGAGCACAGGGATGAGCACAGGGATGAGCACAGGGATGGGATGAGCCCAGGGATGGGCACAGGGATGAGCCCAGGGATGAGCACAGGGATGGGATGAGCACAGGGACGGGGTCAGCAACAAATGCTGGTCATTTTTGGTTTGTGTCCATCTGTGTCCGGCAGGCCCGGAAGTGTCCAGCAGCGCTGGAGTGTCCAGCAGCTCCTCCGGGGCCAACAGCCCCGGGCTCACCCTCGGGGTTCCCCAAACTCTGCCCAGCCCCCATCCCAGCCCCGGTGTCCGCTCCCTCCCGGCTCTGGGGTTGCAGGGGTCTCACCCCGAGGGCCGCGGAGCGATTTCCGAGCCGGCTGTTCTCAGAAATGGAGCAGGAACCCTGAGCAGACCCAGCCCGGCTCTCCCAAGCGCTCCGCTGCCAGCCCCGCCCTCACCTGCGGGGAGCGTGATGAGCCCCGGCCCTGGCGGATGGTCAGCGGTCAGCGGTCAGCGCCGGCACTGCCCCAGCCCGGCCTCTGCTCTGCCCGCCCCCAGCCCCGGACAGGCACGGCCGGAGCGGCCCCGGGACGGGATTCCCAGGATTGACCCCTGATCCCGGCCAGGACCCGGACGGGATCCCTGGGCAGGGAGCGCTCGGGACCGGCTCGGTGCCGCTGGAGGAAAGCGGGGCTGGCGGCATCTTGCCGGGACAGCACGGACAGAACCGGGACAGCACGGACTTGCCCGGGAAGGCAGCGCAGCGCCTCAGGAGCTAAGGAAAAACCCGAGTTTAACGATTCCTTAACAAAAATCGGGACTAACGCGGCTGTGCCGAGCCCGCTGGCGAGCGCTCCCCTCCCGCGGGCCCGAGCGAATTCCAAGCGGGACGTGCACGGCCGCGGAGCAGCGAACCGGGACCGCGACCCGAGCGGCCCAAAGCTGGGCCCCTCNAATCCGTCACACAGGGAACCCCTCAGGGGATTTTGGGGTTTCTGTGCCCCCCATCCTCCCCCAAGTGACAGGCAGGCAGAAGAACGTTCAAGTTAATGGAAACAAGTCTTTATCAACTTGTAATATCAGAAAAATAAAACTCTTATTTCTCTTTACAGCAAATATATAATATCAGTGCTTTGGCCGTCATAAGTTAAAGGCCCTTTATCATAAAATATATGGATTTGTTTTATTTTCTCGTTTAAACTTTACTCAAATTGGATCTGTAACCTCTACGACCTCCCTACATATACATAACAAAAAGTGTAGCAAAATTAGCAAATACTAAACCCAGCCTTGGCCCTGTCCTCGGTCAGCGGGCACGGACACGGCCGTGCTCGGACACTCGGACACCGGAGTGCTGCAGGACGGGCCCAGGGCCCTCAGGGCAGCTCCCAGACTCGGAATCACAAAAATAAAAACCGTTGCCTGTAAACTTTTTAATACGAAATGTAACTCTTCAAGTGGAAATTAAAAATAAAGTTTTCTCTGCACGTTTGCTAGTTCGACAGACGTGTGATTTCGTTTCATCTTTTTTATGTTTTTTTCTGTTATACTGAGAAAAAAGCTTTTTCTTGGTAAAATAATGCTTAAAAAAATAAAAAATCCACCAGAACTCCTGTTAGTATTTTTATCCTTTCTTTCCTCCTCCTTTTTTTTTTGGTTATTTTGTATCGTTCCGTTTGCTTGTTTTTTGTTGTTTTAACATATGCCAGCACAGATTTAGGAACACACTGAGGATGAAAGAGCTGGAAACATCCACAGGTTGAAATGCAAGAATTTGGGAGACTTTTCCTTTTTTTTCTTTCAAAACTCATGACTGGAAAGGCATTTTTGAAATGAAGCAAACTGATTGCAGGGCTGAAAAATGAACACCACACAAGGGCACACACGCAGCTCCCCATTTTTCCTTTTCCTTACCAAAAATAAAACGTGTATCTAGAGTATGTGCAAGACGAGGACTGGACACCACAAAATGCTTCACATTTTGATCTGCAGGCTCTCGGGAAAGGCGATTTCGGGACAGCTCGGCCGGAGGAGTGAACGGAATGTCAGCAGCGCCAGGAACCGGCCGGGGGCTGCAGAGCTTGGACAGGAGCCTTGGACAGACAGCACGGCCCTGCCCAGCCAGGCCGCTCCCCGCAGATCTGTGTGGCCATCACAGATCCATCCCTGACCCCTCGGCGCCCGGCCAGGCCTGTCCAGCCCTGCTCTGGCCTGGCAGCTGCTGGCCGCAGCCGCCCCAGCAGCTCGAGGAGGTGGCGTGAGGAACAGAGGGGCAGGATGGGTGTGAGCTGTGCTGCAGGGCAGAGAGCGGGGCTGTTCCCAAACCTGTTTGGAGCGCTGGCAGTGTAGAGAAGGCAGCATTGGAAGTGTCGGCAGCGCGCAGCAGAGGCCTGGCTGGGGCACAGAGCCTTTGCAACAACCCACAGCGATTGCTTCTCGGCTGTGGGACGGGGGTGAAGCCTCCCCCATATCCCCTGACCCCTCCTGGGGACCGCCCAGGCTCGGTGTGACCGTGGCAGCCCAGGAGGGAGCACAGCCCCAGCAAGCCCGGCAGGCAGAGCTGCAGGGAGCTGGCGCGGGGGCGAGGCGCGGCTCAGGAGTGGATCTGGATGGCCTGCGTGACCGCGGTCTGGCACACGGGGCACACGGGCGCGTCCCGCTCGCAGATCCTGCCGGCGCACTGCAGGCAGAACAGGTTGTGGCCGCAGGGCACGAGGGCGGCTGTGGCCTCGCTCTCCACGCACAGCACGCAGTCGTGCCTGCGCCGGCACTCGGGGGGCGAGCTGGACGTGGAGCCGCCGTTGGACGAGGAGTAGCTGTTGGTACCGTTGGAGAAGGCAGGGATGTAGATGGGCAGCCCGGGCTGGTGGCTGCAGCCCGGTGGGTCACCGCGGGCCCGTCTGGCCAGTGGGTGCTCCAGGCTCTCGGAGAAGGTGGGAGACAGGCGTGGTGTGGGCGGCTGGCTGCCGCGGCACGGGGCACCGGCGCTGCCCATGCCCTCCCCCCCTGGCCCGGCCAGCGCGGCCGTGGGCTCCAGCGGTGCCCAGATGGTCGGGGAGGGCACGGGCAGGGGCTCGTAGGCGGGCGAGTCCAGCGCCAGCTCCTCTGTGCCCACGGACGGCAGCGCCTCACCGAACCAGAAGCCGCCGGTGCTGAAGGGGCTGGTGGGGCTGAAGTCGGCCAGGCGGCCAAAGTAGGAGTCGGTGGAGCCGCTGCCCAGCGAGCTGGAGCTGTCGGTGCGGTAGCTGCAGGCCACCCTGGCGCGCGCGCGGGGTGTGGGGCGCAGCCAGACGGGGCCCGTGCTGCCCTCGAAGCCCACATCGGTGCCGTTGGCGCGGAAGTCGCTGTCATCGCCCAGCTCCAGGAAGGTGCCGGTGCGCATGGCGATGTGCATCTCGATCTCCTCGCGCGCCCGGTCCACGTTCTCGGGCATGCCCGTCACCTCGAACACAGGCTCCTTGTCGCGGCTGGGCGTCATGATGTAGGTGTGCGTCTGCTGCTGGATGCGCTTGATGGTGGCTCCCTTGGGGCCCACCACCAGCCCCACCACGCGGTACGGCACCCGCACCTGCACCGTGGTCTGCCCCGGCAGCGCCGGCGCGCAGCACGGCCTGCCTGCCGCGCCACCCTTGCCGCGCGACGCCCGGATCAGCGAAAAGTGCTCGGCCGCCGACAGGATCTCCCTCTTGACCGTGGCCACGTCCTCCTGGCGCCCCGTCACCAGGAACACCGGCTCCTCCCCGCGCAGCGGCGTCTTGATGTACGTGTTGGTCTTGGCCCGCAGTGCCTTGATCTTGCAGCCTGTGAGGGAGAACGCCCAGGTGAGTGGGGAACGGAGCCTGCAGCCCCCAAAACCACAGGGAACCACGGCTGCTGCTCCCAGCCCAGCCTGCAGACCCCAAAACCACAGGGAACCACGGCTGCTGCTCCCAGCCCTGCCTGCAGACCCCAAAACCACAGGGAACCATGGCTGCTGCTCCCAGCCCTGCCTGCAGACCCCAAAACCAAACCAACACTTCCAGGAGGGAGCAGGGCCTGCACCACAGCCTGTGAGGGACAGACAAAAGCACAGATTCACCAACAAGTCTTCATTCATCTGCCTCCTGCCATTGGGGCCCTGTAAATTCTGCCTTTCTCCCCTCCCTGAACTGTCCCCCAGAAGCCCACGCAGAGGCTGCACACAAACAGGGCTCAGTGGGATTTCCCCCCTCAGCTGACTAGGGACACCCCAAACAGACACCATAAATTAATGGCTCATTCCCATGTGATTTCTAGGGATGGAACGACAGTTTGTGGGACACAGCAGGACACAGCAGACAGAGCCTGAGAGCCTGAGCCTGAGAGCCTCAGAGCTTGAGCCTGCTGCTGTAGAGGGAAAGGAAAAGATGCAGCCCGGGGTGGGAGAGGCCTGAAGTACCTGAGCTGTGGTGCTTTGAAGCTGTGAGCACAGGGAATACAATGAAGAGCACCTCAAACCAGCAGCTGGTCCTGCTCAATCCCTGTGTGTGCTCCCTGCACTGACCCAGCCCCGCTCCATCCCCCAGCATTTTTGGTTAATTTTCCCGAGTTTGGTAACAAGATGCAAAGTGAAGAGAATTAACCCAGCAGCCCGAATTTTCAATGCAAATCCCAGCTCGGGCTGGGGGACAGTGGTGGCTGTCCCTGTCCCCTCTGCGGGGTGGCCTCAGGTGGAAATGGGAGTGGGCATGGAGGCACAGTGACAGCCAGGGCAAGGAGAGGTGGCACAGGTGACAGATAGGGCAAGGAGAGGTGGTACAGGTGACAGATAGGGCAAGGAGAGGTGGCACAGGTGGCAGGCTGGGTTTAGGGAGATAAAAATCAGGTTTAGGGGCAGCTCGGCTGGGTTTAGGGGCAGTTGGGCCAAGTTTAAGGGCTACCTAGGTCGGGGCTCCTGTAGATGGGACAGGAGGGTCCCACCCCGGGTGTGAGGGGACAATAGGGTCCCCAAAATGGGGGAAAGAGTAAAACGGGGTCCCAACCTTCAGGGGGTGAAGATGAGGGTCTCCAAAATGGCAAAAAGAGGAGAAAGGGCTCAGGACCCTCGGGGAGTGAAATGAGGGTTCCACCCCAGTTGAGAGGGGGTAGGAAGGTCCCCAAAATGGGGGGAACAGAAGGAGGGGGTCATTTTGACCTCAAGGGGTCAAAATGAGGGTCCCATTCGGTGTTTGAGGGGACACGAGAGTCCCCAAAATGGGGGAAAGAGTAAAAGGGGGTCCCAGTCCTCAAGGGGTGAAGATGAGGGTCCAGACCTGGGGTGTGAGGGGACAGGAGGGTCCCCAAAATGGGGGAAAAGGAGAAAGGGGTCCCAGCCCTCAGGGGGTGAAATCAGGGTCCCACCCCAGGGTATGAGGGGATAGGAGGGTCCCCAAACCGGGGGACGAGGAGAAGATGTCCCAGCCCTCAGGGGGTGACATCAGGGTCCCCAGAACAGACCCGGCCCTCAGGGGTGCAGCCGAGCCTCCCTCCTCGGCGCTCCCCGCCGTGCCCCCGCGGCTCCCCGCACTCACCCTGCCGCCCCACGATCTCCGCCACATGCTCGGAGCTGGGCACGGGCACGCACTCGGTGGTGTTGACGCTCCTGCCGCGGAGCAGCGCCGCCTGCTCGCCGCCCGGGGCCTCGCCGAACGTGTGGGACAGCATGGCCGCCATCACACCCCGAGCTCCGGCCTCCCCCTCGCCAGCACCGACAGCCGGCAGCAGCGGCGCCGGCAGCAGCAGCGCGGCCGTGTCCGCCTCGTCCTCATCCTCCTCATCCTCCCGCAGCTCCTCGCAGTCCTCCTCCTGCTCCTCTTTGGCGGGAGGCCGGTGGAGGCCGAGCACCTGCAGGCGCTGCTGGAGCAGCAGCAGCGCCGGCTCGGCGGGTTCGTTGGCCTCGTTGGCTCCGCTCGGCATGGCGGCCACGGCTACGAGAGCGGAGCGGCCATCGCCGGGGCTGAGCGGCGGGGCCGGAGCTCAGCGCGGCTGCGGGGCCACGGCGCGGCCTCGGCGCGGCCGCGGCGGCGGCGGCGGCGGAAAGGGGAGGAGCGGCCACGCCCCGCCCGGAGCGCAATACGATTGGCTAAAGATCCATAGGGCGGAGCCTATAGGTAATTGACAGGTTCCGCCCCGAGCTCGTCGCAATCTGATTGGCTGAGAAAGGCGAGGGGGCGGAAGTAAAACAGTGATTGACAGCGCTCTCGCGCGCTCGGCGTGGCCTCATTGAGGGAGAATGAGGGCGGGGTATAAGATTGATTGACAGCTCCCCGCCCCACGTTCATCGCAATCTGATAGGCTGAGAACGGCGATGGGGTGGGGCTTAGAAGTGATTGACAGCTCCGCCCTTATCCTACGAATGCTCTGCCTGTCAATCACTCGTAGGCCACATCCCTGATTTTTGGGGATTCCAATCCCGATTTTTTGGGGTTACAATTGCAAATTTTTGGGATTCCAATCCCGATTCTTGGGAGATTCCCATCCTGATTTTTTTTTGGGATAATAACTCGAAGTTTTTGGGTTTACAATCCCGATTTTTGGGGATTCCAAATCCAATTTTATGGGGATTATAATTCCAAATTTTTGGTGTTCCAGTCCCATTTTTTTGAGATTCTAAGACCACTTTTTGTGGATTCCAATCCCGATTTTTGGGCTAATAATTCGAATTTTTGGGGGGTTTAAATCCCAATTTTTTGGGGTTCTAATCCCAGTTTTTAGGACTTGAATCCCAATTCTTTTGGGATTAAAATTCCAATTTTTGGGGATTAAAATTCCATTTTTTTGGGTTACCAATCCCAATTTCTGGCAATTAAAATCCTAATTTTTGGAGATTCCAATCCAATTTTTTTGGATAATAATTCCAATTTTTAGGTTCTAATCCCAATTTTTGGGGATTCACGTCCACATTTTCTGGGATTATTATTTTAATTTTTGCAGATTACAATCCCAATTTTCTAGGACTCCAATCCTAATTTTGGAGGATTCCAATCCAATATTTGGGTGGATTCCAATCCCAATTTTTTAAAATAAGAATGCAAAGTTTTGGGGTTACAATGTCAAATTTTTGTGGATAATAATCCCAGGTTTTGGGATTTAAATCCTGATTTCTTGGGGATTTTAAAACCAATTTTTTGTTGTTTAAATCCAAATTTTTGGAATGAAAATCTGATTTTATGGGGTAACTTTCCAATTTTTTTGGGTTTCCAATCTCAATTTTTTGAGGTTAATAATTAAATTAAAAAAAATTTTTAATTAAAATGTTCTCATTTTAAAATTAATTTAAAAAAAAATTAATTATTTTTTTCCTATTTTTAATTTTTAATTAAAATTTTCTTCTTTTAAAAATTAATTTAAAAATTTTAAATTAAAATTTCCCAATTTTTAAATGAATTTTTAATTTTTTTTAAATTAAAATTTTCTCATTTTTTAGTCAAGTTTTTCTTTATTTTAAATGGAAATTTTCCCCATTTTAAATTCAAATTTTCTCCCTTTTAAAATTAATTTTTTAGTCATTTAGATTTTTGGATTCCAATCCCAAGTTTTTTACCATTAGAATTCCAATTTTTTTGGTGTTTAAATCCCAATTTTTGGAATTAAAATCTAGTGGATACTGGGACATACTGGTGCATAATGAAAGTAGAAATAAAGTAATAACATGCAAATATTACTAATAATAAATAATAAATTAAAATACTTATAAAAACAGTAAAAATTAAAATCCAAATCAAATCACAATTACAAATCAAAATAAAATTTAAAAATTCACCTGAATTAATTAATTAAATTTATTAAATTAAAAATCAAAATAAAATTGAAAAATCTCTTAAATTAATTAAATTAAAAATCAAAATTAAAATTCCATAAATTATTTATGAATAGCTAATTAATAAAAGCCAACACCAGAACCCAGAACTTTCTATCAAAATTTTTTTATTTTTATTTCCACCCTAAACAAACAAAAAATTAAAAATTACAATTTCTACATTTCCTTTAAAAATTTTTCTTTTAAATTCTATTTTTTCCTCAAAAGCTAAAGAATAAATTAAATTGATTATTCTAAGGAATGCTGAATTATTAAGTATTAAATATTAATTATTAATTAACCCCCCTCAACCCCCTTCCCCCCCCCCAAAATTTGGGATTTTTTTGGCTTTTTTTAGGGGGGAAATTGGTGGAAAAAAGAAAAAAAATTGGGAAAATTTTGATTTTTTTAGAATTTTTTCAATTTTAAAATTTTCCCCTGAAATTTTAAATTTTTATTTTATTTTATTTTATTATTAAATTTTATTTTGTTTTGTTTGATTATTTATAATTTAATTTTATTTAAAAAACCAATTTAATTTAACTTTTATTTTATATTATTTTATTTTTTAAAATTTAATTTTAATTTTCCTTGAAATTTTATTTTATTTTCTAGAATGTAAGATTTTTTCAAATTTCTTTTCTTTTCTTTTATTTTAAAGTTTCCTCAAAATTTTAAATGGAATTTTAAATGAATTTTGATTTAATTTAACTTCATTTTATTTTAAATTTTAGTTTTACTTGATTTTTTTAACCTAATTTTTAAATTATTATTTTTCCAATTTTTTTATCCTGGAATGCTCTAAAATTTAAATTATTTTTTCTTGAATTTAAAATTTATTTTTATTTATTTTATTTTAGTTTTTAAATTTTTCTTGGAATTTGATTTTTTTGAAACTCAAATTCTTTTTCTGGATTAAAAAAAATTCCCTTGAATTTTGTGAAATTTTTAATTTTTGTTTTTTCTTGAATTGAAATCCAGATTAAAAAAAATTCCTGAATTTCCCATTTTTTTCACTCAAATTTTCTCCCTATTTTTGATTTAAAATTCGGCATTTTTAATTTTTTCTTTTAAACTTAAAATCTCCTGATTTTTTACTCAATTTTTCTTGTTTTTTAAAGTTTTCTTATTTTTAATTAAATTTTCCTCTTCTTTAAATTAAAATCTTCCAAATTTTTAAACTAAAATTTTGTCATTTTTAGGTTAGGTTTTTTATTTTAAAATTTAATTTTTTTATTTTTCCCAGGAATTTCTCATTTTAAATTTAAAAATTTCCCATTTTCCAATTAAAATTTCCTCATTTTGTACTGAATTTTTTTCCTTATTTTAAATTAAATTTTTCCCAACTTTTAAATAAAAAAAATTTCTCCAATTAGAATTTTTACTCATTTTTTCTCATTTTAAATTAAAATATTCTCTTTTTTCCCCCAGGAAATTCTAATTTTTAACATTTTTTTTCCATTTTAAAATAAAAATTTTCCCATTTTAAAATTTAAAATGTTCCTAATTTTAAAATTAAAATTTTCACAATTTCTAATTAAAAAAACCCTAAAATGTTCCCAATTTAAAAATTAATATTTTCTCATTTTAAACTAATTTTAAAAATTTCTATTTTTTATATTTTAATTCAAAATTTCCCAATTTAAAAATTAAAAGTTTTCTTAATTTTTAATTAAAAATTTTCCCAATTTAAATTTTTTTTTTATTTTTAATAAAAATATCTCCAATCTTTAAATTAAAATTTTCCCAATTGTTAAATTAAATTTTAAATTAAAATTTTTTCCTTTTTAAGTTTCCAAAATTTTTTATTAAAATTTTTCCCAAATTCTAAATTAATTTTTAAATTTTGTAATCAATTTTTAAAAATTTTAAATTAAAAACTCCTCATTTTTAAATCAAAATTTTTCACATTTTTAGTGAAATTTTCTCCTTTTTAAAATAATTTTTAAAATTTTAATCAAAATTTTCCCAATTTTAAAATTAATTTTTAAAAAATTAATTAAAATTTCCCCCTTTTGCACCCCAAAAATCCATTTTTTTCCCCTTTTTCCCCTGTAATATCCCCAAATTTCCAACTACCTCCGCACTTTTTTTCTTTTTGTCCCCTTTTTTCCTCCATTTCCTCCTCATTTTTGGGGTTTTTGTTCCCTTTGGGGAATTTTCAATTTGAGATTTAAAAAGCAGAACCGGTGATGGCGTTGAGTTGCTGCATTAACCCTTCCAGGCTCGCCATCTGCTCGCTCAGCTCGTCCTGCTCGTACACCTGCAATGAAAAATTCAGAATAATATCTGAACTGGAAATAAAATGGGAAAAAAATTGGAAAAAAATGGGAAAATTTGGAAATAAATGGGAAATACATGGGAAATAGATTGGGAATTAATCAGAAAGTAGACAGGAAATAGATTGGAAATTAATGAGAAAAATGGGAAAAAATTGAAAAAAATTAAAAAGAAATTGGAAAAATGAGGAAAAAAAGGGAAAATTTTGGGGATAATTTTGGGGATTTTGGGAGCTCTCACATTTGATGAATCCTGGGGGATTTTGGCCTCCTCAGAGCTCTCTGGAGCCGTGGGGACGCTCACAGGGAGCAGAGGGGAGCGAGCCTTAGACGGGAATCCCAGCGAAGCCGTTTTCAGCGGGGGCTTGGAAACGGGGCCTGCGTGAGACACGA
>PYHW01009372.1:7195992-7208956 GCA_013186435.1 Turdus rufiventris
CCCCGCCGCTGCCACAGGAGCAGGGGTGGCTCCGTCCCTGACCCTGCCGCTGCCACAGGAGCAGGGGTGGCTCTGTCCCTGCCCACCACCATGGGAACGGGGGTGCTCTGTCCCTGCCCGCCGCCGCGGGAGCGGGGTCGGGGGGTGGGGGCTGGCTCCGTCCCGGCCCCGTCGGCAGCCCTGAGCGGGCCGAGCCTGCACAGCCTTAGCCGAGCCAGTAAACCCCCCGCCATGCCGCGATTCTGTTACTATTTGGCAACTTTGTTGCACGCGGGTCCTCGCTGTGAACGACAGAGCGGCTTATATTCAGGTGCGACTTATTTAAGGACAAAGAACTAAATGTTTGCCAGCACCCAGAGATGCGGCTTATAGTCTGTGCGGCTTATATTCGTGAAATCACTGTAATTCAAATTCCATTGAAACTAAACTAAAATGAAAGTAAAATTTCATTAAAATTAAAATTGAATTAAAATTTCATTGAACTAAATCAAAATTCCATTAAAATCCCATAGAAAACTCATTAAAATTCCATCAGAATTAAACTAAAATTAAAATTAAATTCTGATAAAATGACATTGAAATTAAATTAAAAGTTCATTAAAATTCCACTAGAAGTTCCATTAAAATTCCATTAAAATTCCATCAAAATCGCAACAAATTCCATAAAAGTTTCATTAAAATTAAATTAAAATTCCATTAAAATTCCACAAAAATTACATTTAAATTAAAGTAAAATTTCATTAAAACTCCATTAAAGTATCATTAAAATTCCATCAAAATTTCATTAAAATTAAATTAAGACGATAGCAAAATTTCATTAAATTCCATTAACATTAAATTAAAATTCCACTTAAATTACATCAAAATTCCATAAAAATTAAATTAAAATGTCACTAAAATTCATTAAAATTCCATTAAAATTAAACTAAATTTCCACTTAAAATTCCCTTAAATCCCATAAAAACCCCATCAAAGTCTAAAAAAATAAAATAAAAAATTTTAAAAAAATTAAACAAAAATTAAATATCAATTTTCTCACCTTATATTTAGAGTTGGGAGTGGAGCTGCTCCTCCATCTGACGCTGTAGAAGCAGAGCTGGGAATTCTCTGAGGATTTTGGGGCTCTGGAATTGTCAGCCCAGGAGACTCTGATGGAATCCTGGGACAGGGGAGTGGCCTGGATGCCAACAGGGGGGAGGAGGGGAGAGGGGAGGTCAGGGACGGGGGAGGGGATGAGGGAGGAGGGGTCTGACAGGTCTGGGGGGAGGGGGAAAAAATAAAAAAAAAATGGGAGAAAAATAGAGAGAAAATGCGGAAAAAATAAAAAAGAAATGGGGGGAAATAGGCAAAATTCGGGGGAAAAATTGGAAAAAAAATAGGGAAAAATGGGGGGAAAATTGAAAAAAAATGGAAAAAAATGGGGAATAAATGGGGAAAAAATAAATGGGGAACAAAAAGGGAAAAAATTGAAAAAAGTGGAAAAATGGGGGAAAATTTGAAAAAAATGAGGAAAAATTGGGAAAAAATGGGGGAAAATTAAGAATAAATTGACAAAATTTGGGAATAAAATGGGAAAACTTTCCCCAATTTTTTTCTCCACTTTTTCCCCATTTTATCTCAATTTTTCTCCCCAATTTTTTCCCAATTTATCCCATTTTTTCCACCATTTAATTCAAGTTTTTTTCCCAAAATTTTTCCCAATTTTTTCCCACAATTATTTCCCATTAATTATCCCATTAATTAAGTTAATTAATTACCCTGCAGTTCCTCACCTCCCCTGGTGGTGGCGCTCTCGTACAATGGGATTCCCTCCCCCGCGTTGTTGAAGGCTTTGAGGGAGATCACGTAATGAGAGCTGGGCTCTGCAAATAGAAATGAAATAAAATTCAATACAAATAAAATAAAATAAAATAAAATAAAATAAAATAAAATAAGATAAAATAAAATATAAATGAATTATAAAAAAAATAAAATAAAACAAAATCATGTAGTGACAGCTAAGATTTGAAATTAACAAAAAAAATAAAATAAAACATAAATATAAATAAATTATAAACTAAAAAAAACAGAAATAAAATACAAATGAATTAAAAATAACATAGAAATAAAATTCAAATAGTATAAAATATAAAAATACAAATACAAATAAAATCTTAACAAACCATAAATAAAATAAAGTAAAATAAAATGCAAATAAATTAGAAATAAAAATAAAATAAAATAAAACCAAATAAAAATAAAATTAAATAAAATTAAATGAAGCTAAATAAAATAATATGAAATATAAATAAAACAATACACACATAAAGCAACATAAAATGTAAATAAAATAGAACATAAATAAAATCAAATACAATTTAAAGAAATGTGGGAAAATGGGGAAAAAAAAATAAAAAAAGATGGGAAAAAAAGGGAAAAAATTATTAAACGTGAGAAAAAAATCAGAAAAAAATCAGAAAAACCCTTGGAAAATTTGGGAAAAAAACGCACTAAAAATTGGGGAAAATTTGGGAAAAGATCAGACAAAAAAAATCAGGAAAAAGAAAGAAAAAAAATCCAAAAAAAATTCCAGAAAAAAAAAAAAAAAATTAAAAAAAAGGGAATAAATTGGGAAACCCCCAAGGATTTTTTTTTAACTAAAACCTTATTTTTACCTAAGTTTTGGATGGAGTAGAAGAGCTGCTTGTTGTCCAGCCTGACCTGGTGTGTGTAGGGACTGCCCACCCCATAGCCAATGAGGAGAAATCATAAAAAATGGGGAAAAGATCCCAGAAAAAATGGGGGAAAAAAACATTAAAAATTGGAGAAAAATGGGGGAAAATTCGAAAAAATCTGGAACAAATTGGGTAAAAATTCATTAAAAATGGGGGGAAAAGTGGGGAAAATTTTGGGAAAAAAGTCATTATAAATCAGGGAAAATGGGGAAAAAGTCAGAAAGAATCAGCAAAAATTGGGAAAAAAATCATTAAAAATGGGGGAAAATAAGGAAAAAATAGGGAAAAATTGGGGAAAACAACATTAAAAATGGGGGAAAAGGTCAGAAAAAATGGGGGAAATGTGGAAAAAATTGGGGTAAAATAAGGAAAAAACAGCAAAAAATTTGGAAAAAATGGTGAAAAAAATCAGAAAAAATCAGGAAAAATTGGGGAAAAACTCATTAAAATGGGAGAAAGACTAGGAAAAATGTCTGAAAAAAACCTGGAAAAAATGGGGAAAAATTCAGAAAAAAATGGGAAAAAATCCATTAAAAATGGGAGGAAAAACCATTAAAAAATCATTTAAAAATCTGAAAAAAGGGAAAAAATCAGAAAAAAATGGGAAAAAATGAGAAAAAAAAAAAAAAAAATGGGGAAAAATGGGAAAAAGTGGGAAACCCCCCAATTATATTTTTAATAAAAGAATGAAACTTCACCTAAGTTTTGGATGGAGTAGAAGCGCTGCTTGCTGTCCAGCCTGACCTGGTGTGCGTAGGGACTGCCCACCCCGTACCCAATGAGGAACCCCCTGATCACAACGTTGGGGTTCAGCGGCGGCGTCCAGCTCAGAGCAATCCCCGTGGCTGAAGGGCGAACGTGGAGGGAGCTGGGCTGCTCTGGCACCTGGGATTCTGCAAAGTGAAAAATTAAAAAGTAAAAAATGCTGAGGAATGAAAAAGCCCGGTGAAAATCTGTGCAAATTTTGGTTTTTTTTACCTTAATTTTTTAGCTTTTTTTTTCTCCATTTTTTTCTGATTTTTTCAGTTTCTTTTTTCTCCTTTTATTCACCAATTTCTTCCCTTTTTTTTTTTGCAATTTCCCCCCATATTTCCCATTTTTCTCCAATTTTTTCACCATTTATTTCCCAATTTTTCCCATTTTTTCTGATTTCTTCACTTTTTTCTCTTTTTTCACCAATTTCTTTCTAGTATTTATTCTTTTTTTTCTCCTTTTATTCCCTTTTCCCATTTTTTTCTGCTTTTTCGCAATTTTTTCTGCTTGTTTCTCTTTTTTCTATTTTTTCCTCTTTTTTTCATTTTATTCCGCATTTTTTCACCATTTTCCCCTTTTTTCTCATTTTTCCCATTTTTTCCAATTTTTTTCCCTTTTTTTCTCTCCTTTTCCTGATTTCTCAATATTTTTCTCCTTTTATTCCACTTTTATTCCCATTTTTTCTGATTTTTCCCAATTTTTTTCTCATTTTTTCTATTTTTCATGATTTTTCCCATTTTTTCCTTCTTTTCTCAGTTTTCCCTGTTTTTTGTCCCTGTTTTTTCTGATATTTTTCTCTCTTTTTTTCTCCTTTCATTCCCCTTGTTTTTCACCATTCTCACCATTTTTGCTGATCTTTTTCTGATTTTTTCCCAAATCTTTCTAATCTTTTTTCTCGTCTTTTTTTTTCTTTTATTCCCCATTTTTTCACAAATTTTACCATTTTTCCCAATTTTCAGCATTTTCTCTTTTCTTTTTCCATTTTTCTCTCATTTTTTCCCATTTTTTTGATTTTTCCCCAATATTTTCTAATTTTTTGTCATTTTTTTCTGTTTTTATTCCCCTTTTTTCCAATTTTTTCTGATTTTTTCCCATTTTTTCTGATTTTTTCCCCAATTTTCTCTGATTTTTTCCACTTTTATTCCCCATTTTTCAGCCTTTTTTCCCAATTTCCCCCATTTTTTCCCATTTTTTCCTGATTTTTCTCCAAATTTTTCTGAATTTTTCCCAATTTTCCCCCAACTTTTCCCATTTTTTCTGCATTTTTTCTCAAATTTTTTCCATTTTTCCTCCAATTTTTCCCATTTTTTACCAAATTCTCCACAAAATCTTCCCCATTTTGTATTCATTTTCCCCCCACTTTTTTTTTCCCAATTTTTCTCGATTTTTTCCAGTTTTTTTGGCAAGAAAATTTTTTGGCGGGAAACTACTGGCAGGAAAATTTTTGGTGGGAAAATTTTTGGCAGGAAATTATTTTTTTGGTGGGAAATGATTTTTACAAATGGATTTTTTCACCATCCAAGTCGCTGTCGGGGGTCTCGGCTCCAACCCAATCCGAGGGTGGCCCCGTCCCGTTCGCCGTCATGGCCGACACCTGGAAGCTGTAATGGCTGCCCCGCTCCAGGCCTGCAACACAAAAAAAATTAATTATTTACAATTAACTGATTTTTAATTTATTTTTTATATTTATTGCTGGTTGTTTATTCATTTATTAAACTGCTTATAACGTATATATTGGTTTTTTTGCGTATTTGTCTCAAATGGGGGAAAAATTGGGTAGAAAATGGAGGAAAATGGGAAAAAAAGGAAAAAATTGGTGAAAATATGGGAAAAAGGGGGAAAAATGGGGGAAAAATGAGGAAAATGGCAGAAATAATTGGGATGAAGTGGGGAGAAATTGGGAATAAAGCTGTAATGGCTGCCCCCCTCTAGGCCTGCAACACTAATTAGTAAAAATTTAATTAGTTCTCATTTATTAATTGAGAAAAAATAGGGGTGAGATTTGGGAATTTATTGGGATCATTTTTTCTGGGGAGGGTTTTCGCGGTTTTTTGGGATTTTTTGAGGTTTCTTGAGAATTTTTAGGGATTTTTTGCATTTTTTCCCTGATACTTTGGGAATTTCTTGAGAATTTTTGGGGGCATTTTTAGGATTTTTTTAGAAATTTTAAAGGAATCTTTAGGGAATTCCTTGCACTTTTTTCAGATTTGCTGAGAATTCTTTGGGATTTTTGGGGGATATTTCTTTTTAATTTTTTAGGAGGTTTTTAAGATTTTTTTTTTAATTTTTGGAGCATTTAAAAATTTTTTTCTGATATTTGGGGCATTTTTTGGGAATTTTATTAAAATTTTGAGAGTTTTTAAGGAATTTAGTTGGATTTTTTTTACTGTTTTTGCAACTTTTTTTCTGATATTTTAGGACTTTTTTTATTTTTTGGGAATTTTTTAGAAACTTTAAAGGAATGTTCTGGGATTTTTTTCTGATTTTATGAGAATTTTAATGATAATTTTTATAAGAACACTAAGGGAAATTTGGAAATTTTGGGGATTTTTTGGTGGATTTTTGGGAATTTGGGGGTGTTGCAATTTTTTCTTGATTTTTTTGGAATTTTTGGGGATTTTATGGGGTTTCAAAAAAAATTAATTGTTTTTGAAAATTTTTTTTTCTTGGGGACTTTTAAGGAATTTTTGGGGCGTTTTTGTGGTTTTTTTGATTTTTTGTGATTTTTTTATTTTTGGGGGTTATTTGGGAATATTTAGGGATTGTTTTCATTTTTATTTCTGATATATTTTGGGGAATTTTTTGGGGGAATTTTTGCAATTAAAAAAATTTATTTTTTCTGGAATTTTTAAGGGATTTTAAAATACTTTTGTGTGATTTTTAAAGATTTTTTTTGGAATTTTAAAAGATTTTCATGGGAATTTTTGGGAATTTTCTCGCAGTTTTTAAACTATTTCTTGCACTTTTTGTTTTGAATTTTTAGAGATTCTTTTGGGATTTTTTTTTTAATTTGTAAGGATTTTTAGGGCATTTCTGGAGGCTTTTTTGTAATTAATATTTTTTGGAGTTTTTTTTTTAATTTTTAGAGAATTTAAAAGAAATTCTAAAAGAATTTTAAGGGAATTTTTGCCTTTTTTTGGCATTTTTTTGGAACTTTTTGAGGAATTTTAAAACATTTTTTTGTGATTTTTGGGGGCTTTGCAATTTTTATCTGATTTTTCTGGAATTCTTCTAGAATTTTTTTGGGAATTTTTAAATAATATTTTGGATTTTTGGGGTTTTTGTTGCAATTTTTTTCTGATTTTTTGGGAATTTATTGGGAATTTTTGGGGTGTTTTTTGCAATTTTTATTCTGATTTTTTAATGGATTTTTGTGGTTTTTTTTAATTTTTGGGGAGTTTTTTGGGGTTTTTTTCCTGATTTTTTTCAATTTTTTAAAGAATCTTTTTGGGAATTTTAAAATAATATTTTGGATTTTTTAGGGGTTTTTTTTGCAAAGCTCATCTAAATTTTTGGGGAATTTATTTAGGGAATTTGGGGGGGTTTAAATTTTTTTGATTTTTAAAAAAATTTTTTGGGGGGGAATTTTGAGATTTTTTTGCAATTTTTTCTGATTTTTGTGCTTTTTTTGTTTTTTGGGAGTTTTTTGGGAAATTTTAAAGAATTTTTTTATTTTTGGGGAAATTTTAGGAAAATTTTGGGGATTTTTTTACAATTTTTTTCTGTTTATTTGGAAATTTTTGGAATTTGGGATTTTTTGGGGGAGTTTTTTGCAACTTTTATTCTGTTTTGGTTTTTCTATTTTTAAGGGATTTTTGGGGGTGTTTTTGGGAATTTTTGGAGGGTTTTGGGGATTTTTTTCCCTGATTTTTTTTTGGAATTTTTGTCGGCATTTTTGGGGAATTTAAAACTAATTTTCAGGGATTTTGGGGGTATTTTGCAATTATTTTCTGATTTTTTGGGGAGAATTTTTAGGTGAATTTTTTTCATTTTCTGATTCATGATCGTGGACTTTTCACCTCAATTTTTCCAAATTTTCATCGCTAACTCTGCCAACTTTTTCCCCTCAATATTGAATTTTTTCTCCTCTAATTTCCACCTTTTTCCCCCAAATTTTTTAAACCTTTTTTCTCACCTGTGAACAGGTACCAGAGGTTATTGGGTTCCAACGTTTCCGTTTCACCCCGCCGCGAACTTTTCCGCTGGCGGATTTTATAACCAGTCAAAAATCCGTTCTGGCCTCCAGGAGGGGGTGGCAGCCAGGAAACTTTGATGCTCTGGAAAAAAAAGGGAATTTTTAGGGAAAGATTTGGGGGAGTTTTGGAGATTTTTTTATGGGAATTTTTGCAATTTTTTTCCGATTTTTTCAATATTTTTAAGGATTTTTAAAGGCTTTTTTGAGGACTTCTTTTCTTATTTTTAAAGAATTTGTTGGAAACTTTTGCATGAATTTTTGGGAATTATTTTGGAATTTTTTCGTAAACTTTTGTGAAGTTTTGAAATTTTTTTTCCGATTTTTTCTGATATTTGGGGATTTTTTTGGGATTTTTTTGGAAAATTTGGGGAATTTTGGGGGGATTTTAAAAACTCATTTTCAAGGATTTTTTTCTATTTTTTCTGATTTTTAAAGGATTTTTTTTCAGGAATTTTTTAGATTTTTTAGAAGGAATTTATTGGGATTTCTTTACAATATTTTTCTGATTTTTTGGGAACTTTTTGGGTTTTTAAAAAATTTTTCAGGCATTAATAAAATATATTCAAGGATTATTCTGCAATTTTTTGTAATTTTTTTGAAAATTTTTGGGAAATTTTTTTGAAATTTCAAGGAATTTTTGAGGAATTTTTGGGAAATTTTTTTCCATTTTTTATATTTTTGAGAATTTTGAGGAATTTTTAAGGATTTTTTTTCTTTTTTGGGGATTTTTTGATAATTTTTTCCTGATATTTTGAGAATTTTTTGGGGATTATTGGAGAATTTTCAATCAATTTTAAGGATTTTTTTAGGGATTTTTTTACAAATTTTTTTCTGATATTTTGGGAATTTTTTTGGAAATGTAAAAGAGTCTTTAAGGAATTTTTTTTTACTTTTTTGCAATTTTTTTCTGATTTTTGGGAAGTTCAGGGGATTTTTTTGGAGAAATTTGGGAGATTTTTTGGGGGATTTGGGGGGATTTTTTGGGGGTTTTTTTGCAATTTTTTAGGAATTTTGGGGGAATTTTTTGTGAATATTGAAGGATTTATTTGGGATTTTAAAGAATTTTTTTGGGAATTTTGGAGATATTTTTAAGGAATTTTAGGGATTTTTTTGCAATTTTTTCCTGATTTTTTTCCCTATATTTATGAATTTTTGGGGATTTTTTGGGGATTTTTTTTTGCAATTTTTAAAAATGTTGTTTTAATTTTTTGTAACTTTTTTTTTTCTTTTGAATTTTTAAAGGAATTTTTGGGTATTTTCTGGGATTGTTTTGCAATTTTTTTCTGATACTTTGGGAATTTTTGGGGAATTTTGGGGGAATTTTGGGGGAATTTTAAATAATAAAATTTGGGACTTAAATGAAATTTGTGATTAAAAGCAATAAAATTTGGGATTTTTTAAAAATAAAATTTGAGATTTAAAGGAATAAAATTTGAGATTTAAATTATAATATTTGGAATTACAAAGATATAAAATCTAGGACTGAAAAATAGCAAAATGTGGGATTTAAAAGAAAAAAAAAATTTTGGATTTCCTTACCCTGGAATTCACCACTTCCAATGAAACATTCCTGGGAGCAGCACTGGGAACTGGAAAATTAAAAAGAAATCGAATTTTAGAAAACTTAAAATATAAATTTAAAAAATTAAAAAAAATAGAAAAAAAAAGGGGGGGAAATTTCAGAAAAAATGGAAAAAATTGAGGGGAAAATGGGGAAAAACGAGGAAATTTCAGAAAAAAAATTGCAAAAATGGTCCCAAAAAATCCTTAAAAATTCCTAAAAAATGCCAAAAAAATTCACAAAATATCAGAAAAAATTGGCAAAAAAATTCAATTTTTCCTCATTTCCCCCCCCTTTTTTCTCATTTTTTCCCCCATTTTCCTGCCTGTTTATGTCAATAAATTTTGATCTCCTCACCATCAGCCAAGGTTCTCACCAGCACCTCCTCAGTTGAAATTCCCGGTCCGTACCAGTTAAAAGCCAAAATCCTCAGCTGATATTCCAGAAACTTCCTCAGCCCCTCCAACCTGTACGGGCTCCCATCCACATCCACGCTCTGAAAAAATCAAATTACATCAAAGTCAAATCTCAATTTTCAAATTCTCTTTTTTTTTCTGATATTTCCCCCCATTTTTCTGTGATTATTCTGATTTTTTCCTGATTTTATTCTGATTTTTCCCCATTTTTCTGTGATTTTTTTCCTGATTTTTTTTCCTGATTTGCCCCCCACCATTTTATTCTGATTTTCCCCCCAATTTTTCACATTTTATTCTGATTTTTTCCAACTTTTTTCTGATGCTTTCCTGATTTTTTCTGATTTTTTTCCTGATTTTATTCTGATTTTTTCTGTTCCATTCTCATTCTCTTCTGCTTTTTTCCCGATTTGTTTCTGATTTGAAACTCCTAAGCCCCTCCAACCCATACGGGTTCCCATCCATGTCCACGGTCTGAAAAAATCAAATTCCATCCAAGGAAAATCTGAATTTTCAACTTCTGATTTTTTTCCTGATTTTTTTCTGATTTTTTCTTGGTTTATTCTGATTTTTTTCTTGATTTTTGTCCATTTTATTCTGATTTTTTCCAATTTTTTCTGAATATTTTCTGGTTTATTCTGACTTTTTTCTCAATTTATTCCATTTTTTCTGATTTTTTGAAGTTTTTTTTCTCTTTTTTTGTCCAATATTTCTGATTTTATTCTAATTTTTTTCTGTTTTTCCCCATTTTTCCTGTGACCTTTTCGGATTTTTTTTCTGATTTTTTTGTGATTTTATTCTGATTTTTTCCTGATTTTTTCTTGGTTTTGTCTGATTTTTCTTCTCAATTTTTATGATCTTTTCCAGATTTTTTCTGATTTTTTTTCCTGATTTTTTTTTCTGACTTTATTCTGATTTTTTAAATTTTATTTGGATTTTTTCTGAATTTTTTTGATTTTGTTCTGATTTTTTCCTGATTTTTGGCTGATTTTTTCTGATTTTTTTTCCTTTTTACTGTGGGTTTTTTTTTAACTTTGTCTAACTTTTTTCTGCTTGTTGTTCTAAATTCTTTTGTCATTTTATTCTGATTTTTTTTCTGACATTTTCTGATTTTTTCCTGATTTTCACCTCATTTTATTCTGATTTTTAAAATATTTTTCCTGATTTTTTCTGATTTTTCCTTATTTTCTGTGATTTTTTCTGGGTTTTAATGATTTTTTTCTCATTTTTTTCAGATTTTCCCTGATTTTTTCTTTTTTTTATTGTTTTATTAATTTTTTCTGATTTTTCCCTCATTTTTTCTGATTTTTTTTTTTATTTTTCTGTGATTTTTCCTCATTTTATTCTGATTTTTTTCAATTTTTTCTCAAAAATTTTGAAAAAATGGGGGAAAAATCGGAAAAAAAGGGGAAAAAATCAGGAAAATTTGGAAAAAAATATGGAAAGAATGGAATAAAAATAAAGAAAAATTGGGGAAAAATGAGAAAAAAATGGGGAAATAAAGAGCCATAAATGTAAAAAAAATCTGAAAAATGGGGGAAAAGAATCAGGAAAAAATGGGAAAAGTGGGGAAAAAAAGAGCCATAAATGGAAAAAAAATCTGGAAAATGGGGGAAAATGGGGAACAAAATCTGTAAAAAGTGAGAAAAATGGGGAATAAATTGTGAAAAAATGGGAAAAATTGAGGAAAAATTGGGAATAAATGGGGAAAAAGTGGGATAAAAATGAGAAAAAAAACGGGGGGAAAATGGCTAAAAATCAGAAAAAGAGGGAAAAAAAGTAATAAAAATGAGAAAAAAAAGCAAAATATTTGAAAAAAAAACTGGAAATAAATCAGAAAAACCAAAAAAGAACTTTGAGGACTCACCTGCTCTCTTGCAGTCTCTGCCTCCCTCCAGAAAAGTCGAAATCCTTGGATGGGAACCTCAGCAAATGCTGGGGGATCCCAAAAAACCTGGATGGAGGTTGGGGATGCAGCAACAGCACGGAAATTTTCAACTGGGCCGGGGATTTGTACTGGACAGGAAAAGGGAAAAAAATTTGAAGTTGTGGGGTTTTTTTGTGGGACTTGAAAGGAATTTTTTGGGATTTTTTTTGCAGTTTTTTGGGAGTTTTTTGGAGAATTTTTTTGGGAATTTTTTGGGAATTTTTTGAGAATTTCAGGCGAATTTTTGGAGATTTTTAGGGATTTTTTTATTTTTTGAGAATTTTTTAGTAAGTTTTGGATTTTTTTTATTTTTGGGGCGAATTTTTGGGAATTGTTGAGGCATTTTTTGGGATTTTTTGAGAATTTTCGGGGATTTTTAAGGATTTCTTGGAATTTTTTTGAGATTTTTTTGGGGAATTTCCGGGAATTTAATTTTTTGTAATTTTTCTCGGATTTTTTTGAAATTTTTTAGGGTATTTTTTGGATTTTTTTGGGAATTTTTTGAGACTTCTTGGAAATTTTGCTGATTTTTTTGAAATTTTCAGAGGACCTTCTGGAAATTTTTGAGAAACTTTTGGGAATTTTAAAAGGGATTTTTGGAAACATTTAAGTGAAATTTTAAGAGATTTTTTGAGGTTCTTTGGAAATTTTAAAATATTTTTTTACTTTTTTAGAAAATTTTTAGGAGATTTTAGAGAAATTTTTGGGAATTTTTGGCTGAATTTTTGAGGAATTTTAGAAGAATTTTTTGAGATTGGTTGAATTTTTAGAAGTTTTAAGGAATTTTTTGGGAATTTTGGGGATTTTCTTGAAATTTTTAGGAAATTCGGGAAATTTTATTGAGACTTTTTGGAATTTTAAAAAATTCATTGGAATCCAAAAATTTTCCAGAAAAAATCCCCAGAAGTTTAAAAAAATTCCCCAAATAAATTCCCAAAAATTAAAAAAAAAAAACAACAACAAAAAATCCCCCAAAAAACCCCACAAAATTGTAAAAAACCCGAAAAATTCCCCAAAGAATCCCAAAAATTCAATTAAAAAATCCTCAAAAGTTAAAAAAATTCCCAAAATTGGCCCAAAATTTTTTTCCAAAAAATTCCCTAAAAATCCCAAAAGAATCCCAAAAAAGCCGAGAATTCGCCCCAAAATTCCCAAAATACTCCAAAAGAATCCCCCAAAATTAAAATGAAATTCCCCAAAATTCCACCAAAATCTCAAAAAATTCCAAAACAATTCCCCAAAAAATCAAAAAAATTTAAAAAAAAATCCTCCCAAAATTTCCAAAAATTTTCTAGAAAAGTTAAAAAAAATCCCCAAAAATTCCATAAATTGAAAAAAAAAATTCCCCAAAATTATCAAAAAATTCCCCAAGAATTTTCCAGGAAAAACAAAAAAAAATCC